>JAGDYQ010000045.1:3167952-3279077 GCA_021962125.1 Bulinus truncatus
AAAGAAATAATTCTATTAATGTATTGGGTTAGAAACCAGACTTTGTCAAGTGATGCTGTTATATCTTTGATAGAATATTGTTATTTTTTAAAACTACACAGCTATAGCCCTTTCTTTACAAGAAGAACAGAAATCATCGAACAGGGGGGTGGCTGGTGTCAGTTCAACTGGTCTCTACCCATCATATGCCACAGCTGCATCAAAACTAGTACAAAAAGAAATAAGAAAGGTAAGTCACGGTGCTCTTATAACATTAAATGTTTTATTTCTTTATTGCTGTCTGTTTGATAGAGAAATCTAATCACAGTTTAATAGCTTTTATGTTTTATGTCACTTTGAATTCCTAGGTTCGTGCTCTGTATGATTTTGAAGCAGCAGAAGATAATGAATTAACTTTCAAAGCTGGTGAACTGATTTGTGTTTTGGATGATAGGTATGAATTTAAGATAAAAGAATTTGTATAAAGTTATAACCACTCATTCATTGTTCTATATGCTGTCTTATCATTTGTATAAGTTGATTTATACAAATCATCATTTTCAAGTACCAAAAATTTTGAATGAGTATTTTATCTGATGTGTAATTTGAAATATGTTTTAATTTCATACAGAAATTTTTCTTGAAGAATTAATTATAATAAATTTGTATCATCTTTGCCCAGTGATCCCAATTGGTGGAAAGGCTCCAATCACAGAGGTGAAGGTCTCTTTCCTGCCAATTTTGTAACCGCAGATTTAACAGTTGAACCGGAACCAGAAAGTGAGTTGAATTGAGCCTATTTACTTTAAAAAAAAGTATGATGGATAAAATCTAGCATTTTCAACAAACATTTTTCTGAAAATTATGGTTAGATAAAACATTAAATAAATCTTAATACAAAATGATGCAGATATTATAAATATTGTATATTTTTTGTATAATGTAGTTTCTCACTTTATTAATAAACCCTTTTATGCACCGATTTAGTCAAAGTAGAGAAAAAGTCGGTACAGTTCAGTGACCAGGTTGAAGTCAAAACATTAACGTTACCACCAGGGGAGGAGGAAATCGATGAGGTCAGTAAAGATATGATTGCAAGTGTACCATCTTGTTTTAGTGAGGGATTTTTTTTTAAAACTTTTGTGTGTGTATGGTATCGTGAAAAATTAAAAAAAAACATGTTGGTGTGTGTCGCAGATTAGATATACAGATTGCGCAAGCCTCGTTTTGAAAACAATGTTTTCATCGCCGCCATTAATGATATTTACACTCATCAGTCTATTCATTGGATAGAAATGTTTATTATATATATATAAAGCTCCTAAAAACCCATGAACTCATGAATTAAATAATATATTATCGCTTTTTTATATTTATAAAGCAAATTGAAACTTTTTTATTCATATTTCATGTCTTGGAAAAAACAACAAAGAGGTGTAAATAGGTTTTTGGGTTTTATGAATGGAAAGCGTCATTGGAACCAAAAGCGAATAACAACAATGTTTGAGAGTTTTTAACACAAAACTGAGGACTACTTATATAGCGATGCGCAATCTGTATAATATATAATTGGTGGTGTTTATGTTAAATCCAATTATTTATGTAAATATATTCTTTATATTTTAAACCAGGCCAAGATTGATGAAGTTCTGGCGCTAATTCAGAATGCAGACCCTACAGGAGAAACCCAACCAGACAGTCAGCACATGCTTATGTTGGAAGGTAAACGAACCTTTTGTGAACAAAATTTGACTTCTGCATGTGTGTCAGTATTTTAGTGAATCAAAAAAATAGATGTACATGTATCAGCGAGCATTTATGAAGTAAAGTTTCTTGCTTCTATTTCTATCCTTTTTGTATTTTTTCTATGCTTAGAAACAATTGGCTATTTAGTTTCCTTCCTTTCATTCTTTATCATAAGGTATTCTGAAATAAAATGTTGCTTCTTGAAGTTTGTTTTTATGTCTGCAAAATTAACATTTTATGGTGCCTTTACATATTATTCCAAGTTTATGGAATCACTAACTGATTTGAAATTAGCTGTTGAAAAATGTAAAAAAAAAATATTTTTTTTTGCCTTTTACTGAGGAAGGACGTTTTATGTAACTGACTTAAAGGTATCATGTGTCTGCATTTATTGTATCACCAGTATTTATTACATGATTATCAATATGTACATGACTAAAGTGTCCCATTTACATAACTAAATAAGTGTTCTTGGGTAACAGTGAATGTCTTTTCACTGTCTGCATTTAAAAATGTTTTTTTTTTCGGCATCATTGATACCTGTACTTGGTTCTTAACCTGAACACTTGTTACTGTCATCAGATTTTTTATATATATATATATAATCTGCCGTAAATGTGTGTGTGAGGGGGGCGGGGGAGATTGTCAGTGTTATAAATTGTCGGGGCCCGGCTGGTGATCTAATAATTTGTTCCAAATTGTTCTTTGTTTTTTTCTTCCAGAACAGTGCAAAGCAATGGGTCCACTGATAGATGCAGAGCTTGAGAAGATTGACAGGTGACTTATTTAGAATATATTTCAAATAGCATCCCATTTAACTAGACCGTTTTGTTGAATAATATTTTTTTTTTCTTCATCTTTCTCAGGAAGCATGCCACTCTGGTGGAGCTGAATAAAAAAGTAATGGACGCTCTTCAGATGTACCACAATTTGATGAAAGAAACTCCAGCGTACGGTTATGGTGGTCTCAAAACACAGGGTATCTCATATGGACCAATGCAATCTCAGGGAATTCTGATACAGCAAGGGCAGGTCAGCATAAGTTGTTTATGTAGATGCTAAGACTGTGCATTCTTTCTGTCGTCTAAATTCGCAGCATAAGTTTATCTAGATGCTAAGACTGTGCATTCTTTCTATCGTCTAAATTCGCTGATGTTTATGAGTTGTTGTTTTTTTTTTTTTGTCAAAATTGTTTGTTTTGTTTTTATATCTTGAAATTTTATAACTCTATTGATTAAGGGGATTTTTTAAATCTTTTTTTCTTGGTTACATAATATCTCATTTTTTGGTTGACACTTGTGAAATTTACACCATAGAAAAGTTATTAGTTTTTAATTTAAAAAAGTTTCTTTTTAATGATCAGAAAAAAAAATTATTGATATAAAAATTATGAAGATCTGTTTGTTGTCTACAGATGTATAATGGTCAGCCTCAGTACATAGTGCCCGGGACAGTTGTAGCCCCTCCAAACCAGGGTCCACCGAGCTTGTCTTCTGGAACACTTCCATCTCAGATTTACACACAGCCACAGCTTGCTCCATCAACTCAACCTGCATTTCATGGGTAACATTAATTAAATATAAATCGCTTAATATTTTAGTGTATTTATTATTTATACTTTAATAGTGCACTGGTACTTTTGACGTGGGCAATCTACTAAGAAACCTGTTTGTCTTTTGCAACCTATTTACAAAGAAAGAAAAAAAGGGCTGGAGATTAAGTAATTATTAAACCTTTGGTGACCTATTTTAACCCCTATTGAGACTCACCCTTTGAGATAGATTTTTTTTCTGGTCTATTTTTGGTGAATGTACTAAGAGGTTTATTTTATTTTTTGTTTAAATGTTCTTTTTTTTATCTTTATATTGTATGGTATCATACTTTTTTTTTATTGGTGTAGAAATTTTGTGGTAATAAAGAAAATTCCTTTATTCACAGGCATCTAGGTAACTTGCCAATGGCAAACTATTCTAGCCTTCCATCAGTTGGGGCTGTCCCAACTCTGACAGCTGTCAATGGAAGCAACAACCCCATCCCACAGCAGCAGCAGCAACAGCCGTACGTTTCTGGGCAGAGCTACACCCAAACTCAACCTCCCAGTATGAATGTTTACCACCCTTTACCTTCCCAGCAGCCATTGTTGTAAAAAAAAATGTATTTATAACTTGTTCATTCGGTAATATTTTGTAGCAAAACAAATTCAGCTGCTGTGTTGGCATGCTTTGATATGCAGTTTTCATCTTCATTTTTTTTTTAATTTTTTTATCCTCTCAAGTCATCTCATGGGCTGAATACAAGGCTCACTTGCGTGTGTGATGAAATTCTACTTAAGGCTGTGCAATATTGCTCTCACAGGCCATTGTGTGTAGATCGAGTAGAGATGAATAATGTCTTAAGTTGTTGAATTTGAACTTATAGACATGGGTTGTTTTTTTCCCCCTTATTTTTGTTGATAATGAACACATACAGTATGTTGAAGTGTAACTGTGAGTGTGAATGTGTAAAAGTTTTCTTGATTAGAAAAGACATAGGTCTACAAAAAATATAAGCTCATTTTATTTATCCACCATTATCTAAGGTATAAAAGCCGTAGGTATTCAACATCATAGATAAAAATGTTACTTAAAATAAATCAATATCATAGATGAAAACTGTTTCTTAAAAAAAAAACCCTGAAATTATTAGGATTAGTAGTCGAAAGGCGTACTCATTAACTTTTAAAATCTTTTGCTTTAGATCATATCATCACACCAAAATTATTTTTTTGGTATATAGAGAACTTCTATTCCAGTAATTCCTTCAAAGAGAACATGCTCTGTATAACAGATTTTATATTGTCCTTCGCAATAAAAATTGCATTTGTATATTTTTTTTTAAACCGCTGTTTCTCAAAGAAACAAAACCGTGGAGTTCATCAATAATAATATTTATGTTGTATTTATTACTTTGTAGCCAAGATGTGCATATATATATTTTAACTGATATAATTGTTCCGGTTTTTTTTTTTGTTTTATATATATTTTTTTTTAAAACTGCACTTATTATTGTACATGTTATTCTCAGAGGTTTGTTGGGTGATAAGAAGATATATTTTGTTTATAATTTGAATAACACATTACTGTAAAGGGCCCCTAAAGTTATGTTAGATGTTTCAACAACAATTAAACCAATGTTGTTTTTTTGTGAGAGGTTTTTGGTGGGGGATAATTGGTGAGAACAACTGTGGTATACATCCAAGGGGGGGAAAATAGCATATCATCACCCTTGTAATTATTTCTTGTCTACTTTTTTTCAGTTCTATAATATTATTCAACGTTGGTTACATTTTATTTGGCAGTAATATTTGCTTTAGTGTTTATAACTACATCCTGTATGATTGATTATAACTTGTCTTTCATAAATTGTTACATTTATTTTTTTGTCTTGTGGAGAAAACTAAATAATTGAGCAGTGCTTGGGTCTGAACAATTATTGTGTCATTATCATCTCAGAAGAAAAAGAACAACGGATATTCGGCAGCCTCTTTCTGAATAAAACTTGCTCCCATTTCATTTCATAATCTCACTACAATTGCAAAGTGTTGTACATGCATTTGATTATTTGATTGTCATTTGATGAAATGATATATTTTGTTCTTATTACATAAATTATAATAACCTTTCAGTTTTTTTTTTTGTTTTCTTGTTCCATTTGTATATTATCTTTGTGAATAGTAATACATGAATACACTAAATGTAATTTATTTGCTCTAACACAACACAATTATCTGTCTTGAGAATTATTTTTATTAAAAAATAATGACATGTATGTTTAATTGTTTTTGTTCATAAAAAATACTTATAAGATAACTTTTTAAAGACAGAGGCACTCATAAAGATAAAACACTGGATTGTAGTGTTTTGTACAATGTCTTTAAATGTGTGCAATTTTTTTCAGTGTTATATATGTGGGCTACATCATGTTTGTATAAGCAAAGTCAATTGAGTAATCCAGGAAATCAGTAAGAATCTGGTGTTGTGTTGTGTTTGAAAACAGTAAGAATCGGGTGTTGTGTTGTGTTTGAAAACAGTAAGAATCGGGTGTTGTGTTTGTTGTTACTGGGTCAGGAGTGGTTTTTTTTTTTAATAATAAAATTATGAATAAAAGTCTCATTCATCTCATATCTCTTTCTGTTTTTGTTTAGTCAACAAAAGAATATTTAAAATTATTTTTTTGTTATCAATAACAAATATTTATAAATAATCTTCTGCTCGAGTGTCATACTGTTAGGCCACTCATTAATTAGCTACAGTGATAGCAATTGCATAAACTTTTCATGTCAGACTGTCACTTCTTAATTTCATAAATTAACTAGCTAAAAAAATAAATTTCACCTGTTAAGAATGGTTCTAGCTAAAATAAATTTCCCCTGTTAAGAATGGTACGCCACCACTTTTAAAAATATTTTTGCGTTTTATTTATAAGCTTTTGCTAAATTCTTTTTCATTGCCCTTCTAAGAATAACCTTGAAGGCACATTGTGTATGAGATTTTAACCCTTGCATAACAAGAATTTGATGAAGTATGTTGAATTAAGAATTTACTTTCTGGTTCAAATGATGTTAAATATGTTGAGATGTTAAGGTCATATGTCAAATCAAGTTGCTAACTGTTACAGTGTACAACTTTTAAGTTGATACTCAACAACAATATAAACTAGATGCAATATTACTGTAGACTATCAAAAGATAAATTACTGACAAAATGTACGTTTGCTAAAAATATTTTAGCCTGTCAAGTCTCATTTTAAAACATTCAAAAAATTTTATCTCTTTACCAATAATTATGTTTTTTTTAATGTAGGTTATTTGATTTTTTTCAAGAAATATTGCCTCCTTAAACAATGGCTGGTACTAAAATGCAATTTTTTTTTTACCATGCCATTAATTCAGTATGAATAAGAATATTATTTAATCACCATTGCTTATGATACTTAATCTGCTTATTAAAGATAGAAATAATAATTATCAGTTCTACTAGTCAATAAGATGGATGAGCAGTGTAGCGCAGGCATATAAAACTGGCAACCCTGTCTGCATGCGGTCCTTTGCATCCACATGTGGGCGGAACAAAGGATGCATACACTGGACAAAAATGCATTTCAACTTCTGGAGTATTACTTTACCTCATTCAAAAAAAATCATTTTTAACTTCAGTCTTCATAGAAAAACTTGTTTGCAAGAGCAATGCTATGGTACAGGTAAAGCCGCTTTCTTAGGCATGAAATTATTTTAAATAACCATGGGTATTTAATAGCACAGTCAGATTCCTTTGTGGAGAACACAATCTGATAACCTTAACCTAATAAGATGATGGGCACAAAAACAAAGTCATTGTGTTTGTTATTAGTCTAGCATCTGCCATACTTTAAATTCCTACAGTTAAATGTTCATGCGTTGCCCTAGGGGCAACTCATTGTGCATCAAGCAGCCCTCTAGGGATTGCGAGTTTGCCAAGCCTGGTTCCTCAGGCAGAACCTAAGAAATTTTTCCCAGTCAGATTGGTTGTAAGTCCTCCATGCTTTAACAGGGTACCTAACTCCAGGTGAAGTAAAGGTGGCTGGGAAGTTGTACTACAACACGATCAATAAGTGGAAGTAGATTTAAAGTGTAAAACCTTTCAAGATGGTAAAAAAAAATTCAAAATAAATGGCACATGAAAAAATTTCAAACATTTTATTTTTTGCTATATTCATACTTCAGTTACAGTATCTTTCTTTGGAAAGATATCACACTGCATCACAAATGAAGAATTATACATTTCAACATGAATTATGCCATAATGAAAAGTTAAAAATTTCAACATGAATCAATCTGTAATGAACAAATATAAATTTCAACATGAATTATAATCTAAACTTGTTTAGATTAGAAATGTTAGCCGGCAATATCTGCATATACAGCCAAGTAATTATACATTCAATGTAAATTACTTACAAAAGGAAAATAAACTAATCAGGAAAATGCCAATAGTGTAATTTACAGTATGATTATAATCAGGAAATTAGATGAACAGAAACAAGCATATAAACAAATGTATCATTAATAGATTATTTCCTTATAGCTTTTAATACAATAGCTATATAAGAAAAATCATTAATAAAAAAAACCAACATAGATTCAAAAAAATGTTCAAGACTACAAAATGATTGTTCTAAGAATTCCCCAAAACAAAGCACGCAAAAAATAATAAGGCAATATAAAATCTTATCATTTAATAAAGCTCATTCTGGTTAGAAAATATTCATAAAAAGCACTGATTATATATTTTACACATTGCGCATAGCTATATAAATAGTCCTCAGTGGTGTTAAAAACTCTCGCGCCATTGTTGTTATTTGCTTGTGTTTCCAATGACGATTTCCATTCATAAAAACCAACAAACCTATTTACACCTCTTTGTTGTTTTTTTCAAGACAAGAAATATTTGTAAAATAGCTTTAAATTTGCTTTATAATAAAAAAAAAGCGATAATATATTATTTAATTCACGAGTTCATGGGATTTTAGGAGTTTTATATAAAATAAACATTTCTATTCAATGAATGGATGATGAGTGTAAATATCATTAATGGCAGCGATGAAAACATTGTTTCAAAACGAGGCTTGCGCAATCCGTATCTGTGATAAAAAGGTTCATAAAATTTTATAATGCCAAGCGACCTTTGTCAGCTGAAGGTAGAGGTCACATCCTTTGGTTTCCAGTTGGGCCAGTGATTCTCCAGTTCTGCAATGGCATCCAGCGAGATGCTGTCCGGGACAGCGCTGAGTGACTGTATAGACACATAAGCAGCCAGGAGACCATACTTGATACACTGATCAATCGAATGTCCATTTAACATACTGGCTATGATGGTGGCGGCCAAGCTGACATAAAAGAATCATACATGAATGAGTGAATAGGAAAATGGAATTATGAGATAATTATTAAATAATGATGTCTCTCTGTAGTGAAAGCATCAAGTGTGACATTTTTTCTAGGCTAATTTGTCAGCTTTACTTTCTTTTTTTCTTGCTATTAAATACTGCATGACAAATAATCTACATTTGCCTTAAATTCAAGAAAATTTACTTCACAAAAAGAAAAAAGAGTTTATGGGGATCCAGGCTTGGATCAATAATTTTTATAAATTTACATAGAAAAAAAACTAATTCTGAACTCTGATAATTTGAAGTTCAAACAAATTATAGGAATGGATTAAGTTCTGATTCTGATGTATCACTACTATACTTTGGAATAAAACTAAAAAAAAAAAAGTTGCCTGCAGCACAGGTTCTGATAAATCAAAACCGAGTTAAGAGTAATACGCAAACACTATAAAATATAATAATAAACAATAAGAAGCTAGCATACGTTACAATTTTCTAAACAACAATGAGTTAAATGAGGGCTGAATTGAGTAAACTTAAATATCTGTCTGATTTTAAAGTGAACGTACCAGTCTCCTGCCCCGGATACACTGACAATTTTAGATGGCTCCATATCCTGGCTGAAACTTGGGTAGTAAATTGCTTTAAATGGTCCTGCCTGCAGATTAAAGGACAAAAAACTTGTGTTATGTGTTATTTAAAAAAAAAAAAAAATTCGGCAAAACGCTATACATAAAGGTTTTGTATTAATTGACCAATATAGGTTTAGTAATACATGTATATGATTTTCCTTTTTTTACTTTAAAATTGTCAACAAGAGGAGTGGACAGATGCATGAAATTAGTAACAGAAAAAGTATGTTTTCAACTTTTTTTTTTCAGTACATATAATTAATATCTAGCAAAAACTAAAAAAATAATTCCTTTTTCTATTTTAAATTATCATACATGTACAGCTAAAGAGCACATGAAGTAAATTCTGAGACAAATAAATAAAAACATTATCTAACATTTGTCAGGGGTAGAAAGTGGTGATTCTCTCCAAGCTTGTGACACAAAAGAACACCATGTCTGCCAAGCGTCAACAAAATGACAGGTATGTGACTTGCCAAATCATGACACATCACAACCGATGCTGCAAGAATTTCCTGTATATCCGAATCTTCAGTGATAGACACTGCAAATGAAGTAATGAAAACAACAAAGAGTAATAAAACTGAGAATACAGCCTGATTAAACTAATTTTTTTATATATAATATATCTTTAAAGGCCCATTTTGTTACTGTTTTCATTATTGAAAATATTTAATTCTTCCTATATGTCGGTACTTTATCCAGTTCACCGATGTTGATTGCAGAACCTCCAAATAAAACTTGGCTGATTCAAAAAAAAAAAACAAAGAATAAGAAGTGTAAAGTTGATTTCTGTTCCAATTTATCAAATGCTTTTTTTTATAGATTTCAATTTGCTCTGAAGGTGCATTAAAAAATGATGTTTACACAATTTGTACATAACTTTCAAGATTATTCTTATCATCTATTTAAATTACTCCAAAAGCTTAATGAGAATTGACTAATTGCTTTTTAACAACTTTTGTAGCTGATTTGGGTATATGAACCAGTAGTTCTCATGGGTTGCAACCCATTTCATAAAGCTTATTACGTTGGATCATGATGAATTGTCTTAACAGTAATTGATTTTCTCTCTTTGTTAAAACTCAAAAGAATACTTTATAAAGATAAAACTATGACATAAGAAAATTGTTGTGCTATTGTGTATTTTTTTGAAAATGATGGTGCAATTTGCAATCTGGAGTATTGTGTGGACAATATTAATGCCTTAAATCCACATTACAATGTACATGTAGAACATTTATTACCGTTTCTGTAATTAACATCTGTTTTAGGGAGATACACTGAACTTAAAAACTGGGTAAAACATTTTTTTTTTTGAGGAATAAATCATAGCATATATACAAGATAGCGCAAATAAAATATTTCATCATTATATCGATAATTGTGTCTAAGCATGATGATGCGCAAATTTTTTTTTGAGGAATAAATCACAGCATATATACAAGATAGTGCAAATAAAATATTTCATCATTAAATCGATAATTGTGTCTAAGCATGATGATGCGCACCTAAGACATTCTCATTTAAAGAAGTGGTCTATTTTTAGTACTGTGTATTATTCAAGAAAGAAAAATATTTTTTCTATCTACTATTTATGAGTGAATGGTCAGATGGATAAAAATACATATATACATAAGTTCCCTTTTACAGAAATTGGATTGGAAATGTGTGCCTCTTTACCTACATAAAGAATAGCCACAGCTCATTAAGGTTAAGAAATAAATACTCTAAAGGCCTAGAAAAAGCCAAACACATCATACAGCAAACACGTCAGAACAATAAAAAAAAAAAAAAAGAGCAATAAATGCACCACATGAAGTTTCAATGCGTTACCTTGTATTCCATCAACACCCAACTTTTGACACATGGCCTGATACATGGAGATCAACTCAACTAGGTTCGGTGAAATGAACGACAGCTTTCTCCAAGCATCCGTCTGAAATGGTGCCTTGCATTTAAACAAATCGGTCGGCTCAAACCAAACTGAGGAGGGAAAAAAAAAAGTGCTATGACTTTTTAATCAATGTAGCAATGCAGCTGTAGTTTCGACCTATAAAATCTTAAACTTATCTCTTTACTTAGTTGAATAAAAGTGACATTAAAAAAAAAAAAAAACATGCTGTATAAATTGTAAATCGTGTATAGTAGCAGCAGAAAATAATACTTTATAAGTGAATTCTTTATGATCATTATAAAAAATGTTCAGTACATGTATATTAGGGTGTCCCAAAAATGCTCGAAAATTTTTTTTTTAAATCTTTGGTGTCTCACCCCCTGAAATGTGTCTCTTGGGTACAATGAGTGCATTGGTGAAGTTGTAGCTCATTTGAACAACATTTAGAGGTCCCCCAAGAGCTTTTAAAATTTTGGTATTAGGCCAACATAAAAATCCAGACGAATCATGGCTCAAATAATTTGCAGTTTTTGCATGCCATAGTTGAATAAAATGAAGTTTAAATATACTTATATTTATCTCATTGCTACCATTAACTAGAGTTGAAATTGTGTGATTCTTAATTAGAAAATGTAATAAATGCTAGAAAACATATAAAATACCTAATGTGCAAAATTTAAGCAATGTACATATTTTTTGAAGATTTAATTTTTTTAAACTAAGCATGCTAAATTGTCAGGCATCATATCACCAAAAGTTGCTGCAGTGCTGGACAGAACGAACACCAGCATTAGAAAATCAACAATGATACTTGCATCCGCATTCAACGAAGCTGGTGTTCCGACATCTGAGACAGTATTTTCCAAGAGCACAATGCATCGTCGTTGCAAGCTTTGTCGTCAACAAGCTGCAGCTTGTATAAAAGAAGACTGTATTCCCTCAAAATCAATTGTACATTGGGATGGTAAGCTATTGCCCGATGTTACCGGACATGTTACCAACAACGGCAATCGATTACCTCTCCTGCTCTCGTCACTTGTCGATGGCACTACAAAGCTTCTTGGTGTTCCCAAGTTAGCATCCGGGTCAGGATGGGTAGCTGCTGATGCAGTATATGAACATATCAAATCATGGAAGTGCGAATCTATGGTCATCGGCATGTGCTTCGACATTACGGCTTCCAATACTGGAAGACTCAATGGAGCTTGCACTCTGTTAGAAGTAGCCCTGGGACGTAATCTATTATGGATGGCATGCCGTCATCACATGTTGAAAGTACTCCTTTCCGATGCATTCAATGTTTGTCTTGGACCATCCACTGGACCAGAGATTTTGTTTTTAAGAGGTTTCAAGAAAAATGGCCAGAATTAAACCACACACCCGAAGCCAGATCCGCCCCTTTGATAATCGTGTCTGATTCGATTAAAGAATTTATCAAATGTCAACTTGAAATTTTGCAGATTAACTACTGTTACCGTAGAGACATATTCTGTGGGGTGAGACATCAACATTTCAAAACTTCATTTTTTTGGGACACCCTAATGTATATATATATATTTATATGGTGATTAATAGTGAGCTTTGTAAGTAAAATGAAACAACTTTGAAATAAGAAAGCAAAAAGAAAAATTATGTATTCTGATTTCCTGCAGGCAATGTGGGTGACTCTGCGACAATGATTTAAAAATAAAAAGTATGCAATAAAAACTTCACTCTATGTTGTGTAATAGTTTTTTTTTTACATGCATTTATTATTGCCATGTAATATTAACAATAATTCAGGTTAAAAAAAATTTTTAAGAAATTATTAAAAAAATGAAAAGTAAGTAATTTTTTTTATAATAAGATTTTGTAACACTGTATAAATCTTCATCTATATTTATGAGACATCAATTTTTGTGTGTCAGCCAATACAAAAAATGTTCAAGTAAAATATTAAAAATGTCAAACAAGAATTCAAATAATATGAAAAGCAAGTATTTCCATTTGTAGATTTTTTTTTTTTTAACTTTGTAGCTCTATTTAGTTTATATTTTCAGGTATTGATAGTTAACGTTAATTAGTTAAAATGTAAATTATATTAAAATTACATTCATACCCAGCTTAACGATGTTCATTTTTAAATTGTTTATTTTTATTGTGTGTTTTGTACTGTTATATTTAGCGAAGTCATTTTTTATGAAGGTATCTAGAGAGTTCAGCAGGGTATGGTTTTATCTTTTTAAAACCTAACATTAACAGGCTCCAGAATAGTTCTGATTATCTAAAAAAAACAATAGTTGCTTTCAAATATACTTAGGAATTAAAAAAAAATCTAACAAATTTAAATTACTAATGCTTTTCAAATAATACTTTTAAACGCAGATCGTTTGATTATAAGATATTTCACTAGTTTTGCTAAATCATTACCAATTACAAAATACTTCTAACTGAAATAACAGTATAAATGTTATCTTCTTTCTGTTTTAATAACAAGTGCAGTTGTTATTATTTTGTGTTTTTTTTAATAAACAAAAATCAGTTTACAAAAGAATTTTAGATTAGTTACTGAAATATCTATCACTCAATGATAAAGTTAAATATATAAATTTTACTTTTAATATATACTGAATTATTCTGACCAAGGCAATATATGTTAATATGCATTAATTTACAATGGGAATTGCTTTAATTTCACTGCATCTCAAACAAGGCTCACCTTTTCAGTAGCCATTAGGAATTTGCTATAAATAAAACATTGATAAAAAATATACACATCAGGCATTACATTAGATATATCAACCTTAAAACAATGAAGCTAGAAATGAAAATTATATGAATAATCTGAGACTAATATGTTTAATTAAACTGTGAAAGTGTGCTTTTTTATGGGGTTTATTTTCCAAAAGAAAAACATGTAGTCTTAAAATTTGAAGTGATGTTCTACCTGGTACTGACATCCTAGCACATTTTTCAACAACTCCTGTTATAAAATTTGAAGTGAAGTTTCCATCTAATATAACCATAGGAGCAGGAGAAATCAAGGCATCCAAATCGTGTATCTAAAAGGATTACAAGTATTAATGAGACATTAAATTTTTTTTTACAGCAATTAAACTTCAAAAGATTTACAATCAGTCAAAATTATAAAAGTAAACCAAATAGTAAAAGCTTTTGGACATCATTTGGTGATACATGTATCATTTTAACAGAAACAATTATACATGTATATTTACATTGGATATACCAGACATGGGAAAACTATGGCGAAGTTGGGCAGTCAGGCTGTTTTCTCTGCTCCTTTCAGTACATTCACATCAATGATATTTACATTTAAAATATATTATTTTAAACTATCTTTGTCTGGCCTTCCAGTCCAATTTAAGAGCCTAGTGTGGCCAGAGGCTCAAAAAGTTAACCCAACCCTGAATTGTATTCTGCAGGTTAATAATATAGATTTACATACACACAAAAAAAAAGAACACGATAGTTCACAACCTATTGGTACTCAAGCGTATGTGTAAGTGAAAACACAAGAATTATTAGACGTAAAAGGATTTTTTAACTAGTTTTGATAAGGTAACAATTTATTTAAAGAATCATAAAAAAACATAAAAACTTAACAGTGATGTAAATATTATCCAATTATTTAAAAGTATGATCTAAAAAAATCTATAAAAAGTGAAAAGAGAATTAATCTTGTCTTCACAAAGCTACTGTTTTATTAAACACTGCAATAGCAGATTTAAAAAAAAAAACATAAAAAAATATGTTTAGTTTGAAATAAATAAAGAAACCTGGTCAATGGATAGTTTTGAGTTTACTTCCATATCGCCAACTCCAAACAAAAATTTTCCTTCAGACAACAGAACACAACAAGTGGCAGTAGTAGAGTTCTCAATTTTTCTAACAGCGCTCAAATCCTGTAGAGAAAATAATTAGTCTTTTTATTAACATACTAGTCTCCTATTAATGTTTTGTGTATTATTTTTTTCTTAATCTTCATTATCAATTATTAATTTATAGGCAATATAAATGTCTACATGTACGTAAAATGTACATACATTATATAAATATAAAAAAAGATATATATACAAGAAGAGTAGAAAATTAATGGTAATTTTATTAAGTTAAATTTGTGTTTATTACTATAAATAAATTCTGCTTATTTATTGGTCATTATAAGCTGAGTGGAATAGATTACTGAAAACTAAAAACATGTATCGTGAATTTCCAACATTTTTTAGAATATCATAATAAGCTTTTTTCTAGAAATATGTTTTTCAGCTTCAGAGATAAATTTATAGTATGAAAGTGAGGCTCGTTCTGCTGAAAATTATTTTGGTGAATTTCTTGCCTTAATAAAAAAAAAAAAACCAGATTTCACGCCTAAAAAATAAAAATTTTTATTAATTGATAAATATTAAATCTTAATTTTTGTAACTTATATGTTAAAAAAAAATGTTATGTATTAAATGTATGTATATTAGGGTGATAACAAAAAAAATATTTTTATGAAACCACTTGCAATCGAGGAACTTTTATGTGTAATTTAAGAATATCAATTGCATTTTTGATTTTTTAAAAAAAAGTTCCCCCTCCTCCCCCTTTTTCGGAAGAAAAAAGTGGAAAAATATTTCTTTTTTCAAAAAAAAGGACATTATTTTTTTTAGCTTAACTCAAAAGAGTAATAATAATAACTAATCAACTTTTATTAACAAATAAGATACAGATCAGTTAGTAATATGTACAGAATGTACAAGAAATGTTTAAAACATATTTTTTCCTATGAACTTCAGATTCAAAAATTGAAATTTTCTCGATTTTGCATGAAGTTCCTCCATCAGTTTCACAGCACGTTCAGCAATTTGGTTAGATCTGGGAATGTCAATTAATGACTTTTCGACTGACCAATGGGTCTTTAAACACTTAATTGCCTTCTTGCATTTTATCCTGATGAGTGAGGTAAACAGTTCATTGAAGGACGCTTCATTATAGTGTTGAGAATGGAACCAAGCATTTGCCCATTCGTAGCAGATGAAGTTGCAGGCAGGAGTGAGGATGTTGCGCCACTCTGGTATCAGAAAAAATGATATAACAGTATATATCGCACGTGAGTTCCATCTTGCCTGGTGTAAATTTGGTAGTTTCTTCCAGTTGATGCGAGGCCAACGTGAAGTTGTTTTGTAATGACGATATGCCTGACATAATTCATATAAGAACTTGAAATCATCTCGCCATCCAGGGTTCTCGTCTGTGCTAACATCATCTGTCGCAACGAGGCGGTAATCAGCCTGAAGAGTGACATAGTTTTGTGTTAATTGGTCAATGAAGGAATAGTTGAGTTTTGGTTTGCTCGTTGGCTCTTGGATAAAAATTCATGACATGTTTCAAAAGGAGGTCGAGTACATGGTGCTGACACCCAATATATTGTGGCTTCTGAAAGCCCTTGCTCAAGACATCATCCTGTATGAGCTTTACAATCCCATGCAAACGACCAGTATTTACTGCGGTCGTGTCGCATATTATCATGCCAATATTTTTCCAAGCATCATATTCATCAAGTAGCTGATGTAGTTCCTTGTGAATGGTCGCGGCAGAACCACTCTCACATTTAATAATACCAAGTTTGATTTCGGTTGTCATATTTTTCAGCAGAACTACTTGATACTCTTCCCCTTGAACTCTTTTACCATCAAACTGGAGACAATAGAGTTCTTTGCTTTGAAGTTTTTGAACAATTTTGGTTTTCATTTTACGTCCTACAGAGATTACTCGTTTCCAGAAACCCGCCTGACTTGGAACTGGCACATCGTGACCCTGTTCAGCAATGGTTGCAAGAACATCATATGCTTTATGTGTAGAAATGTTGTTTTGCAGTACTAGCAAACCCGCAGTTGTAGTGCTTGCTCTTTGGTATTTCGGTTTGCATTCAGGAGAAGATGACGTGGAAGAATAGGTTGGCAACTCGGGTGAAGAAGCAGAGGTTTCAGAATCGAAGATTCTGAGACAGTTGTATGTGTTTGTATAGGTTGCGATTGAGAAGAGCTGGCTTGTGATTGGGTTTTTGATAGTCGGATTCGTTTTCTTGGGTGGATTGATTCCAAAGGGGCTTGTTTGACCATTGAATAACCAATCTTTCCTCCACTCTTAACTTGCCTCTGGTAGAGTTCTTTATCCTCCGTGCTTTTCCATTCTCCATTAACGTTGGTGACATCAAATAACTGAGAAAGTGTTGTAGTAAATTTATCAGACGGATTCTTTTTGTTTTTGTCATATAAATCAATCAGGCAATTGAGTTTCTTTCTGATGAGTGCGCTGGATAATAATGGAAAGTCTAGAATTTCCCTCCAAAGCAATTCTATATCCGTAATCATAATTTTGATTCGATCCAGTCGCCGTTTCTGGCTATTGAACAGAAAAGTGAAGTTTCCAAGAATTTGACGGTTTGTAGGCATCCGTGTGAGATTGTTTAGCCTATCTGTCTAACAATATGTCTTTCTATCTATCCATGTCCATCTACTTTCACTATCCTGACAGTAAGACTTGCAATCTTGCACTGAAAACGAGATAGTTTATCCAAAATATTCAAAAATATTCCACAATGTTCTAAAATATTCCAGAATATATATTATATATTTGCACCTGAAACAGAAAATAAAAGAAGTTATAACAATAATGAAATAGTTATATATTGTGAACTCACCCCAAGCTGGGGCGAGTTCAAACTGCGCGATATGTGAACGAAAAATTAAAAATAGGGGGAACTTTTTTCAATTTAAAAAAAAATTACTGTTGCTACTGTCATCTACATATAATTGTTCCTCGAATGTGAGGGGTTTCAGTTTCGTTACGAAAAATAATGAAAATAGTTATCACCCTAATGTATATATATATATATGATCTGTTATGTCATGTTTATAATACTGGTGAGTTTCAAGTAATATGAAACAAACCATTTCTATTTTGCCTTCTTTACTAAAGTTGGCTGAATGTTTGTGAATGAAAACCAGAACAACTTTCAAGATGAGATACATGTTGCCTCTCACAACTTACCAGATGCTGACAAAGGGCTGACAGGGATGCCGCATGGGAATCTGTCCCTACGGCTGACACAAAAATGGGGCAGTGATTCAAACGGCTGAGACAATCGGCCAAATTCCTTCCCACACCACCAAATGACTGTGTCACCTGGCCAGTATATGTGCCTCCATTCAACTGCAAAATAAATGAATGAACAATAATCTCATGAAAAGTCAATACTTAAGAAAATAATATTAAAAAAAAAAAAAAAAGACCTTATAACGCAGCCAGTAACTTATGACAGATATACCTGAAAGTTAGGGTCAGTGACCTGAACACTAAAGTCAACAACAGTAGAACCGATTACAATCTGGTGACAGAAATCAGAATTCGGTATAATTTACAGACAAATTAAAGACGTTGATATAATGCATACTATGAGTGCAAATACACAGATTGAAAGTCTAATACTGTACATTTACACTCATACACAATCAGTATGAAGTTGGAAATGTGTACATTAACATAAATTTTCATGGAAAAAATATCTATACATTACAATGGGTTCTGAATATTTATTAATAACAGAATATTTAGGTTGACAGAAAATGTTCTGAACATACATTCTCCTATGGGTGGCAGTGTGGTAGAGCGATATACTTCTAACCGAAAGGTCTCGAGTTCAAGCCCTAGTGAGTTTCAGGAGTTTTCAATGTCTCTAAGTTCAACCAGCTTTCAAATGTTGGGCAAAGTAAAGGTGACTGGGCATTGTACATGTACTAGCCACACAACCGCAAAAAAGAATAGCCATGGTTACAGATACAGATAAACTCTACTTCAGCTGACCAAGTTGGTCTGCATAGGCTTTATAAAGGAAACTATAGAACCTCTTAGTATTGTCTGGCCACAGAAACAAGTGTAACCGACTTCACATGCTCTTTTAGACCAACAGATGTGAAAGATAACTCTAACTATTCTTAAAATTTATTTTTTGAGTCACCTAGGAGTTCAATTAAAAGGGGGTTAAGGATTTTTTTTATTATGGCTAAATGTCTTATAGAAACTAAAATAAACCGGAAAATCATAATTTTTCTTTACAAAGTACATGCATGATTTTTTGGTTTAAAAAGCAATTACATGCATTTATACATATTTAAGCTGCATTTCTCATATTCTATACAAATAAGCATAAAGTATTATAAAAAATTTTATTTCACTAAGGGTGATTTGAATAATTTCTCTTAAAGTACATGCATCGTTTATTCGTTTCTCTGGCTATTACATGCATTTACATAAGCTGAATTTGTCATATTCCATACAAATGACAATAAAGTATTACACTTTTCTTTGTTTTTATTTCAATAAGGGTAATATGAATAATTTAAATACTTCAACTGGGAAATGTTACCACATTCACATTCTTAAATTATGAAAGGTAAAAAATCCACCTACAGGCCTACCAGTTAATTTACTGCTTTTGTCTGGACAGTATTTGTCTATTTTAATACTACGTCCAAGTGAAGGAGACTCGTCCAAATCAGGGGCAGTCGATTTAGGTAAACTCATGGTGGTGGATGAGGGGGATAGTTGTGGTGCGGCTATAAGGTCGGAGTGGACACCTTGACGTAGCTGGCTTAAAAAGTAAGCTATTCTTCCAGCAACAGAGGCATTATTTTCAATCAATGCAATGTCTGGAATCAGGTTAAGGATCACTTACTTTCACATTACTATCAAAATTTAAAAAAATTCTCAGCTTTTAATAAATTACAAATTACTTAATTATGTAATATAACACAAAACTAAGACACACATAAAATTGTAATTAAGTCTAATCACGTGGTATAAGAAGCCATAACAAAATATTACATCTGATTAGCAATGGTTTTACCTGTAAATCAAGCTTAATAAAAAAAACAATGATGAATGAAGTTTTAATGAATAAAAAAAGGATACTAGCTACTAGTGATTCCCCTTTAGTCAGCTGGTTGACCATTTTGAGTAAGAATGGTGTCACCTCCTTGCCGGAGATATTTTGAGTTCTGTAAATTAATTTTTTAAACAATGTTGCTATCTAGCTGTTACAAATATTTCATAGGGCTAGATTAAAGACTGATTGCTTGTATTTGATTTTATACTGCACTAACTGATACTAGTTGCTCTAGATGACAACGAATATGAATGATGTTGCACATTTCTACTTACTTGGCTGATTGAAGAGCGTGATGTATGGCATCTTGTATAATGTCCCCTGCTGCTGTGAACTCCTGTGGGATAGGCACTGCTATTAAAAGTCCACTGTTCAATCCAGCTTTAATGTTGCAGTCTGAAAAAAAGTGAATAAAATAATTGATTAATATGTACACCAAGAAGGTCAAATTAGACAAACGAATGATGTTGAATCTTATTGACTGCATTATGATAAATAAAAAAATACAAAGCATCTGTGGTAGAAACCAATAATGGCATTGACTGTGAACTTAATGATTTCTCACATTCTGCCTGCATAATGAAAAAAAAAAAACCATGCAAATGAGACAGCGTTCATGCATGTCTGTGATTTTTATTATTGCTTAAAAATGGTTTAGTGTATAAGTGGGGAAAACCAGTGAATCCAGATGGATATATTCAAGATGCCAGATGAATATATTCAAGATACCCTTGTTGGAATTTTAGTAGAATTGATCAATCAAATAATGACTTAAATACTTTAAAAATAAAAACATCTGAGGGATACCTTAACATCCCCAACTTTAGTCAGGATACCAGTTTTTAATAGGATGAACTCAGAAATATCATTAGAAACATGAACAAATCCCAGCACTCATCAGAGATTGAACCATAGACCTTCAGGTTGACAGCTATATGCTCTACTGAAAAAATACCCCTGATTTCCCTGTGATGACAGCTATTTCCTTATTCTAAAAATAGGCTTACAATCACAGCTGGGAAAGTTTAAGAGCACCTTTTTTTTCCTCTCAATCTTTTCAAATATGAGGACTATGACCAAGCCTCAAGGAGGTTTAAACATGTTGAACCAAAGATTTTAAAGCTCATGGGTGACTAGGTCACCGTGGGGCAAAACCCCCCACAATAATCTACTGTCAAGAATGATTGGGACAGATGGTTGTGCGGTAAAGCGCTCGACTGTTGACCTGAAGGTACCTGGCTCGATCTCCGGTGAGGACGAAGGAAATTTTTCAGGTCTTGACCCAAGTTCTCATTATATATCTCCTGTGGTGCCTCCATGGCCATTGCACTGTCGGCTATGGTGGGGGATGAAAGAAGGGCACCATAAAAAACCGTCCCATTAGTGGTTCACAGGATCTAAGAGATTTCATCTCATCCTTACAGGGGACATCACTCACTATCAAGACTGAGACTTACCGATCCCCTGAGCAGCCTTCAGAGGTGAGTCAACATTGTAAGGTGACAAATAACCACTGTCCCTAGTAAAAAAAGCTGGGAAATTTTTCTCAGGCCCAAAAGTCATAACGCAGACACCTTGTGTTTCCTGAAAAATTACAGTCAAGTAATTGAGAATGAAAGTAACAATAAAAAGAAATTAATAGACTCCAGGATAACAAATAGTAAATGCTCTCAAAATCTTAGATTTTTATTTAATAATTATATATGTCCTATCACTTTTAACATTAACAAAATTTTATACAAAAAGAGCCGCAGCCACAAAATAATTCACAAATAAAACTGAATTTTTTTTAACTTTAATTTTAAGAAATTAAAAAAAAAAAAGGCCTATACATTTATTAATAATGAAAACTTTCATAATATAAATGATTGCAGTTTAACTAGCAGCTCACACTTTTTTGGACGGATTATAACAAATTGTATCAAATTTTTTTCTACATAGTCTGATTTTTTTTTTTAAAATATGTAAAACAGAAAATTACAAGATATTCCAAAGTTTTGGGAATGTCTAGAATTGACTTCACTCCAGAGGACACAACAGCTACTGGAGTTTTACCAAGTTCTGTCAAATCTGCACTGATATCAAAGTCTGAAAAAAAAAAGTTCAATAATTAATAAGAAACATCATTTTAGAATGAAATAATTAATAATATGTACATATAAATTTTCTTTAGTAAATTAACATTAAGAAAAAAAGAGTCTGATATGAAGACTTGCTATTTTTTTTAAACTTTATTTTTAATGTATCTTATTATTTTGGATGAACCATAAAAATCAATGATATCTGTTCTTTAAGCAGGTCAAACACATTCTTCTCAATAAAACATTAGTCTAGGCATTCTGTAAAAGATGTGTTATACTTTATTTATCCATGGGCCTAGAGCATTTTTTGAAGTACCAATTACCAAACATAAAGAAATGAAAAACTACTTTCAGAAAATGTGTAGTTCATTTCGTTATTAAAACAGTGGGAAGGGGGGGGGGGTGTTTAACGAAATACACAAACTTTGGATGCAGACAAACTAAGTAAGCTAGGCTACATTAATTTACTAATTTTATACTTGTTATTATAAATATGGATGTAAATCTAGTTTCATTATCTGATTAATTCAGAACAAAAAAAAAATTCCAAATACTAATAGCAAAAAGTACCATAAAAACTGCATAATTTTAGAATTAGAAAGAATTGATAATACTAATAGCAAATTGTACCATAAAAACTGCATAATTTTAGAATTAGAAAGAATTGATAATACTAATAGCAAATAGTACCATAAAAATTGCATAATTTTAGAATTAGAAAGAATTGATAATACTAATAGCAAATTGTACCATAAAAACTGCATAATTTTAGAATTAGAAAGAATTGATAATACTAATAGCAAATAGTACCATAAAAATTGCATAATTTTAGAAAGAATTAGTAATACTAATCTTCCAACATTAAAAAATGGTTTGAGAAATTAAACAAAAAATTTCCATACTAATAAAAGGCAAAGCGTCACTGACTGAATCATCATTAACTCTCAATCTTCCCATGTTTCCCAATCTTCAGATTGAAGGCTGAAATTTGGCAGACTCATTCCTTACTGCATACATGCAAAAGTTAAAGCAGGTTTCATTTCAATATTCTATCCGTAATGTTCATAATGGTCACCATATACACTTGCATGTTAAGCTTTTCTATTGATGGTCCATAGGTGTGGTTGCTGTGGCTGTCTTTTCTCTGTGTTACATATTTCACTGCCATGTCAAGCTCAATCTTGATGTACAAAAGAACAATGTGTCTTATGTACTGAATGACTTGGACTAGGTTCAAGGTGTGGACTGGTGACGTTACAGCAAATATTTATAACACACAGGAACACTATTAGAAATATTAAACCTTTAACATATGGTTCTACATGTGAGTTGACAGCTGTTGCAAAATTGTTTAACATCTTAGATTCCCAATCATCTATCTGAGTAGTGGACACTTTGATTTATTATTGTTTAGGCTATCAAAAGTATGATGCAGTAATTTGTGAAACCAGTCATTAACACAACACTTTGAAAGATATGTTATGATACATTTTCTGATGATGGTAAACAGAAACGACCTTTTGCTGCTGCCGCAAAGTACTCATGGAAAAATTCCAATTGTTAACTAAGACGCTGTCACCAAATACTTGCAGGCAAATCCAGAAGTTCAAAGAGACTATGCCACTTCTTATAATAAATCACATTTTGATGTTAACAGAGCTTCTATTTCTAGGTACAATCCCAGTAATCAAAAGTGGATTAAACTAAAGCAACAAGTTTGGCTCAAAAAAGCTGATTAAGGACCCAAAAATACATTATGAATCTGACAAAAGAGTGCACATTGGATTCATGGATGATGTCTAAGACTATTATCAAGCTCATAAGTGGAAATGCGAGTCTCCTGGTTTGTGCTGTAATTGGTGATGTAGTCTTTCTCACATAAACTACCTGAAATCTTGATAGCCTGTTAAATGGCAAACAACCTTAACAACATTGGGCAATACACAGTGGATTTCATTTGGCGCTAACCAAATTGTTGGAAGGACATTTTATGCCTTCATTTCAAGATGGGGGATGAATGTGTCTTTATTGTCAGTCTTTTACCGATGCCAAAATAGAAACACATATTTCTACAAATTTATTTCGTCAGGGAGGATTTAAAGAAAGCACTAATGTAATGCACTAATGCTTCTGGAGTTAAGATGCACCAGGTGCAACAACTGTAAAAAAATTCTGCATAATTGTAATACATACATCCTAGTCTTACACTCCACAGTCAATACTATTTTAGATAAAGACAAAGATTTCATGCAGACCAAAAACCATATATTCACACAAATGCAGGTTTTATCCACCTGCTAAATGTGAAGTTAGAGTCATCAGAAGTTTGAAAACAGGGGTATTGTCACAAAAACTGCAATGCATTATGGGAACGCACAGATTCTATGATGCACTTCAATATGCCTTCATGTTCTGCTATAGTGAAGACGGCTATTTTTTATATACACCTTAAGTTCACTTTGACACTAAGTTACCTATGAACAAAACCTTCTCTGCAGCAAACTCCTAATGCCAACTCTCCTGCATGATTAACTGAATATGCAGTAAGAATGACCCGCATCCCTTCATCTCAAAAACTAAACAAATAACTATTTATACTTCTAAAAGTTTGTCACATTTTAACTCACTTTACAGACTTAATTTACTGCTTTAAATAATTTTAAGACACTACTTATCTGTTTCAAAGCGCTGATATTTTTCCATGTTCACAATATACAAGTGATTATACATATGTATTGTAATTGATCAATGTGGATAATCAGCAAGGAATGGTGAAAATAAATGAATATGTCAGTCTAACGGAGGCAGTAGCGGCTAACTTACTTTCTTCAGCCCCCCTGTGAACACCACCAATTCCTCCTGTTGCGAACAGTGGAATGCCAACCATATGAGCTGCAATCATTGTAGCGGACACTGTTGTCCCCCCACTGCAGCCCTAGTTGTGGATATAAAATAAAACTCATGCATTTTTTACAAATGGTGCAAAAGAGAAACTGTATGACAAGAGAGAGAGTAGACATGAAGTATAAAATATAATCAATTTTAAAAATAAATTAGTTTTAAGTCTTTAGCTTCTACTTCTGTTGTTGGGTCATTACATATATCTGTATATTAAAATCAAATCTGGGACTATTATTCTTGCTATCTGCCGACTTTAAAAGGTGGTCATGACATATTTATGATTCAAACAATAAATAATTATTATGAAATAATCATCAACAACAATTTGTTCTTTTGTTTTAATACACCATGTGGTATAAAATAACTAATCTTCAAATAAACCCTGAGACCACTATTTCAAATTTTCTTTAAAAGATTTTTTTTTATAAAAAAAAAAAAAAAAGAAAGATACTTTCCTGGCTGAGAACATATGGTAAATCACGTCTTGAAACTTTCACAAGGCTAGAGTTTTTCTCTGCTAACCAGATAATTTCAGTATCACACAGGCCTGAATAAAACTTTATGATTTAATAACAAAGTATTTATGAATTAAATTATTTAAAAAAACTCTGTGAAATGCATTTAAAAAAATATCTACAGGAAATGTTTACCAACACATAGCTTGCCATTCAGTATTGCAATAGTAGCAGGAATAGCACCATTTTCACGAACTTTTCTTTCCACACTTAAAGCAGTACTGCAAGAAAAAGGATGCATTGTATGTTAAAATTCTTAATAATACCATTTATTAAAAAAACTTATAATCCTTATTTTCAACAGTACCTGAGAATAAGCCATATTATATAAAAAAAAAAATAATGTACCTAAAGTTATGTGGGTAAAGCATGCCATGGGTAATAATTGTACTTTCCAAAGCGACCAAAGGCCTTCCTGCATTTAATGCTTCTGCTACCTCATCTGATATCCTAATAACATCTAAAAAAAATTATTAAAACAAATGTAACAGATATAAAATATCTAATGGGTTTAAAGATATTAATAAAATATTGTTACTAGCGAATTAAAGACCCATTGTCAACTATTGAGAGGGATAAAGCAAATTATAGTTACCTTTCTGTATTCTTGTATTTGATGATGAGCTACGTAAAAATTTCAGCACAGCACATGGGTAGTGAATTCGAGAAAAAGAAACTTTTGAAAACTGTGATGTGGAAAAAGGTATTAAAAGCTTAGCCATCTTTCTATTCAAAGAGCTGCAAAGAAACCAAACATATTTTTTTAAAGGTTTTGACTCATGATAATGCATTTTATAATATATTAAAAGACATTTTTTTGTGCAGTTTTTAAAAATGATATAATATTCATACGCAAAACAATCACTTGCTATCAAACACTAGAATGCTTTAATGCTAGAAGAAATTTTTTTTAATTGTGGATGTATTTTAAATTGCTTAAATATTTCTCTATACCACATAATAATTACACATCTATAAATAAATAAGTTTGCCCCTTTCTTTACAAAGATGACATCCTAAATGCCAGTGAGGTAAAGAAATTCTACCAAGAACTATTCTCTAAAGGCACGCAGGTCCAGGATGTAGTAAAAGATGCCTTTGTATATGGACATAATATATATAAATATATTAATACATATTTATATATAATTAGAGCCCTTGGCCTTTTCTCTGCAGGAAAAAGAATTAAAAAAAAAAGCTTTGACATAGTTGGGCAGGGTCAATTCATTTGAAAGGGTCATGTATCTATCTGAATGTATCATAAAATTCATATGCATGATATGCCATGGCATCACAATAGCTGTAGCTTGAGATCATAATTTTCATATTTTTATTTGCGAAATCATGTCATTTCCCACATTCTAAGCATTGAAAGCATGAGACACCAAATACTATACAATAATTTAAAGTATCTTTGCATTATTTAATGCAAATAAATTTTGAAGGTTACCATGGGCATTGCTTTGTTTTTGTCAAATTTGTATTTTCCACTACCAATTTTTAGAAAATCTAGTGATTCGAGTGGTCAGATTTTAATGCTCGTTATCATTTGTTGGCAACTGTAACAAAATACTTGAGCCACTTTAACTATGTACAATATATTTGAGACCTTTTTTTATAATAAAGTTATTTTAATGACAGCAACAAAATAAAAGATGCAGTGAATTCGTTTTTAGCATGAGTTCGAAAATGTAAATTAATCAGAAAAATTTGCCAGTTTAATTTTTTTGGGAAATATCACATCTGCCTAGCCGAGAAACTGAGTATCTGTATCGCTGCTATATTTACAAAAAAAATCTATCTACTATAACAGTAAAGGGACTTTTCAACTTTGTTGTAATGTTATCAATTTTTATATATTTAAAATCCTGAAAATCTATTTTTCAGATCTAAAATCTAAAAAAACATATGGTTTACTTTATTTCATTTGAAAAATTTATAACCCATTTCATGTTCGACTATCATTGGTATAATCGATTACAACTATCATCTTGATCAAGTGAACGTGACTACTTCCTTTTATTCCAAGACTCCGCGTGGTATGCACGTAAATTTTTACTCGACTGTTATTTTTATATTTATCATATCTTCGCTGGCTGTTAGTATTAGTATATTTGTTACTAGAAATATCATGACGTATTTTAAATATAAACTTTGATGGATAATAATATTAGTATATTTACTTTTTTCAGTGGCGTGCTATCTTAGATAGGTGAATCACGGTTGAGCAAAAATGGTTGCCCAAAAGAAAGCTGTAAGTACCAATATATCTCACTTAATTCAGAATAGCTTGAATTTTGTCATCTACTCAAAATAATGCTTTTCTTTAATTATAATAGCTTTATACCATTATATAGCTTCTTTTTATAATCAACAGAAAAAGACAGCCGACAACATCAATGCTAGATTGGCATTGGTAATGAAGTCTGGAAAATATGTTTTGGGTTACAAGCAGACACTGAAGACTCTCAGAGCTGGCAAGGCTAAATTGGTCATTATTGCTAACAACACCCCACCACTTAGGTAAGTTTATTTACTTGATCTTGATTGCCCTCAAATTTAGATAAGTTGTAATTTAAAGTTTTTGGCTTCGGAGCCGTGTGCAGTGGCTAAGAAGAAGTCCTTTTGCTTTTTAATAAATTTTTTGCTTTCTTGTTCAAAGCAGTAACACAACCAGTTCTGTGTATGAATACCAGCCTTGATTATGAACGAGTATATTTTGGTTATAATCAATGTGAGTGATAAACATGTTTGAATTTATTGCTGTTAAGTGAGCTTGATAACTTGTTCACTGTGTGAGGAAATTATCTTTTTTGATCAGGGTTGTCTATTATGACTCATGCTTTACTTGGCATGCATTCTCCAGATCTGAGTCTTTAATACCTGCTTAATACTAGATAAAGCGGTTTCAAATGCTTTTCTGTCCACATTGACAAGTTTTGATTTCATGACCCACCATAGAGCACTTTGTGTTTTCATCATTCACCTGCATAGAACTACAATAAAAGAATGGGAGTAAAAGCATAGATATACAGATTCTGGGGGGCTTTTCTTTGATAGAGTTGTAATCGTACATGTTGAATTTTAAAAAAGTATTTAATTGTTGCAACCCAGCTGAAATTTTTTCACTAAACACTGTGCGCTGAAAACTAGATTTTTCACTTCATTAGCTGTCACTAAGTATTTTGCTATTCTTTAAAGATGAGCAAATTATTTTACTGATTAAGTGTTAACTGCTTGGAAATCTCTTACAGCTGTAAATTATTTTTTTATAACCAATGTTAATGATTGGTTAGTACATTTTGTTTTCCTTGATGTGGTATAAAAGAGCAATAATGAATTATAATAAGTAGTATTTAATTTTTTATTGTAGTGGAGATATGCTTTTGAAAAATAAGTTTCCAAGAGTATATGCAACAAATTATGAAACTTTATATCGTTTATCATTCAACTTCATTGGCCATTAGAGGGACCATTTATTTATACACTTGCAAAGTTCAATTGAAAAATATATATTGGCACTTAGAAGATTTTTATGGTCAAAAAGTGTATCACTGCCACCATTATCACAATATTGACATGGGTAGGATAATCAAGGGTAGACAATTTTTACTGGAAGGCCTTTGTTTGAAATATTTAGGCAAAGCTATTCACTTGTCAAGAATCTTTGTTAGAAAGGTATATTTTGCCAAAGTCTATGACTGTCATTGAGCATCAGTATGATAATTAATTTTGGTAATTTTCATCAACAATCACTTGTACCAGCAGTGTTACCTCTGCCCTGACGTTTACTTCAATCAACATTGAATGTTACAACTCAAGACACCACTCGTCACCTATATAAGCATCAGTCCTTCCCCATTATCCCTTGTCTATACACGCAGATTTAACGAACATTAAGGATATGTTAACTGATATGAGACTGTCCTCACTAATTGGATGCTGGTGTATATGATAGTATCCAGTGAGCTAGAAACATTTAGCCAGTATTTTTTTGTACAAATGTAGTTCTTGCATGTCATTTACATAATGGTTGTACACATATTAGGCCTAAGAAGCATATATATTTTTTACTATGATATACTTTGTGTATGTTTGTAATAGCCAGAAATTTCACTTTTATTTATTTTTTAATTTATTTTTCACGAGAATTTTTTTTTCCTATTTTAATTATCATAGTTTGCCAAGTTTTACCCCAGTACATAGCCAAAGAAATCATAGTTTATTTTTTTAATACAAATCATTTTGTTGCTCTTTCAATTATCTTTCTTTTAATACCAAGCTTAACAAAACTTTGTTTCAAAATGTGGTAAATACTGAGTTTTTCTTCCTTGTCTATTGTAACAGATTTGAGTATTTTATACTTTTACTTGAATGGTCTGATTCTAAAGTGCTCTTGTTATGCTCTTTCAAATGATACATGCAAATTACATGACTTAAACATTTTCATGTCACATAACTACTGAAGTCCAAAAGATAGTTTTGATCTATAAGCCTATAGAAAAAACTTCTACTTTGTATGTGCATCATAATGTGATGTCAATCTAATTAATTTGAAGTCACACAATTTAAATTTTTAAAATTAAAAGATGTGTTGTTTTTTTTTTAGGAAATCTGAGATTGAATATTACGCTATGTTGGCTAAGACTGGTGTTCACCATTACAGTGGAAACAATATCGAACTTGGCACAGCTTGCGGTAAATATTTCCGCTGCTGTACTCTGTCAATTACAGATCCAGGTTGGTACTAATTTTAAATTGTTCTTTTGGCTGATCCATGGGTTCTATTACTTGGTAGGTAACCCTTCCATACAGCCATACATTATGTGATGGTACAGTCTTCCTGTGACAATGTTAAGTGTCATGGAAATTTTGCACATCAGACATTTTTATAGTTAGAAAATATTTTGTTAATGATTACTACCAATAGTTTTGTATTTGCACATCAGGCATTTTTATTAATAGTAGTTTTGTATTGATACATTTTTTAAAAATTGTTACAGGTGATTCTGACATTATTCGTAGCATGCCTACAGAACAACAGCCCCAAGCTTAATTATTACTGTAATAAAGTTATTAAATAAGTATTTTTGTGTTTGTTCTCTGTGTATTTTGTTTTGATTTTTTAAATACTTTCATTTACGTTTTAATAGATCTAAATATTTTGACTCAACTATTACAGAAATAGTTTTTTTTTTTAAAAACGAAACACTTTGATTAAATAATTTATCTGGTGATCAAAGGCAGCTAACAGATATCTTAAAAACATTAAATTTAAATTCTTAACAATATTATGGCAATCTATCACTGGCGGGCAGTGGTACTCCCCTGTTCGTCAAAAGTACACGTGTATGGTTTAATTAGTGATGGGAATAGTTTAATGATGACCCTGGTAGGCGTGATGCTCTTCTGCAGTGGTCCCATCATAAGCTTAATTGACACCCATGGTTAGGTATCTAGTAAGAACATGAAAGGCATCCATCATTGTAAAATGTGTTGTCTATGGTTTCATCCCCAGCGGTAAATCGAGCCCTGCTAACACCAACCCCTGATATAAAATAAAGTTCCATTGGGGCAGATCAAGTGTACAATTCATCTATTTATGTAACCTAGGCACATAAAAGGGTCGTGTGGTTGGCACACAACGCCCTGCCGCCTTTACTTTCCCCAACTTACATCATGTATACATTTAAATTAAATGGGGGGCTTTCACCAGGACCTCACCAAGAATCGAGACCAGGACTCACAGGTCGACATCACCACTCAGCCATCCGTTCCACTCATCCCCTGCAGTAATGACTAGTAATTAGTACTGTACCACCCGCATAGTTATGTAGTATCTTACCAGCATTACCATTTTCAACAATGCCTTATAGGGCCATCGCGAAAGGAAACGCAACTCAAACACTTTTATAAGCCCCCCCCCCCCTTACTTGGAGACCCCCTTCACTTTCAAAATTTAAGTTTTTTATTTATTGTAACGTAAAAATTTTGTTGTGGGGTGTGATGGGTAGGGCTGAACCTAGGGATTTGGGGGGCCCGGGGGGACTCGGCTTCTTTGGGGGCCCCCGCATTTCGACATCATCACATGAGATAATGTACTTAATATTTAAGGTAAAAAAGTTTCGGCCCCCCCCTCGGGCTGGGGGGCACATTCGAATTTGGACCCCCCTCAGTTGTCATAGTTTGACATGAGCATTAGAATTCCTGGATGCGGCCCGGCGCCTGTGTATGAAAATCAAAGTAATTTTTATGATGGGAAAAATGTTCTACGCACAATAATAAACACACACTCCCGTAGAACGAACGCACCGCTGGAACGGATCGCGTTCGTAGTACGGGGTACCGCTCTCTGTATTTATAGATCAGCGAAATGTTTAACTGGGCCTCACAGACTTTGACACAAAGAGAGTCCACTACTGCGTGTGTTGTGTTGTAGTTATTTTTTTTTTTGCTTAGAATCTAAATGTCACAGAATGACGTCATCGTTCCTAAATGCCAACCCATTTCAAGGGATATGGAAATGAGACCGTGTAATTGACGTGACCCGCTACCCCCACACCCCTCCCAGTGAAGGATAGAATTCAACTAAGCTTTAAAACACAACACTCATTCATTCTGGTTTTTTTTAACCTCTTAAATCTATTACAATTCACTTAATGTTGGCCCAATGATGAAAATACACATATAAGGTCGAATTTGTTTTTAAACGAAAACTGAACAAATCAGTACAGCAGAGGCGTAACTAGGGAGGGGGTCCTAATTCGAAAATTACCTCTGGGCCCCAGCCTCAGGGGGGTCCACAATTTAAAAAAAAAATATTAATTATATTATCTTATGTCATGGTGTCGAATGTCAAAAAAGAGGCCAAGCCCCCCCGGGCCCCCAAATCCCCAGGTTCGGCACTGCAATACAGTGTCAAACACATATTATTTAAAAATTTTTAAAGGTGTATGCATAAGAGTCAATAATTTAGCCAGATTCTTTTTTCTAAATATCTGCACATTCGTTTATACAATGCAAACTGTAATTGCACACAGTGGTGTATTGGGAGGGGAGCGCGGTGGAACGACGTTCCCTTACCTTTTTTTTCAGAATACGAAAAAAGAAAAACTTATATGGTAAAAAATAGTTTGCTGAAAATAGGACTTCTTTTTTTGTGCTGCTCCCACTATGCGTACCCTTACTTCTTATTTTACCAATACATCACTGGTTGCATATCCGTTTCTTATCAATAATAATTAAACTAGCCGCTTGTCTAGGGCACACACAGTTCATCACATCTGATGCTACTGGGCCCCCTCCTAAAAGCACTTTTATTAAGGCCCCCTCACAAACTCTCTGAAAGATTCTTACTTAAGGCCCAGGGCCGTCTTAAACCCACGGAACCCCTCTGTGCACAAAACAGGCCCTAAAGTGAGGTACAATATTTGAGGAAACACCAAACGTGAAACTAATTTAAAGCTTATAAAAAAAAATAAAGTCTTCGCTATAATCTATGCCGTATTTAAAGCTTAGGGCCAGATAGACGACCTTTTAACGTTTCTCGCCTCTAAATTCAGAGGTGGCTTTAGCTCAGGCCCGTAGCCAGGTCAAAGTAAGCAGGAGGGCACCAATACCCAGCAAGGGGGCAGTTTTTCTCATTTTAGTTACTTTTTCTTTATTTTTTCCTCTTTTTCTTTTTAAAGCGGGGGGGGGGGCACTCCACACCTAGCGGGGGGGGGCACGGCCCCCCTTGGCTACGGGGCTGCTTTAGCTGTGCATGGGGGCATATAGATCAGTGGCGTAGCGAGGGGGGGCAACTTGGGGCATTATGCCCAGGGCGCTACTCAAAAAGGGGGCGCCAAATGGTATATTTTACATAAAATATTATATGGTTTTCGAATGGGGGCGCTAAAAGGGGTTTTGTGCCCAGGGCACGAGTTAAGCTCGCTACGCCACAACTATGGCTAATGTCATTTGCGGTACTTAGGTTGTACGTCATGGGTGAGGCCTGAAACAAACGTTTAAGCGCAGGGCCCTCTTCATGTGCGGGGCGTTGGGATGTCGCCCTAATTATTAAGGGAATAAAAGAACTATTGGTCAGCATTCTCCAAGGACAGATTTAACGATACGCGTGCGCCAAGGGTACCGACTTCAGAGTGGCTCTGCAAAAAACCAAAATTTACTTTTGTATAATCATATTTCATCACTTCTTTTTTTTTTAAAGGGTTTAAAATATATTGCTGCTCATGCCTCCCCCCCCCCCCCAACCTACATAAAACCGCGTCATGTATTCTCTTACGGATTCGATCATTTTATCTTTTTTTTTTACTCGGAAACATAATGGGCCTAGAATAGTAGACCAACCAGTGCCGAGCCTAAAGATTTTGGGGCCCGGGGGGGCTTGGCCTCTTTCATTTTGACATTCAAAACCATGACATGAGATAATGTGTTTAATATTTAATGTTAAAAAATTGGGGCCCCCCTCAAGGCAGGGCCCCGGGGGACTTTCAAATTTTGACCCCCTCCACTCAACCTAGTTACATCTCTGAGGCCTACGTTTTCATTGATCCACCGAAGAACACTATAATAGCCATGCAATCGTCAAGGTAAATTAACACAAACCCACAGAATGTGAAACTAATTAGAAGCTTATACTGGATTTTTTTCTCTTTAATTTTTTTTTCTTAGTTTTTTTTTTTTTTGTTTTTTTTTATCCGTTTGGGAAAAAAAAATCCACCGATTACAATGTAGTAATTCAAAAATATATAGGCTAGGGCGCTTGGCCTAAATAAAATATACATAGGCAATGCGTCTAAAAATAAAGAAAAGTATGTGATGTCACAATCTTCAGTAGTGTGAGAACCATTCCAGTCAGTACTCATTGTAAACTTGGTATAACGCCCCGCCTATAACGATGTACACTCGGTATGATGGGCGGGGGGGGATGGGGGAGGGAGGGGGAGGGGAGTGAGTGCTTTATGTGTGTGTAGTAAGTAAGTGTGTAGTTCTGTTAGTGCAGCTCCTAATCACTCTCTTCCTGTGGCGTAAAGATTATTAAACACACACACACACATACACACAAACAACTGCGTATTAGCTGATTTTTTTTTCACCCACTTGATTACATCTTAAATAGGTGAGGTAAGTCGAATTTTTTTTTTATTTTTATTTATTATTTTAATGATTTTAAGTCCATATAACATTAAATCATTTTTTTTTTTGTTGCCAAGTAGAGGTTTATGTGACCAACTGTGAAATACGTAAATCCATATTTATTTGTACATTTATGTGATTTAATATTTTAAGATAAACTGTCATTTACGCTGATGAAACTTGCACTTTGATGCCATTTTTTAAAATAATCCCCTATGAGAAAATTTAATTATATTTAATGCGTCAACAAGGTCCGACAATCTAAGTCTACACTTAATTTAAAAAAAAAAATATTAAGTCAGTAAACCATATCTTGAACAGATGGAACATTTCTCAAAATCTTCAAACAAAAACAGAGGTTCTTAAATTAATGAGTAGTACAAGGCAGTGGCGTAGTGAGGGGTGGGCAAGGAAGACATCAAGCCCCGGGCGCTGCTCACAAAGGGCGCCAAATGATCCAAAAAACATATAATATTATATTGCTTTCGAATGGGAGGGGGGTGCTAAAAAAGGTATTGTGCCCCGGGCGCGAGTTAAGCTCGCTACATCCACTGGTACAAGGACAGCAGCAAACTAGAAATAAATTTAAAAAAAAATAGGCTGTGAGAAATAGCTTTGAAATGATGGAAATTTAAAATGTGTCTTTAACTACTTCCAACCATACAGACAGAGGTTTTAAAGTACAGGCTATGGCACAGCCACAGTTATATAAAAAAAGCATTTCTTACACGCACACATACACGGACACACACACACACGAGTACATACTCACACACACACGAGGGCCCCCCACACACAAGAGCACACACATTCACTAAGCTGGCTAGATGTGTTATTGCAGTGTTTATGAAGCACAGAGCAATGAAAGCGCTCTTGTTGAATCATACCATTTCGTACAGGAAGAGCCTTCAGTGTGTTACAAACATGAAATGACACATTACGTTTTACAAAGATATCACATCAGGCAGGTGTTGTGTCTCCAGGTGAGAGTGATTACCCATGGCCAGCCGTTAATCGATATGCCTTAATTGCTGCCCTTGTCGTAAAGTAAATGAATCCTTGTTAAAATATAGATAAGCCAACTGGGGGTAAGACGTAGCCTTCTTTATAGATGCGATAATTCTGTCTCTATACTGTCGATGTACTATAGCCTAAAATGAAAATAATGAGGCGGTCGTTTGTTTTTTACACTCGTAGCTCTAAAATTAAATACGTAAATACCAGTCAGCAGGACCGTACATACCAGTCAGCAGGGTCGTACATACCAGTCAGCAGGGACATACATACCAGTCAGCAGGACCGTACATACCAGTCAGCATTGCCGTACATACCAGTCAATAGGGCCGTACATACCAGTCAGCAGGGTCGTACATACCAGTCAGCAGGGCCATACATACCAGTCAGCAGGACCGTACATACCATTCAGCATTGCCGTACATACCAGTCAACAGGGCCGTACATACCAGTCAGCAGGGCCGTACATACCAGTCAGCAGGCCGTACATACCAGTCAGCAGGGCCGTACATACCAGTCAGCAGGGCCGTACATACCAGTCAGCAGGGGAGGGGGGCAGACAAAACGAACACTTTTTCAGGGACAATAAGCCAGAGGGGCCCGTGTTGTCAAATTTTGTCAGGGGACCCTCGAATACCTGACTGCAGTCCCGATGCTAGGGTGGAGTTAACATCTGCGTCCCTGCGCTCAGGCATTACTAGCAATGCAGTCGTAATGCTGCCCCCCCCCCATTTTTTTTTACCAATGGGCACACAGCATCTTAGCCCACTGATTCGAACAGGTCGCTAAATGCTGTTAAGACATGTTTTATTTGTGTGTCTGTGTTCATGTATGAGCCTGTCTGTATGTATGGGTGTAACCACTCCTAGTGCCCCCCGACCCACAGTGACGGAAGCATTAGCAGCAAGGGATCAGTGCCGTAGCGAGCTTAACTCGCGCCCGGTGCACAATACCTTTTTAGCGCCCCCCCCCATTCGAAACCCATGTAATATTATTATATGTAAAATATACCATTTGGTGCCCCTTTGTGAGAAGCGCCAGGGGCTTGATGCCCCCACCTTGCACACCCCTCGCTACGCCTCTGCAAGGAATAACATTTCATCCTCACCACATATAATGAAAGTGAAGGGTCACAGATAGGCTTAGACATTGATTCTCTGCTGTGGAAAATTTGGGACAAAACTTTCCAGCAGGCAGCTATTAATTTTGATTTATCCTGTCTTAGCCACATAGTTCTATTAATGTCATTTTGTTTTTGTTTGCAAGTCAACAATGAGGCGATATGGGGACAAGACCAGATCAACATAAAAACCACAAATGGAAGATAAACTAACCATCGAGATCCTCCAATCACTGACCCCGTTTCAGTCAGACGGAACGGACGTGGTGACAAAAGCCAGCCGCGACCTTATCCTGGAATGCATCAAAAGCGAAACAAGGATTCGGGAAGTCTTCTTTCCGACTTTTGAACCTTCACCGGCTTCCAAACTAGTTGTTTTCGGCTCGTTCCCCCTCTCTTCCCTCGCCACATTGTACATGGCGGAAGCCATCGCTAAAGTACAGGATCCTTACGATTTCCACCGTACGATAAATTTGGACAGAGTGGAAGATAAATTGGATGAGATTTACCAAAGCCTGCAATGGAAGAAACTGGGTGAGTTGGTAATGAATTACATTACTGTATGAGTAAGCCATAAGTATAAAACCCAGAATTCCCCCCCCCCCCCAAAAAAATATAGAGTGAATGAGTTGAATGAGTAGGGAGGCAGTGGCTCAGAGAGAGCCACTGCAATGGGGCCCTGGTCGCTTTAGGCTGGGCCATTTTTTTGGCAAGGGGGAAGAGGGACCCCCAAGTTGTCATAGTTACTCTGAGGCAGCCCCGTAGCGTGAAAATTCTACAGCAGGGGCCAGGCATTCTACGGCAGGGGCCAGACAATAGCAGGGGGGCAGGTAATACATTTTACTAAGTAGAACAAATAAGCAGAGGGGGCCAGACAAAACGCGGGGAGGGGGGAGGGCCGGCCACCTTGCCTTCCCCCGCACGCTACGGGCCTGCTCTGGGGACCGATATTTTCTCGCTGCCGCCCTGGGTGGCATAGCTGGGGCAGGGCATGGAAAAGACATCTGTACACCTAACGCACCATCGGAAGAGTATAATTAGGCTAATACAAATGGTGGGCAAACTTTTTTTACCCACGGGCTACTCTTAGGCATTAAATTCGACAGAAGTGTCGGATCAAGATCAGATTAGTGGAGTGCTTCTAGTGTAACTTACGATTAAATACGCGGGCCGGATAAAACAAACAGACGGGCCGGATAAAACTTAAATACGGGCCGGATAAAACAAAGAGACGGCCGGATAAAACTTACAGACAGATTGGATAAAACAAAGAGACGGCCGGATAAAACTTACAGACGGGCCGGATATAACAAATAGACGGCCGGATAAAACTTACAGACGGGCCGGATATAACAAATAGACGGCCGGATAAAACTTACAGACGGGCCGTAATTGTTCGTACTTGTTCGACGGGCCTTATTTAACATATACTATCTGGGCCCATACCTCGTTGTAAAAAGTTGGGAAGGAAAATTTCATTTGTCCCGGATGTTGAAACCACCAGCTACTTCCCTGAGGAGAAAAAAAGGGGGGGTAGAGGGTAGAGACTGCCCGAAGAACCCTTCAAGTTGTTTCGAGATACATTTCTCACATGCAGGGTCAGGGCCGCGTTACACTACGGCGAAAGAGGCGTACGTAAGACACCCCCGGCTGCAGCCTCCGAGAGGCGGGGAAAAAAATCAAATCTATCTTTCATTGAAAACATAATCTTTAGCAATAATAATAATTTCCTGATTGAAACAAAATGTATGACGACTGCATGTCTTTTCTATATGTCCACTTTGTGAATACTAATAAAATACTCAAATTTTTCGTTGTGTGTGTGTGTGTGTGTATGATTTTCTGTCACAGCTAAAAGTGGGCGTCACTGACAGCTAAGTGTAGTGGGGCAACAAGAGATATATGCCATCAGTAGGGCAACAAGCGATATCCGGCATCAGTAAGGCAACAAGCGATATCCGGCATCAGTAGGGCAACAAGCGATATCCGGCATCAGTAGGGCAACAAACGATATCCGCCATCAGTAGGGCAACAAGCGATATCCGGCATCAGTAGGGCAACAAGAGATATCCGCCATCAAAACGGAATCTTCACACACAAAAATAAATTATCTGTAAAAATGACACTTCTGAATTGCGGTAAAGTATGTGACTGCTTGGGGGGGGGGGGGGGCATCTCCTCGCCCCCCCCCCCTCCATACACATTGCTCTGTCGATTATGGTGGGGATGAAAGAAGTATCCTAATACAACCTCATTTTTGTGTTCTATTTAACACAGTTTTATGTACATGTATTGTGTTCTGTATGACACATTTGTATGTATTGTGTTCGGTATGACACAGTTTTATTTAGTATATTCCGTTTTATTGACTGTGTTTTGTATGATACATCCTTAATAAATTATTGTATGCATGTGTTTAATAATTACTATAATACTTAACTATCGGATGTTTTTAAATAAAAAAAAAATATCTAGTAAATATTAAATTTTTTCATGGAAACACATTTACCCTACTTACATCGAAAAGGGTCAGAAATGATGCACATGTCAAGGAATCTATCTTTACCAGATTTTTTGGTCAGAAATCTCCCATTATTCAAACAGTGCCGAACCTAGGGGTCTCTTTGGGGGCCCCTGCATTTTGACATTCGACACCGTGACATGTACTTAATATTTAATGTAAAAAAAATTTAAGCCCCCCTCAAGATGGGGCCCAGGAGACTTTCGAATTCGGACCCTCCCCTCCCCCCACCCAGTGGCGAAGCTGGGCAGGGGGCAATGTACCCCAGGCGCTACTCACAAAGGGGCACTAAATGGAATGTTTTACATATAATATTTTATGGTTTTCGAATGGGGGACGGGCGCTAAAAAGGTATTAAGTTCGCTACGCCACTGTCCCCACCCTAGGTACTTCTGCATTCAAGCAGTTTTACTCATTCTAGTAACATTGCAATAATCTACTTGGGGGGGGGGGGCTGCCGATCGGAGTAGCTTCCCTTTTAAAAAGTTCCTTAGTTAAAAAAATAACAAACAAAAATCAATTTCATTTCATCTATCATAGTAATTAACAAGATACGATTAAAACAGACTTTTTAAAAACTAACTGTATATATATTTTTTAAATGTTTAAACTCGTGTGTACCGCTGCTTTGACCGACCAGCACGCGGTTATTACGTGCTAGCAGAGATCTCGATATGAAAAAATGCACTATTATTGATGCAAGGGAATTAACGCTAAACACGGTTACATCCCTAAATTAGTCATGAGAATTTTTGTATACATATTTGATAAAAAATAAAAATGCAAAAATTAATTAATAGCAAAATTAATTATTGAAAGATGCATTGACATGGAGCAAGAACATGAATGAGAAATTTTAAGAAAATATATCACTGTAATGTACCTCAAAAATCGATTAAAATTTTTTGCTCAAATAAGTAAACAAACAGACGGTTAAAACAAGCAATTTAAGCCTGTTCCATACTGGACACAGGACGTGTTAGCGCATTTTCGTGTATGTATCAGTACGTATGCTATATTTCAGTAAATATTTGTCAATTTTGGAAATGTTTATAAATTCAATTGTGTAATGCATATATCTGAAAAAAGATATTAAAAAGACGTTTTTTTTTATATTTGAAAAAAAATATTTTCTCTTAAATCTAACTACAAGTGGTTTGTGGTCACTGAAATAGGACTCATAATTGAAACATTCTAAATTGTAGTTATTTAATCGTCCGAAAACTCCGTCAATTGTTGTTTGATAAATTGTTGTTGCCAATCTTGGTGAAAGTAGTTGAATGTTGAAGTTTGTTTCGAAGAAATTTTCAATTTCTGTCCCGGGCTCTTTGAAATCTCGATTGAAGTCCCAACAAAGGATGACTTTTGGTTGATTGAGCTGTGCTGCAAAGTTGTCATTGATTATGGATTTTATAAAAAGTAAGGGAAATAAGTCATGTTGAATAAATGTTACAAAAATAAATAATGATTTCGCCCCTTTGTTTAGCTTATAATCTATATATAATATATAAGTCCCTTAGGAGCCATGAAGCCCGGCCCTGAGAGGTCCTATCGCGAAATGAACTTTTTATGTACACATGGCAGGCCAAGACCTACAAAATTATATATACATCATGGGTCTAGGACTTATGGTTGCTGAGATATAGGACGCTCTTTTATTAATATAGCTTATATAGTAAAAAACGGTACTTTATAAGCCCCCTTTTACGGCCCTCAGAGGTCAGATCGCGAAATGGAGAAAAGTCATTTCTTGGCAGGCCAAGACCTACAAAATGATATATACATCATGGGTCTAGGACTTATGGTTGTTGAGATCTAGTGTGATGACGGACAGACAGACAGACAGACAAAACGGGGACAATAGAGCATTTTTTTTCGAAAATGCTCTAAAAACTGTTAAAAAAAGAATAGAAGAAGAATTAGAAATTTTGAAATATCAGAGGAAATTACATTTCAAATATTTAACAGCATTAGCCATATTCGTCTCAGCTCCATTAAAAGAAAATTTATTTTAAAACATATTTCTTTATAGTAATATATCATTTTAAAAGAGTTGCAAAAAAAATTAAGTTTAAATTATTTGTATCTAGTGTCATCATAATACAAACTTAAAATATCAGATTGCCAATCATCAACATTTATAATTAGCAATTAGTAGAATAAATTAATAATTCAAGAATCAATGATGCTAGTTTGTTGGAAGGATTTTACTTGCGTATGATATATAAGCTAATATAACTTTAACATGCTTCATCGTGTGAAAAGGGGGGGGGGGTTAGACAATCTACCGTTTGTACCACTGCGGCAGATGCACTATACGTCCTCTGAGCATGTTGTTTAATTAAGTGTCTGCAATTTATAAACTTTTGCTTTGCCCCAACTTTTGACAAAGGGTTCCAGATGTACTCGCTCGTCTACCCTGATGTTGTCAAGGACGCCAAGACCAGCGTGACACTGCGAGATTTCATGGATTCTGGAGGGTGAGCGAGATTTCAAAGTCTAATTTTAGTTTTAATCAACAGGTTAGACTCAGGGCCTTTCTAATGGATATGCAAACTGACCACTTAAAACTCCTTACCGTCAAGCCAGGTTTTCGCTGCAACGTGCTGCGATTCGAAGTAGAATTTAATTATTAAATGAGGCTCAACATTATGTTAGACCGGCCGTCATCTGTCCTTTTCCAATTGAATAAAATCAACCATGTAAGCATCCCACCTAAATCCATGTGGGAAATGTGGTCTTGTGCATGTCAGAGCCATTCTTATATATAAGCAAACTGTGCAACTGTCACTGTGGACTTTACACATTACAACAAGTCTATTTTATTCAGAAGGCCTAAATGATCGTACCTTTTTTGTTCCGCACACAGATTTTAATTTCCTTCCATAGTTGATCATCCAATATCTTTTACCCAACCCGTAGCGTGAAAATTCTACAGGAGGGGGCCAGACATTCTACAGCAAGGGCCAGGCAATAGCAGGGGAGGCCAGATAATACATTTTACTAAGTAGAAAAAATAAGCAGATGGGGCTAGACAAAACGCAGGGGGGGCGACCCCCCCTGGCCCCCCGCACTCTCCGGGCCTGCTTTTACCGCACAGCGCACAAGCATTCATAAATGAAAGCTCTCTCTCCCCCCCCCCCCAATCCCTGCCCCCCTCACCCACTACCAAAGATCCTGATTCCAGTACATACTACTATCAAATTTGATTCACTATGGCTGGCGTTAGGTGCATTTGCCGCCCCCCCCCCCCCCCCAAAAAAAAACAACAACAAACAAACAAACATAGAATGACTTTGTGCATGCAACTGCTAATCATCTTTGTGCATTTAATTTGTTTCGTAGAGAGAATAGAAGTGTAAATACTGTAGAGTCGCAATGGAGCAGCAACGAAAACTGTTGAATAAACTTAGGGGCCGTTCACATAGCGCAAAAATGCCAATCATATAATACTATTTAACACAAAAATAACAAATTTGAAACAACCCCCTCTCCCTTCGGCGTCATATAATATGTGAACGCCCTTAAGAATCATTTCCTTTTTTTTTTTGCCCAAACTTTCTCATTTGCCAGATCGAAGTGGGCCGATCAGCTGGTGAAACGTATGCAAGAGCCATCCTGGACAAAATCTATGCAGAGGAAGATTGTCAAGGGCAAGTACTCAGATGAGATTTACAACAGGGACATGAACGCTGTGTTTGTGAAGCTGCACCTTCTGGACCCACAGTCCGTCATAGCCGCTTATCATTACTTGCTGAATCAGAGAGGTTAGTTGCCAGATAAGCGCTATTAAGTTTGGTCAAAATAAATTACAAATTTGGCATTAAACGGTAGCCCAATTTTCCACAGTAAGACATTTAAAAAAAAAAGAAAACCTGCCTCAGTGTGCTGAGTTGGCTTGAATAAGCCACCCCGCCCCCTCCCCTTTCCCTCAACCTCACCCCTACCGCCTCAGACCCACCATCCGCATGGTCACACCACCCACAAAGCCGCAGTGAATCTTTGAAAAGTAACATTTGTTGATCACTTTGAATGAAAGGGATTAACATAACGATGATGCGGAATAGGCTATTTTTAGACAGTACTACTTCACGTCACATAGTTTAATATAAAATGATGATGCTATAAATAATTAATTAGTAAGCACTTATGAAACTAATCAGTGCTTTTTTGTGCCGGTACGCACCGGTACGGCGTACCAGCACCTTTTTCAAATTTGGGTAAAAAATTATTACTCTTGTTGCATTTTAACGCTTATTATTAATTTATTATATTATTAATTTGTCAAAATTGAATTATTTTAAAATAGTTTCTTTGCAGTTGTGATTTAGCTTGCATCGAGGTGCGAACTGGAGAGTTAAAAGTTAGGCAATCCATCACTGAGTACCGGCAACTATTTTTTTTTTTTTTGCAAAAAAAAAAAAGCTCTGAAACTAATTATAATCAATATAATATAGCATCACAATCAGCGGCGTAGCGTGGGTATCGGCCGCCCAGGGCGGAAGACGATTTTGCCCCCCTCTCATTTAGGTATTTGAATTTAATCTATACATTTTTGCCCCCCCCCCCAAAAAAAAAGTAATAAAAAGTGCCGCCCGGTGCGGATCGCACCCACCGCCCCCCCCCCCTAAGTACGCCACTGATCACAATTAAATAAAAAAATATATTTCATGGTCCTTTTGACATTAGAACACATAGGCCCGCCAGGGTACTTGCCATGAGCCAGAGGCGTAACATGGACGGGGGGGGTCCTAATTCGAAAATCCTCCCGGGCCCCAGCTTGAGGGGGGGCCCAAACATTTTTTCACATTAAATATTAAGTACATTATCTCATGTCATGATGTCGAATGTCAAAATGCAAAGAGGCCAAGCCCCCGGGCCCCCAAATCCGTAGGTTCGGCACTGCCATGAGCCCTACTAGTTAAAAAAAAGGCCCCAGTGTAAATGACAGCTCTTGAGTTTGAGAGATTATTTCTGAAGTTCTAAAACAATAGTTTGCCCGAAATTTCTGTTAAAAAGACTTTTTGAAAACCTCTCACATTTCAGTGTGTGTCTTATACATAGAAATATCTAAAATAAAGTGAAATACGCTATTTGTTATGGAAATAATTTATATGATGCAATTAAGGGTAACATAATCTGGGCCTTTTTTTTTGTACAGCGCTGCCTGTTGTCAACCTGGAACTGGCCACAAGAAACTATCTGGGTGGACCGCTGGAGTGGTCACTTGTTCAGAAAGACATTACCCGCGCGGAGCATAAGCCTAGCTCCCCCGTGCACTTGAGTAAGCTTAGCCTGAATGCAGAGGTCGACGTTCATCATGGTATAGAAGTGGACGAGTTCATTGTTACAGAGTGTAGAAATCTTGGATTATGGGCCGGCTCAAGGCCAGATAATTTCAAAGTTCTAAAATCACATGACAGGTGCAGTTTGATGTAAATAAATGAAAAGTCAACGCTTAAAAGCTCTCTGCACTGTATACTGTTATTTTTTGAACATACAAAATGACTTAATTGAGAGGGTTTTTATGTTTATAAAGTAGACTTCTATAATTAGTTGCCTATTAAGATTAGGAAGATTCATCTAAACTGATGTCTTAACTTATCACAGGTCTGTTTTCATTTTTTTAATAATATTTTTATTACTATTTGTAAGGACAGTGAAAATAGATAGATAGACATAGATAGACAGTCATATTGTTAGATAGATAGACAGATAGATTGAGTGATAGATTGATAGACAGATAATTAAGTAGACAAACGAATTGCACGGACAGTGAAAATAGGTCAGGACTGATGATTAATAGCAGCAGCGTGTAGAGTTAGGTATTACGTAATAAGACAGGTGGGGAAGACGAGGCGGGGCGAAAGGGACAACGTTGGTCAGTCGTAGGGACGCAGATATACAGGTCACGACAGAAAGAGAGGGGGGGGCAGTGTAGTTTTGGGAAGTTTGAAGAAAGGAGTTAATAAAGAAGTGTGGGGTTATTTTTCGAAGAATTGATATTGTGAAGCTATAGTGTTGATTTAACTTTTGTTGAGTGCTTGGAGAAATAAAGTGAAGTGATTGCTCATATTTAAATCAAATCGACTGACTTGTCGTATTTATTAGAAGTATTTGTGATAAACAAGTGTTGTTAACTTGTTTTAATTGTGTGTGAAATAAAATGAAGAAATAAAGAAACCATAGCCATCCCTGACACTATTGTCATTAAATTATTTTTAAAAAATATATCATACATTTCATAAGGCATATTGCTGACATATTTCATTTAAACGATTGTTGTCTTTGTTTACGTTTTGATTTTCTGTTAATTTTTTTTTTAACTACAGTTCAACAAAACATAGTTGTTTTGCTAAACTTAACAACAAAACGTACATTCAACAACAAAAAAAGAGACAAACAATGGTTCTATCAGGATGAACAAAGCACTGGTATATGGGTGGGAATCGTGTCACAAAGAATGATACAGGCGTTCCAGACCAGAAAGCAGTGCCAAATCTAGGGATTAGGGGGCCCCTGCATCATGAAATTCGACACCATGACATGAGATAATGTACTTAATATTTAATGTAAAAAAAAAACTGGGGGGGAATTTCGAATTAGGACACCCTCCCCACACCCTAGGTACGCCTCTGCCAGATAGCTGCTCTAAATTAATACAAAGAGCATGTAACCGACATCTTCGTAAAAGATTAACGACCTGTGGGTCTCCGGGATCCACTTGTGACAATAATAATGATCATTATGATTGTAATATATCAGCCTACATAAACTAACTGTAAAGATAACTGCCAGATAGCTGCTCTAAATTAATACAAAGAGCATGTAACCGACATCTTCGTCAAAGATTAACGACCTGTGGGTCTCCGGGATCCACTTGTGACAATAATAATGATCATTATGATTGTAATATATCAGCCTACATAAACTAACTGTAAAGATAACTGCCAGATAGCTGCTCTAAATTAATACAAAGAGCATGTAACCGACATCTTCGTCAAAGATTAACGACCTGTGGGTCTCCGGGATCCACTTGTGACAATAATAATGATCATTATGATTGTAATATATCAGCCTACATAAACTAACTGTAAAGATAACTGCCAGATAGCTGCTCTAAATTAATACAAAGAGCATGTAACCGACATCTTCGTAAAGATTAACGACCTGTGGGTCTCCGGGATCCACTTGTGACAATAATAATGATCATTATGATTGTAATATATCAGCCTACATAAACTAACTGTAAAGATAACTGCCAGATAGCTGCTCTAAATTAATACAAAGAGCATGTAACCGACATCTTCGTCAAAGATTAACGACCTGTGGGTCTCCGGGATCCACTTGTGACAATAATAATGATCATTATGATTGTAATATATCAGCCTACATAAACTAACTGTAAAGATAACTGCCAGATAGCTGCTCTAAATTAATACAAAGAGCATGTAACCGACATCTTCGTCAAAGATTAACGACCTGTGGGTCTCCGGGATCCACTTGTGACAATAATAATGATCATTATGATTGTAATATATCAGCCTACATAAACTAACTGTAAAGATAACTGCCAGATAGCTGCTCTAAATTAATACAAAGAGCATGTAACCGACATCTTCGTAAAAGATTAACGACCTGTGGGTCTCCGGGATCCACTTGTGACAATAATAATGATCATTATGATTGTAATATATCAGCCTACATAAACTAACTGTAAAGATAACTGCCAGATAGCTGCTCTAAATTAATACAAAGAGCATGTAACCGACATCTTCGTCAAAGATTAACGACCTGTGGGTCTCCGGGATCCACTTGTGACAATAATAATGATCATTATGATTGTAATATATCAGCCTACATAAACTAACTGTAAAGATAACTGCCAGATAGCTGCTCTAAATTAATACAAAGAGCATGTAACCGACATCTTCGTAAAGATTAACGACCTGTGGGTCTCCGGGATCCACTTGTGACAATAATAATGATCATTATGATTGTAATATATCAGCCTACATAAACTAACTGTAAAGATAACTGCCAGATAGCTGCTCTAAATTAATACAAAGAGCATGTAACCGACATCTTCGTCAAAGATTAACGACCTGTGGGTCTCCGGGATCCACTTGTGACAATAATAATGATCATTATGATTGTAATATATCAGCCTACATAAACTAACTGTAAAGATAACTGCCAGATAGCTGCTCTAAATTAATACAAAGAGCATGTAACCGACATCTTCGTCAAAGATTAATGACCTGTGGGTCTCCGGGATCCACTTGTGACAATAATAATGATCATTATGATTGTAATATATCAGCCTACATAAACTAACTGTAAAGATAACTGCCAGATAGCTGCTCTAAATTAATACAAAGAGCATGTAACCGACATCTTCGTAAAAGATTAACGACCTGTGGGTCTCCGGGATCCACTTGTGACAATAATAATGATCATTATGATTGTAATATATCAGCCTACATAAACTAACTGTAAAGATAACTGCCAGATAGCTGCTCTAAATTAATACAAAGAGCATGTAACCGACATCTTCGTAAAAGATTAACGACCTGTGGGTCTCCGGGATCCACTTGTGACAATAATAATGATCATTATGATTGTAATATATCAGCCTACATAAACTAACTGTAAAGATAACTGCCAGATAGCTGCTCTAAATTAATACAAAGAGCATGTAACCGACATCTTCGTCAAAGATTAACGACCTGTGGGTCTCCGGGATCCACTTGTGACAATAATAATGATCATTATGATTGTAATATATCAGCCTACATAAACTAACTGTAAAGATAACTGCCAGATAGCTGCTCTAAATTAATACAAAGAGCATGTAACCGACATCTTCGTCAAAGATTAACGACCTGTGGGTCTCCGGGATCCACTTGTGACAATAATAATGATCATTATGATTGTAATATATCAGCCTACATAAACTAACTGTAAAGATAACTGCCAGATAGCTGCTCTAAATTAATACAAAGAGCATGTAACCGACATCTTCGTCAAAGATTAACGACCTGTGGGTCTCCGGGATCCACTTGTGACAATAATAATGATCATTATGATTGTAATATATCAGCCTACATAAACTAACTGTAAAGATAACTGCCAGATAGCTGCTCTAAATTAATACAAAGAGCATGTAACCGACATCTTCGTAAAAGATTAACGACCTGTGGGTCTCCGGGATCCACTTGTGACAATAATAATGATCATTATGATTGTAATATATCAGCCTACATAAACTAACTGTAAAGATAACTGCCAGATAGCTGCTCTAAATTAATACAAAGAGCATGTAACCGACATCTTCGTCAAAGATTAACGACCTGTGGGTCTCCGGGATCCACTTGTGACAATAATAATGATCATTATGATTGTAATATATCAGCCTACATAAACTAACTGTAAAGATAACTGCCAGATAGCTGCTCTAAATTAATACAAAGAGCATGTAACCGACATCTTCGTCAAAGATTAATGACCTGTGGGTCTCCGGGATCCACTTGTGACAATAATAATGATCATTATGATTGTAATATATCAGCCTACATAAACTAACTGTAAAGATAACTGCCAGATAGCTGCTCTAAATTAATACAAAGAGCATGTAACCGACATCTTCGTAAAAGATTAACGACCTGTGGGTCTCCGGGATCCACTTGTGACAATAATAATGATCATTATGATTGTAATATATCAGCCTACATAAACTAACTGTAAAGATAACTGCCAGATAGCTGCTCTAAATTAATACAAAGAGCATGTAACCGACATCTTCGTCAAAGATTAACGACCTGTGGGTCTCCGGGATCCACTTGTGACAATAATAATGATCATTATGATTGTAATATATCAGCCTACATAAACTAACTGTAAAGATAACTGCCAGATAGCTGCTCTAAATTAATACAAAGAGCATGTAACCGACATCTTCGTCAAAGATTAACGACCTGTGGGTCTCCGGGATCCACTTCTGACTACAGTGGAAAAGCGGAAATTGACATGTTTTACTATTTAGAAATATTTCTCTTTATAACACCCTTTTACTAAACTAAATGCAGGGTACCCTAGAGGAGGGTGGGGGGGGGGGGCACGTACAGGAGGTCGTCCGAGAAAGAACTGGATTGGCAACATTTAAATATGGAAAGTCTAGAAACCTAGTTACACTACTCGCCAGCACACGACAAAGAGATGATCGGAGAGACCAATTCACTGGAGGGGGGAGGGGGAGGCGCTTCGGTCGCGAGCCGGATCTTCATTCTGCAGCTCAATCTGCAAAGTTTTACAGGTTCGACTCCCATTGAGTCCAGTCACCTACCTTAATATCTCATCATAAAAGGGACTTCACGTACACACATACACATACACGCCGATCCACTGTGGTGTCCCGGAAGTCTCCCAAACGACAGAAATTAAAGGGCAAAAGGAATAGAATCGATTTATTATAAGATCCATAGCTTTAAACAAAGTGCCGATTATAATAGTTTTGAAGAAAATTGAAAACTTGAAAACTAGCGAGCTCAAGTCGCGCCGGGGCACAATACCTTTTTAGCGCCTATGCCCCTTTCCATTCATTAAAAAAAAACATATATTATTTGTTTTGCCGGCCATTTGGCGCTCTTTTATGAGTAGCGTCCGGGCATGATACCCCCTTGCCCCCTCACTACGCCACTAGCCCTCACATCCTCTACAAGTTTTACAACTGATCAGAGATTTAGACGGATTTAAGGTCAGGCGCTGTAGGCGTGCAGCCTTAGCCCCGACTTCAGAAAAGGCCCTGCAGAGCACAAGTTTACTCTAGCATTATTGTGTCTCTTTTTTTATGAGGACTGAACATTCTCTTGTACATGAAACATCAACATACATAAACATACCCCTGATTTACGGTTTTGTCGTATTTTTTATTTTACGAAAATGGGGAAAAAAATATAGTTAACATTTATATTAAGAAAATTTTCTCATAATGATTTTATGAAAAAATAAATAAATAAATACAGAAAAACAAAGGAAACTTTTGTGCAATTAATCATTTGCTACCCGACAATATTTAAGCCTATTCGCAACTTGATGTCAACACTAAAATGATATTGGCATTGTCGTATTTATTTTTCTTAATTCACAATTAAAATTGAAAAATAAAAATACTTCACTCTTAACTTAAGTCATTCAAGTTTAAGTTAAAATACATAAGATGTCATAAAGTTCTAAAGTACAAAGACAGCATTTCATATGAACTGTTATCAAACATTGTTATTAATAGGCCTACATTAGGGTGATAACTATTTTCATTATTTTTCGTAACGAAACTGAAACCCCTCACATTCGAGGAACAATCATATGTAGATGACAGTAGCAACATTAATTTTTTTTTAAATTGAAAAAAGTTCCCCCTATTTTTAATTTTTCGTTCACATATCGCGCAGTTTGAACTCGCCCCAGCTTGGGGTGAGTTCACAATATATAACTATTTCATTATTGTTATAACTTCTTTTATTTTCTGTTTCAGGTGCAAATATATAATATATATTCTGGAATATTTTAGAACATTGTGGAATATTTTTGAATATTTTGGATAAACTATCTCGTTTTCAGTGCAAGATTGCAAGTCTTACTGTCAGGATAGTGAAAGTAGATAGACATGGATAGATAGAAAGACATATTGTTAGACAGATAGACAGATAGGCTAAACAATCTCACACGGATGCCTACAAACCGTCAAATTTTTGGAAACTTCACTTTTCTGTTCAATAGCCAGAAACGGCGACTGGATCGAATCAAAATTATGATTACGGATATAGAATTGCTTTGGAGGGAAATTCTAGACTTTCCACTATTATCCAGCGCACTCATCAGAAAGAAACTCAATTGCCTGATTGATTTATATGACGAAAACAAAAAGAATCCGTCTGATAAATTTACTACAACACTTTCTCAGTTATTTGATGTCACCAACGTTAATGGAGAATGGAAAAGCACGGAGGATAAAGAACTCTACCAGAGGCAAGTTAAGAGTGGAGGAAAGATTGGTTATTCAATGGTCAAACAAGCCCCTTTGGAATCAATCCACCCAAGAAAACGAATCCGACTATCAAAAACCCAATCACAAGCCAGCTCTTCTCAATCGCAACCTATACAAACACATACAACTGTCTCAGAATCTTCGGATTCTGAAACCTCTGCTTCTTCACCCGACTTGCCAACCTATTCTTCCACGTCATCTTCTCCTGAATGCAAACCGAAATACCAAAGAGCAAGCACTACAACAGCGGGTTTGCTAGTACTGCAAAACAACATTTCTACACATAAAGCATATGATGTTCTTGCAACCATTGCTGAACAGGGTCACGATGTGCCAGTTCCAAGTCAGGCGGGTGTCTGGAAACGAGTAATCTCTGTAGGACGTAAAATGAAAACCAAAATTGTTCAAAAACTTCAAAGCAAAGAACTCTATTGTCTCCAGTTTGATGGTAAAAGAGTTCAAGGGGAAGAGTATCAAGTAGTTCTGCTGAAAAATATGACAACCGAAATCAAACTTGGTATTATTAAATGTGAGAGTGGTTCTGCCGCGGCCATTCACAAGGAACTACATCAGCTACTTGATGAATATGATGCTTGGAAAAATATTGGCATGATAATATGCGACACGACCGCAGTAAATACTGGTCGTTTGCATGGGATTGTAAAGCTCATACAGGATGATGTCTTGAGCAAGGGCTTTCAGAAGCCACAATATATTGGGTGTCAGCACCATGTACTCGACCTCCTTTTGAAACATGTCATGAATTTTTTTATCCAAGAGCCAACGAGCAAACCAAAACTCAACTATTCCTTCATTGACCAATTAACACAAAACTATGTCACTCTTCAGGCTGATTACCGCCTCGTTGCGACAGATGATGTTAGCACAGACGAGAACCCTGGATGGCGAGATGATTTCAAGTTCTTATATGAATTATGTCAGGCATATCGTCATTACAAAACAACTTCACGTTGGCCTCGCATCAACTGGAAGAAACTACCAAATTTACACCAGGCAAGATGGAACTCACGTGCGATATATACTGTTATATCATTTTTTCTGATACCAGAGTGGCGCAACATCCTCACTCCTGCCTGCAACTTCATCTGCTACGAATGGGCAAATGCTTGGTTCCATTCTCAACACTATAATGAAGCGTCCTTCAATGAACTGTTTACCTCACTCATCAGGATAAAATGCAAGAAGGCAATTAAGTGTTTAAAGACCCATTGGTCAGTCGAAAAGTCATTAATTGACATTCCCAGATCTAACCAAATTGCTGAACGTGCTGTGAAACTGATGGAGGAACTTCATGCAAAATCGAGAAAATTTCAATTTTTGAATCTGAAGTTCATAGGAAAAAATATGTTTTAAACATTTCTTGTACATTCTGTACATATTACTAACTGATCTGTATCTTATTTGTTAATAAAAGTTGATTAGTTATTATTATTACTCTTTTGAGTTAAGCTAAAAAAAATAATGTCCTTTTTTTTGAAAAAAGATATATTTTTCCACTTTTTTCTTCCGAAAAAGGGGGAGGAGGGGGAACTTTTTTTAAAAAAATCAAAAATGCGATTGATATTCTTAAATTACACATAAAAGTTCCTCGATTGCAAGTGGTTTCATAAAAATATTTTTTTTGTTATCACCCTAGCCTACATGTTTCATGAAAAGGAAGGCAACTAATCAAGATAGCTTGAAAGCTGGAAAATTTATTGGAGTTGTTAGCCTTGTCAACCAATCAAGTAGCGAGCATTATATCTTCATTAATCCTTGTATTCCATCGATTTGGTGACGAATACAAACTTTTAATCTTTCCTAGTCATATATAGTAATTTCTGCATGAAATGGATCCATCATCGGCTCTGAACAATAAACAAGAAATTAATAAAATGGTAGGGTTTATTGGTGGTGGTCGTATGGCACAAGCTATGACTAAAGGATTCATTTCTTCAGGTAAATACAAATTGTATTATTACTAAATTTCTTAACTAGTAATTATTTGACCAAGTTTAAGTCCAAGTACTTAGTACTGGAAGTAAAAAGTAAAGTTCCCTTAACCCTAACGGGCCATCGGGTTTCGAGTGCCTGTAAAAACTCAAAATTTACATATGAAAGAACCATTTATCTCTTGGCGGACTGTCATAAACAATCAAAAAATGATTTTTGTTAAATTTATACATAATATTATTAATATATTGTTATCAATATGACATATTTTTGGTAATAAATTTATTGATTCTTTAATATATTTTAGGCTTGGTCAAGGCCCAGAATATTTTGGTCAGCGATAATAGTGAAGAAATGTTGCAAATCGTAGAGGTGATGTATTAATAATTTTTGTTACATTCATAAATAACATCATGAATGTGAAGGTTGTGTAAATTTAAGTACATTATATTCTGAATAATGATATTATTTGACATAACATGTTAGCAAATCACATGATACTGAGAATGGGATGAAAGCTATGATGTTGTACATTATTTTTTCTTGTGACAATAATAATGATCATTATGATTGTAATATATCAGCCTACATAAACTATCTGTAAAGATGAGACTTTTATCTCTTTGATCATATAAAATCACTATAGGACTATTTTTGTAGTGCACTTCTTTCATTCCCACCATAACCGATAGTGCAATGGCTGTGAATGCACCAAGGGAGACATGGAGAGAAATCCACCGTGACCTGAAAAATTCCTACAGCTCTCACTGAAGATCGAACCCAGGACCCGCAGGTCATCAGTCCCCTTACATACAGTATTGCACATCTAATAATTGTCTTTAATACTTAAATTACATTAAATGTGTGGCTTTATCACTACCATCATCATACCCTTAAACGGATGTGATTGATTAGGGAACGAATGGACACATCAACAGACATATTTCTCCATAGGTGCTTATCCTGGGCGGCTGTCTTTTATTCATTCATTAGTAGCCCTGTTCATTTTTTAAATTGTCAAACCAACATTTCTGATAGATGATAATTAGATAGCTAGTCTGTAGTGCAGTATTGGCCTAACTGGATGATAGCTAGTCTGTAGTGCAGTATTGGCCTATTTGGATGATAGCTAGGCTGTTGTGCAGTATTGGCCTAATTGTATGATAGCTAGTCTGTAGTACAGTATTGGCCTACTTGGATGATAGCTAGTCTGTAGTGCAGTATTGGCCTACTTGGATGATAGCTAGGCTGTAGTGCAGTATTGGACCTAATTGGATGATAGCTAGGCTGTTGTGCAGTATTGGCCTAATGTTGATCTTTAGATCTGCATGTAGCTTTTTTTGTATTTAATGGTGACTCCCATGAATATTTCAGTTTCATAATTTTTTCTTTGAATAAACCATACTTTGGCTGTTCATAATAATATAAGCAATATATTATTAATTAAATTATGGCAACACCCAAATAGAAAAGGCCTAAAGGCATACCAAGAAGCAGATGGTTAGAGGAAGTAGAGAAATACCTTAAAGCCATAGGAGTGAGAGGAGGAAGAAGACCATGGATAGGGAAAAAGTGGAGAAGAGTAGTAAAGCAGGCCAGGGCCCTAAATGGGCTGTAGAGCCAAAGGAAGAAGAAGATAATGATATAGAAAAAAAACCGGAATGTGGCTATAATTGCATGCATTGACACCCCAGACAACTCCTTTATTGAAGATTGTATCCAGTGTTATTGTGTTCTCTCTACATTGCAAGCATAGCAGAGTATCTATAATGGCATCAAGGTGTTCTGAACTCATAACCTGCTTCATACCAGTCTTCTTTCAATTTGACTTAACATGTACACAAATTTTCACCCTCAGCTTTTTCAAACCTTGATTTTCATCCTCAGGGCATCGGGGCGAACACAACCAAGGATAACAAATTAGTTGTGGAGAAAAGTGATGTGATAATAATTGCAGTCAAGCCGAATATTGTAAGTTGTGTCCTTAAAGAAGTCTCACCTGTGGTCTTTACAGAGAAACACTTGTTTGTGTCCATTGCTGCAGGCATCACTATCAAAGCCATTGAACAGGTAGCCAGTTATCATACATTTTAAGCATTTTTCTGCCTTTAAGCTTAAGTATTATACATTAATCAGGATGTACTGATGGAAGTATACTGCTTGATTAACAAAAAAGCAAAAAAAAAATGAGTCAGCAAATATCCCTTTATGATAATTTAAAAAAAAAATTAATTAATTTTTAATGAAATTTTTTGTTGTGAAAAACAGGGAAAACTTCAACACTGGCCTATGATTGTGTGAAATCTAAGACAGATAATTTTCTTTTGCATTCACAATAAACTTATTTCTTAAGGCATTGTTCTTTGTATTGTCAGTCAATTTTATTCTTTCTTTCAAAGAACCTTCCGTCAGGCACTCATGTGGTCAGGGTTATGCCCAACACGCCAGCACTTGTTCAAGCTGGTGCCTCAGTCATGGCTGCTGGAAGCAGTGCTGTACCCGAAGATCTAGATGTTGTCCGGGCTATGTTGAGGACCATTGGTATCTGTGAAGAGAGTCCAGAATATCTGCTGGATGCAGTTACTGGAGTCAGCGGAAGTGGACCTGCATACGTATGTTTCTCAGAATACCCAATAATGCTAATTTAAAAAAAAAAAGTTTATTGTAATAAAAGTCACTTATTATATTCTTTTTAGTCTTTTGATACTGGTTATTAACAAAGTCATATAATAGTTGGTAAAAATACTTAAGATTTTTTTTTTATCACACAGTATAGATCAAAGTATTTATTTTTGCATTTTTTGTCAAGAAGTCATGCATGTATGTGTTATTTTAACAGTAAGTTTTTTTTAAAACTTAATTATGTCATATATTTTGATTCCATCATCAAACTTTTAATGTAAATTAAAACATTTGCACTAATTTTTGTTCAGGCTTTTGCTGCTATCGAGGCATTGTCTGATGGTGGTGTAAAAATGGGACTTTCTAGGGAGCTGTCAACAAAGCTAGCTGCCCAGACTTTACTTGTAAGTTTAGAGCTAGTGCTATATTTCTTATTTGAGTGAGTTAGATGTTTTCTTGATGTACTACTGTCTGTCAGTTTAATACATTATCATGAACCCACAAGATAAATCATACTTTCTTTTTCAGATACTGTACATATTCTATGATAACATACATTCTTTTTGTAAATAAGTGCAATGGAATTTTACTTTCTCTTAAAAAAAAACGATATAACAATTAAACAGAAAACAACACATCGGATTGAACCTCGACTTTTTATTTGTATCATAAAATAATTTTGTTGATCTTAATGTATTGATCTGAATCTTATAGGTTTAGATTAAATGGACTGCTGCATTCAGCAGGGTTCTTAAAATAAAAAACCAACTGTTGTAAAGCACATATATATATTTTTAGTGCCTCTAGATTTTATTGAAGACTGAGAACCCCTGTTTGACAATATCCCAAGTAGCATTACATTTTAAATGTTAAGGATTTCAGTAGCCTGCTCATTTCCAAAACATGGTTCACAGTAACCCTCAATCTCATTTTATTTAAAAACATTGTTTAAGATAACCCTCTGTCTTCATTAAAATTAAGTATAGGCCTATCATCATACCCTTAACCGATGTGGACACATCAATAGTCTTATTTCTCCATATAGCATATACCAAATTCTTAACCATTTATTAACCACAAAGCGTTTACTTAATAAATGCTGTATATCAACATTTTTTTTTGTTTCCAGGGTGCTGCCAAAATGGTATTGGAAATAGGCAAACATCCTGGCCAGTTGAAAGATGAGGTTTGCTCACCTGCTGGTACCACCATTGCTGCCATGCATGTTATCGAGAAGAAGGGGTTTCGAGGAATACTAATGGATGCTGTTGAAGCAGCAACACTGAGAGCTAAAGAACTAGGCGCCAGCAGTCATTGAGACCATTTTTTAAAATCTTTACTGCCACAGTGCCTTAAGTGTTTGCAAGTAGCATTACATTTTAAATGTTAAGGATTTCAGTAGCCTGCTCATTTCCAAAACATGGTTCACAGTAACCCTCAATCTCATTTTATTTAAAAACATTGTTTAAGATAACCCTCTGTCTTCATTAAAATTAAGTATAGGCCTATCATCATACCCTTAACCGATGTGGACACATCAATAGTCTTATTTCTCCATATAGCATATACCAAATTCTTAACCATTTATTAACCACAAAGCGTTTACTTAATAAATGCTGTATATCAACATTTTTTTTTGTTTCCAGGGTGCTGCCAAAATGGTATTGGAAATAGGCAAACATCCTGGCCAGTTGAAAGATGAGGTTTGCTCACCTGCTGGTACCACCATTGCTGCCATGCATGTTATCGAGAAGAAGGGGTTTCGAGGAATACTAATGGATGCTGTTGAAGCAGCAACACTGAGAGCTAAAGAACTAGGCGCCAGCAGTCATTGAGACCATTTTTTAAAATCTTTACTGCCACAGTGCCTTAAGTGTTTGACTTTTTAAAAGCTCAAAAAGGCTTTATAAATAACAGCCATGACTGGCCAGATTTTTTTTTAGAAATATCACTAAAATGATAATCAGGTTTTCTTAAGTCGTTTTTGTGTTACTTTCAGAAATAGATAATATCAGTTTACTTGATGTTAATTACAGAAATAGATATTGACTTACTGTTTTCTTGATTATGTCAGGTCTTTCAGAGTAATATGTAATTTTATGTAATATTTTCACTTTATGTACTTAATTCCTGCCAAGCTTTGGATTTTTTTTTTTTTGCTAACATTCCTTACTGTATATTTTAATAAGATTTTTGGCTATTTTCTTGCAGCCATTTTATTACTTTTTCAGTCTCATTTTATTATTTATGCATTTAAAAACGTTAATGTTTACATATCAAAGTATTACTGATTACATTGTGCAATGAAGCTTATGAACATTAATTCTTGTTGAATAAACAATATAAAATTATACGTTTTTGTATTTCATGCAAAAAAGAATTGTTTTATGGGATCAGGAGTAAAAAAAATCACATCCACCAGGGGGCCTAATAGAATTGGCAAAAATTGTCTGGAAAGGACAACACAATTCAACAAATAGTGATTACAATTTCTGGCTCAAACCAAAAGCTTGATTCTTTGCAAAGAATCATTTGACATGTATATCAACATGTTAAGGTTCAGGATTCTCTGGTTTACTAGTCACAAGCTAAAGCAAGTTATAAATTCTTTACACAATGCTGAAAATTATTATGGTGGAGTAGGTGAAGCTTCTCTTTGTTAAATAAATTGTATTTGTTAAATAAAAAAAAAACATCTTTTATAATGACAGTGTGAAATTTATTTGACAAAACATTTTGAATGTGATGTGGTGAAGTTAAATGACCAAATGTAACATCTGTTAATGTAATGGCAAAATCAAATGAAAAGAATGATTTCATGACAAGTCACACACTTTGGGTGAAATACACATTGTATGACAAATTTGAACACAGGTATTTTTTTAAGCCCATAATTTTATATTTACACAAACAAATTTGATAAAGTTATATATATATATATAAATAAATACATGCTATGCTTGTGTAACTTTCATTTACATCATATATGGAAAATAAAAATTAAAGAAAAGAATAAACATGTTAATGTAAGCAAAACAAATAAACCTAGAAATATGTATTCAAACTTTCCCAGTAATTTGCAAGTCTATAATGCTAGGAATATTTTTCAAGTCAAATTAAAATCCAATGTGGGATACTGAAAGATGTATCAATCAATAATGTACTTGTCAACCACTCTTTTTTAAATGTAAAAATAAAATCTAAATTTTCCTAGCCTTTTTTCTTTTTTTTACACTATATAATGAAACAGAAAAATGATTTGAGAAAGTTGTCATACACCAATCAGTCTTTACTTTATACAGCAATATATTGGAGTAATAAAGCTACACTAGCAAGCAATACCAAAATGGGGTCCTTTGGTGATAAGAATGTCCCCAAATGGTTCATCTTGTCTGGTGCACACAGCCTGATGTTTTTTCAGGACCAAAAGTGTGTAAAACCGAGAAGCAGCTTGCTTCCTGTTGTGATTACGAGCCATTTCTTTGAAGCTGAGTGTATCTGAAAATGTAAAAGCCTGTTCGAAAATTTGTTGCATTTGCTGAGTACGTTTACTCCATCTTTTTTCCTCTTGCTCTGCATTCTCTGGCATCTGTTCTGCTTCTTGCTCCTGTTCCAGGTCATCAAAAGTCTTGAAAAAAAAAAAAATAAATAAATCGTTTAACAAGAATATCATACTACAATATTGACTAAGTAATAAACATATACAAAGAAAAAACAAATTTGTGTTATAAATGTACATGTATTGGGTTAGACCAGGGGTCGGCAACCTACGGCTCGCGAGCCGATTGCGGTACCTTCAATGCGCGGCCTTCCAGTTCCATGCCCAAATAATAATAATTATATTATTTAATATACCTAATCCTAGACAAAATACCAATTTTAGAGGCTCTTTAAAAACTGAGAAAATTGTAAATTATAACTTTTGGCTCTTCCGTCTCAAAAGGTTGCAGACCGTGGGTTAGATAAACAATTTGCTAGTTTGCGCACTTTCTATTAGTGCACTACCAGATTGAGAAAATTTAACTAAAAAGCTCTTTACCACAAGCAATCATTAGTGTTTCAAAAAAATATATTGGCTCTTATAACGAGCAATGACAATGACTAAAATTGGCACTGCTGTTCAATAATTTTTTAAAATTGAAATTTATATAAGTTTACTCGACACAAATTATTAAATTTTTTTTTCATATTCAAACGAGATTTATATCCTGTGATCTGCACCATATGGAATATGAACCATTTAAACAGGTTTTCCCTACATACTTTGAAATTAGACCTACTGCATAATTCTATAGTAAACCCAATCTAAACAGCTGAAAATATTTCATTTTCTTAACACCATAATTGATAAAATCAATAGGAGTAAATCATTTCATAAATGAAAAACAAATATATATTTAACAGTAAGTTTAATTCTGGCACATGAATAAGATATACTTTAAAACTTACCATGCCCGGAGCCACTGACGGCGGTGCAACAGACGGCGGGGCAACTGAAAATGGAGCCACAGATGGTGGACCATCATCTAGCATGGGGTTGATGCTGGGAACAATGCTTGTTGGGTCAGGTGGTATTTCAGAAGGCTGTAGACTTATGTCTGGGATATGGTCAAACATGGACTGATTATCAGGAGCAATAGGTTCAGACCTATATAAAAAATAATAATAATTTTGCATTAAATCCAACAAAAAAGAAATGAGAAAACAACAACAACGTGAAGAGAAAAAGCTAAATTATTTTTTTTTACAACTGCACAGTTTGTTATAGTAAAGTAACAGTTTAGAGATCTTTAATTGTTTATATAAGACTTTATAACCAATGTTCCCTCTAAGCTGAGCGCGTGAGCGATCGCTCACACTAATTCAGAGCGTCGCTCATACTACACGTACGATCGCTCACTCCGATGGACGACATCGCTTAAATCGCTCACAAATTTTGGCCTCAAACAAAATGTCACTCAGAGACAAAATTTTTTGCTCACTTCATACCACACCTTAGAGGGTACATAGTTTATAACCAGTCCATAAATTATCTCAAGATTGTACAGTATCAACATATGTAACATTTGAAGCCCTAAAATTTATTGAAAAATTCTTGTTCTTAAATTTGAAAAAAAAAATCCAAATATTAACATTTCTACAAAAAACTGTAAGTGGAAAATTGATACAAATCTATCAGTTTAATTAGTTTTCAATCAAGATTTTAAAGTTTGCAATTTGTATGCATTTAAATTTCATTTTTTCTAACGTCAGCTTCAATTTATGAAATACCTGAGTGATGTGTCAGGTGCCTCTTCATTACGTAATCTTGAAGAACGTTTGGATGCACAAGTGTTGACTGATAGGGATATATCTGACACATTGATGGAGGGCTCAACGGCAATAGAAGGTTCTGTGACATTTAATGACTCCTCAATGATTGTTTCCATCTGTTTACTGGCATCTATCAAAGTACTATTGCGTTCATTCTCTCTGGCAATCTCAGGGGCCATATCAAGATCTATCTTGGAAGATCCTGATTCATAATCATCAGAAACTGACTTGCAAATAAGATTTCTTGTAAAAAACTGAAATTAAAAAAAAAAAATATTAAGGAATTAAAAAAAAAACTAATAATGGATTTGGATTCATAAACAGCTAAACCAATACTTGTAAAATGCACCATCAAAGCAACCAACCTTTATAAGGTCCCTTGAAATTATGGGTTTACCAGGAAGGACAGCAATCTTTTCAACCCCTCCAGTTTCTTTCCAAAGCATAAGTTTTTTTGTTGGTGGGGCCAAATCCAGAGCAGAGACTATATCAGATGTGTCTGATAATTGAAGTTTCATAGTTTCACTGGGTATGCCTTTCTGCTCATCAACAATTAGTTTTCTTTTTCTTTTGCCTTTCCTCTCTGTACCTGTATAAATAATACAAAAAAAAAAACAACTATGAATTATAGCCGCAAAATGAAAGAAAAGTTATACAGGCACAATAAATGTTAGGCGCTAAGGGTTAAATTTTTTTCTTACCTGGAACAGTTGTGATATCCAAGGGTTCAAGAGCAAAAGCTTCCTCTTCATTATGCACAAGGGTAGTCTGTTCCCCCATTGTACTTGAAATAGCAGAGGTACCTGCAGCTGCAGCTTGAAGGGGCACAGTTTCTTCAGCATCAGCCTCACCTCCAAGAGATTTCTTTTCCCGCTCATCTGAGAAAATGATCATTCAAAGTTGAGCCATTGCGCACGTTTATAATAGCTAAATAAATATACCACATGACAGCAACTGTCTCACAATGGAAAGTATCCAACAAGTCTAATGAAAATTGTTACCTCGTTTAGGAGAGGCAGAGGCAGCTTCTGCTGCATCCTGTGGTACACTGACACTTGACATAGCAGGAGGATCCTCAAACAATCCTCCAGTTCCCATAAAATTTTGTGCTGAAATACAAGTATTTTAAAGCGTAAAGAGAAAGCTACACATATATTTATAGAAATTTAATGACATTGTGCAATAGCATTACAGTGATTTGTACATCTGCATTTAATCTTACCAAAGAAGTCTTGATCAATGTCACCAAAATGGTCATCATTATCTTCATCACAACCATCATCATCCTCTAAAAACAAAAAAATGTTTGTGCTATAACAATAAAATGTAAATTCTAAGCTGCATTTAAAATGTTATATAGTAAAATGTATGGTTAGGAACATCAGTGGAACAAATTATTCAGAGATTCCAATGTAAGAAATAACTCGGCTGATTGACTTGGAGGAAAAAACTATTAGTTTAGGAAATCCAAGATGAAAGGCAGATTACACAGCATCGATGATGGGAGTAGATAGAAAAAACTAATTCATTATGTAGCACCAAAGTGTTGACACAATGTAAAGGAAAGAGGAAGAGGAGAGAACATCCTCTGCTTCATATGTCATGAGGAAATAAAAAAAAAAATCAGGAATGGAGAAGTGTGCTACTTGTTTGGTTGGGAGGGGAGTGGTGAAATTTAAAATTACAGTTAGTTCATATATTAATAACCAAGTAATGTGTGGAACAGGGATTGTTCAATGGTGAATACTATTGTACCGTATAGCTTAGTAAAATGTGATGGTATTGTTTGGGGTAGGGACTCAATGGAAACTTATTATATTTTGAAAAGATAATTAATAGTATATTTTAATAAATGATTATCTTTATGTGTGGGTTAGGAAAAAATGTATATTGTAATTTGCAAAGCTGGTAATGTATTTAAATATTTAAAATACAAATGCTCCAAACAGAGTAGTAGAAACCGGGAATCAAAATACACATGAGAATTACTTTTTTGATGTACCCAGTTATGTTGTATTTATTACCCTTTGTTAAACATGTAATTAAGGCATATTGTTTTAAACATTTGAATTACAATACTTAATTTAGAGGGCATATTTGAAACATATACAAAATTTGAATGGAAGGTGGGTAATTCATGTGTAAAAACATTCAAAAACTTGTATGATGTATTTCCCATGATACATTTCAGCATTTTATACAAAATTTCATGAATAGTGAATATTTTGTTCAACATAGTTGCAGTTTAAAACATATACAAAAATTATTTAGACAGTTTGTGTGAAATTACTTAGATATCTTTGCAATCATGCCTATGATTTAGAAAATTACCAACATTCAGGGGAAAAATAATGACCTGCCACCCTACTTCAGGTTAACAAATGGTCAGTATAACATAAATTATGATGCCCCACGAATTTCGTTACAGGGACATTTCACTGTGTCTTAAATTTATTCTATTAAGAATACATACCCATAAAACCATCACCAAAGCCATCACCAACCACAGGAGGAGGTAAATCAATATCCATTGGCTTCTCCTTGTCAGTGGGTGACTCATCTTGATTATCTTTAGGAGCGTCAAGATCAGATGATTTGTAAATGTTGTCATCAAGATGACTGTCATCATGCAGTATCTCTCGTTCATCAAATCCAACATCACCTGGTCAACATATCAAATTAGTTGAGCATGGCATATCCACAGTTTCAAAAAACTATACAAATAGCTGGAATATTTCAACATATGTTAGAATTATAATAATATTAAAAAAAAAAAAAAAAGGTCAGTCACTGCTAAAGATTCCAATTGGAGACAAGCTAGCAATCTGCATATATAATAGGAAATAAAATTTATAATGAGTTCATATAAATTATGCCTTTTTGGTAAAAAGCATCCTTCTTGGGGGTCAAAGGCTGTAGTGATAAAATGACTATCAACATAGATCTTGATGAACTCCGAATCGAATAACTTTATAATGCAAATTAACAATCGTTCAATACCACTTGAGGTAAAATAATAGGGGCAAAACTCCAATTGGAATCTGCCAAAATACAAATGAAGTGACCTTTGACCCAAAAGAAAGGAGCTTCTTACCCTTGTTAGAAAGCAAACTGTTAACGTCATGTTTTTCAGGTTTGTTCATTTTGGCAACAGCAGTGTCAATGCTATTGAGATTTTCTAAGTCATTGTTAACGAAAGAAGAAGCTTTGGTGTGGTCAGGTGTGAGATCAGATGAAATAATACTGGAAATAATGTTCTTATCACAGATGCCTCCAACTGGGTGCTCAAGTTCATTTATGTTGCAAGTCAGCAGAACTGATTTGTTCTGAAATGTTTCAGCCAGGCTCTTTACATCATGAGATTGTTTAAGATGAGCGCAGGGGCAGTTCTGGTCAACAGATTCTGGCTCATCCCATTCTTCTTCTGATTCCATATCAAAGAAGCCGGGATCTATCTCTGAGCCTATGCCACTGTCAGAATGATTTAAACGTAGTCTATAGCCTGGGCCATCTGGGGACCTGTTACCCTTCGATGAAGCCCGCCTTAAACAAGACCGAGAACAGCACCCTGTTGATGAGCACGGCGACGCAAAGGAAAAGTCAAGTCTTTTTACAACATGTGCAGGTGAAACAGTATGGTCCGATTCTGAGGTAGAAGGAGATAACATGTCTGGTCTAAGACAGTAACGCTGTTGAGCCTCAATGGTATGAGTGCAGCTGCCATCCAACATTTTTAAAGGCGTGGAATGGTTGGAATATACATTTTGCAACAAGGCACGTGGATCTATGCTAATTTTATCACAGGAAGAAATGTCTAACTCAATTCCGCTGTCCAAACGAATGTTTCTATCACAATTTTTTTCAATGAAGTCAGCAATTTTATCACATCTGTATTTACATATACACTCTGAATAATTTGAAAGTCTACAAAGTAAACAAATGTCATGTGTAGGTTTTAAAGTTAATGCTTTATCTAATAGGTCACAGAGATAATCGTCTTTAAGTGGACGTTCATCAAAACTAGAAGCTTCTCCATATATAATACAACAAAACTGTTCATTTGTGATAAATTCCCCGAGTGAATCATCTTCAAATGGACCTGATGATTATTGGATTTAAATATGTCAGTCATGTTAATGCCTTTGCAATGATAAGTTATTAAAAAAGTACAAAAAGTATCCATCAAGAGAACTGATTTAAAAAAAAAAAATACAATAATTCTGTTTTATGTTAACTATAACAGTGAATAAGAACATGAAATGGATCACACGAGCCGATCCCTAATTGAATTGTTTTCCAATTATACAAGTTCAATCACAACAGACTTAACACAATTAGGCTAAGTTTAAATTGAATTAAAAACATCATATTCAACAATGAAACAGTACGAAAAACAATTATTTGGCAATAATAATAAGCCAGACTTTGTCATGTACTGGTTGGGGTCACTATGACGGATCATTAAATTAATGTGGCACTTATAAATCTAAAATTAGTTTGCATATTTGAAATAAAAAATAGCAATCTTTAGCAAACACATTCTCAATAATTTGAAAATCAACAAAACATATTTCAAGAGACTTGAAAGTTAATGTTAGTTTAAAATGCCACAGTTATAATGATATTTAAGTAGACGATTGTTCAAAATTCATAAATAGCACATTTGTCATCAGTGATTGATTCTCCAAGTTAAACCCTATTCAAAAAGATATGACAACAGCTCTGTTTCAAAACACATCTGTTCCAGGAAGAGTTTACAACCATACAAATTTGTCAGGAAAATAAAATTCTTAAATATAAAACAAAACAATGCTGAACAAAGAAAATGAATAAATTTTGCTGGAGCAATGCTAGATTCAGATTACCATATAAGAAAACCAGAATAAGGTTCTCATGATTGGCAACCCTGTTCTAGTCAAGTATAGTCTACAGCTATGTGTGTTAGACAAAGTTGTCTAAAACTGTGATGAAAATCTACATCAACAGGTAATCAACATTTGTTGTTAAGTGATTGGAGGATGTTTTTTCTTAATGTAATATTTGTATGTTTCCTCTGCTACATAAGGTTTACATTGGATCCTATTGGATTGCTTGTCAAGTGAAATGTGATTAGTTCTGCCATGCAAAATATTGGGCAAGTAATAAACAAGATTTAAGAAATAATTTTTTTTTTACCAAATCCATCATCTCCCATTAGAGTGATAGAGCCTAGATCTTCTCTCATTGTGATCTCCTCGGGACGGCTCTGATTTACAGAAAACTGTGCTTGAACATTAATATCTCTGAAGAATACAATTCAAGAATTTATACAAATGTAATAAAAAGCAAACGAAAAAAAAATATAGAAATAATTATTTTTTTTTATACAGACTGACAAAATTGCAGGTCCTCTGAATTAATGTTTTGATATATAGAACTAATAGACTTTAAGGATGCTTGAAAATAAGGGGAAGGAGTACTTTGGATAAAAAAAAGTATTATGTTTGAAAGCATTTTTAAAAAGTGAAAATGAGAACATGATTATCTTACTCTAAGTCAGCCAAGGTTGTCTCAAAATCATGGAAATTTTCTTGCAGGGTGATAGCAGCAACAGCAGCTTCTCTGTTCTCTTCTGGCAAGTCAACTACCCCAGGCCTAAAGGCCATTTTGATCTTGACAAAAGCTTCATTACAGTCAGCCAATAAATACTTCGCTTTTCTTGAATAGATACGAACAACACCCAATAGCAAATGACCTGATGTTCGCAATGCCATTTTAACCTGCAAAACATTTTTTTTTTGTAAAATTTAAAATATAAGTAAGAAAAAAAGGATTAACGAAAAATTTGAAACATTCCAATTTCCTTCAGAAAAAAATTATTAAAAAGTTCAAAAATCAAAGACAATTACCTTAGGCTTAAGTATAGCTTCAACACTGCTATCTATATTTGTTTCAAACACATGGGCCTTGGTCAATTTCTTGTCCCAATGGGCAGCCAGCCATATTCTGGCCAGCGGCCCCTTTTTGTTAAGAACGAAGCTAGCATAAAACATGATGTACTTATCAGTGAGAACTTTCTATGTTATCTGAAAAATAACAGTAAATTTGCTGATGAAATAAAGAAAAAAATCTTAATTGAATGTAACTATATAATGCTTTTATGGAAGAATGTGAATTTAATTTTGTTATATTTTTTTTATCATAAAACTAGTTGCGTACCTGACTTTCAAAACATTTCTAATGCTTATACCCTATACTATTACCCCTCTTGTTAGTGCATAGAAACTGCTAATTAACGCCACTATCTAATGTGTAAAAAAATTATCTACATTTCCCTGTAAGGATGAGATGAAATCTCTTAGATCTTATAAACCCGTGTGAAGGTCTGCTTTTAGTCTATTCAAATATTTGGGTCATTGCACAACTTCCTATTATGTAATAACATTGGCAAAAAACCAGACACCTTATGTGAGGAAATTCTTGGTCCAATCGAAGTAGATTGTAAAAACTGCACAGCAGGAGTATTGGCCTTATTTGTAGTATTCAGGTTGCTGAACAAATGTCTTGGGAATAACAAGAATTTATAACAGATGTCTCATGGGCTATATCAATTTAATTTCCTAACAATATATGCTGTTATATTTATGTTGATAGTCTCTAAGAGCAAGGTGAGTGTTGTAAGGTAGCAGCTCACTCTATAAATGCAGCTGTTTTCCAGATAAAAAGGTGCATTTTTATCTCTCTATTTTTATTAAAACTTGGTGTATCTGCATATTGAGTTTTTTTTTAAACTAATAAAAACTAAAATCACATTTATTTTTTTTCTTATGACAACTATCTGAAAATTATTACTTATAAGTGCATAGCCCATCTTTATTTTATCTCTATACTTATAAGACGCATTTGTTGTCTGTCTGTCTGTTCCCTTATAACTCAAGATCCAGACAACCAAATAATGTGAAATTTGGTAAACGTACACATAATTACATGGGGAAGGTCATGGGACAGGTTTCGTTTCATCTCAATTGGTAGTTTAATTGTAATTAATTATTTTAGTATAAAAAACGCCATGTCATTTCCCGATGATACATTTTTAATTTCCTGATGATACATTTTTAAAAGAGGGGTAACTTCCGGAAACTCCAATTGTAAACATGGTGAAATCAATAGTCACATCTATTTACCTATCGTTTTATGTATTCAGAAGATTAAAATTAAAGGTGCACTTTAATAAACCAAAATACGTTAATTAAAATGTTTCTATGACATTATTAACATTATTAATACAATCTCAATGGGAAGTTTAATTGCAATTAATTATTTTAGTAATTTACTATATTAAAGTATTCACGGTATGGGAACGCCATCACTATAAATAAAAATCCTCTGTGACGTCATGATGAACTTGCGCGCGAGTGCTTCAAATGTATTCAAATTGTATCGATGCACAGGGCATTCCCTGTATTCGCGCACCAAGTGAATGTGTCATTGAACAGACGGAGAAGAAAGGGTTAGGGACAGAAAAAGAAATAAAATATTGTTGTTGTTTTTTTTTTCATGCTGCAAGTACCCGGCTTTGCCCGGGTTTAAAATAAGGTTTTCTGTTTATTTAAGAAGCGTAATTTGACGTTTAATTGTACAGAGAGAGGGGGGGGGGAAAGAGAGATAAAGAGAGAAGGGGCAGGGAGGGGGGGGGAAAGAGGGAGGAAGGTGAGGGAGAGAGAAGGGGCAGGGATGGAGAGGGAAGGAGGGAGAGAGGGGGATAGGGAGAAAACAAAAGGTAAACAGAAAACCTTATTTTAAACCCGGGCAAAGCCGGGTACTTGCAACTAGTTTTAAATATTCAAATAATATGACTTTCGGTCCTGAAAGTGTTAAATATTAAACTATACTTTATTTCAAAGTAGTATTTAAGTGATTAAAAAGCCAAAACCTATTTTGATTATACAACGGCAATAAGATAAACGACCTTATAAATATAAGGGACCACAGCTAAATCTTAATACCAATTTAATGAATTAATGCTATACTTTCAAAGTAAATAAAAAATATTCCCCTTGATAAAAATAAAATATTCTCCCAAATACACAAACACTCAGAATTTATGTAAAAGAAATTAATGAGTAATGTTCAGAATAAATGTAAATCGTCACCTAACACTATCAGTAACTTTTAAAATATTCTTTGTAAAAAATCCTCTCCTAATAAAAATAAAATATTCTCCCTCATACACAAAAATCCAGAATTTATTAAACTAAAAAATTATCAACAAAAAAAAACAAAAAAAAAAAAACAAGCAATTAAGCCTGTACCATTCTGGACGCAGGACGTGTTAGCGCATTTTCATGTTATGTATCAGTACGTTTGTTAGCTTTCAGTAAATATTTCTAAATTTTGGAAATGTTTATAAATTCAATTGTGTAATGCATATATCTGTAAAAAAAATATTATAAAGACGTTTCTTTAAATTTGAAAAAAAAAATTATTTTCTCTTAAATCTAACTACAAGTGGTTTGCGGTTACTGAAATAGGACTCATAATTGAAAACATTCAAAATTGTAGTCATTTAATCGTCCGAAAACTCCGTCAATTGTTGCATAGCTCTGATACTTTCAATTAAACTCAGAACACAAGCTTACTATTTCATTTGATGAGTTCCTTAATAAATCTTGGTGAAACTACGTGCTGCAGTATTTCGCACCAAATGAATGGGTTATTGAACGTACAAGGTGTATATATAATATATAAGCCCCTTAGGAGCCCGGCCCTCAGAGGTCCTATCGCGAAATGGACTTTTGATGTACACTGACAAGACCTACACAATGATATATACATCATGGGTCTAGGACTTATGGTTGCTGAGATATAGGGCGGTCCATTATTAATATAGCTTATATAGTAAAAAATGGTACTTTATAAGGCCCCTTTTACGGCCCTGAGAGGTCAGATCGCAAAATGGAAAAAAGCCATTTCTTGGCAGGCCAAGACCTACAAAATGATATATACATCATGGGTCTAGGACTTATGGTTGTTGAGATCTAGAGTGATGACGGACGGGCGGACAGACAGACAGACAAAACGGGGACAATAGAGCATTTTTTTCTCGAAAATGCTCTAATCATTGTCAGGACTAAAAGTAGTTGAGTCGTTGAACAGTACCTTAACCACTGTACTATTCATTCTAAATAATTAGCATATATTTAAAAATTAAATGTTCAATTACATAACAGGTTCATATAAGACTTATAATAAGTACAATTTTTTTTTTAAAAATAGGATAATACAATATGTTTGAAATTTGATATAGAGACAAATGAAATGGAAGTTACTAAATTGTTAACAATACAAAATACATTGGTCTATGGCCACAGAAGCAGCAAAGGTCTTTTAAAAATAAATTATAAAGTAGTAATAGTAATACTAATAGTAGTATCTGTATAGTATGCATGGTAGGCCTATACCAAAATGTAAATAAAAACAAGTGTATTAGCAAAAGACCTTTCTAATAGTTTCACTACAGCAATCAATATCGACAATTAAACATTTTTAACAATGACACCACGGTATGTTTATGTATAAAATAACCAGGTATTAAGCAATCAACAAATTAAGTTATAATTTAATATTATAAACAAAAACAAAACTGAAATGCCCGCCTTTTTCCCGCTCCTTGGAACCGTAGCCACTTGGTTTTTTAAATAATGAACCACGCAATCTTATGATTGTAATATACATCTATTTTTTGTTGTTATTATATCATAAAAAGAAAATCAAATATACAAGGGCGCAAAGTTGTAACGAAATTTATTAGAAAGCGTCTAACTGTTGAGCAAATAACAGAGCAATAGCCAAACGTGAAAAAATGGGAACTTTCCATTTCTGGAGCATACAATATTTAAAATGCACATTTGACTTTTGCATTTTCGTACAACATAGATGTGCAACTTACCTTATGAAATTCATAAGAAAACCAAGGATGAAAAAATTATATCATTTTGACTTCTTTTATTAGCAAGGAAAAAAAGCCGCCAGAAATGTTTTTCAAATTACACGTACTCATTTAATCTCAATGTTTAATAACATGGCGTCTTTTTCAACTTCCACCAGTGTTGGCACGCGAGATTATGCAAATTATTAGACAAGTGTATTCATACACAGGAAAAAAGTAGTCTGACAATTTTCAGTACTCAGAAAAACACGTTACGGCTCGATGTCTATTAATAGTATTTAGAAATAAACAAAATGTTTAAGATACTCGAAAAATAAAGAAAATTAAATGCTCTTATAATTATATTACATCTTCTGGGTAGTGGATAAACCTCACTAGAAGAAATCAATAAAATAGTCGATGCGGAAGGTGGAAAATCTAATAATGTTGGCAATGTGCACGAATAACAAAAATTGATTACTAATGTTATTTATTCTTCAATGTACGAAAAATTCAGCACCTTGCAAAAGAAAATATATAGGCACTAAATAAAAAAGCTACCGCAAAAGAAGAAAAATATGCCTACACTGGGCCGGATTTAGATGACTGTGGGTTTTTGGATTTTTAGAAAAGTTAATTCTAGAAACTTTATCGGAGATACGGTTTTAAAGTCCCAGATTTTTTTCTACAACCGTTTAAAAATGTCATATTTTCTTAATAAACCGTACCGATGTCGCGAAGGAGGAGGCAGGGTTGACATGAAATAGAAATTATTTTAACTATACAATGTTGTCCAACCCCCATATCTATGGTAAAGAATGTTAGTGTCTCACAACATCAAATGCTAATATCATTACCGTAATAGAAGGAGCAAAACAATTTAATGAAAGGGGAATAAAGTTTATTTGTTATTATATTTTCGTAATATGTCCGGGGTGGGGGTGGGGGTAAACATTTCGTAGGATCTATCAATTAAAAAAAAATATTTTACATAATCTAATAACGGCGTTTGTTATCTTTATATGTGTCAGTGTGTGAGTTTGTTCTGTATAACTTGTGTGTACTCTCCACATATCATCCGTACTGTTTTAGAAGAATTATGGGAATTTAAACCCGTACGCCGTACGGCTCACTGCCTATTTGGCCTATTTAAGAAGGCCGTGTACGGTTTTAGCACTGATCTTTTACTAAACAGGGCCTTACATTTACGCGAAGAAAATTACAAACCATGACACAAATAAGAGATCAAGGCCGTACCCGCAGGGGGGGGGGGGTTACTTCTTTATCATTGTGTTCCAATTTTTTCTTATATAAAACTCTCGCACAGCCGCCACCCCCCAAAGCCGCACAGCCCCCCCCCAACAAAATCCTGGGTACGGCCTTGTAAGAGATAATGCAAATTAACATCACACATCTTATATATATATATATACATTTATATCGGTGCATGATATGCATGTCAATTGTATGAGAATAACACAGGTTAGATTATATAATCTGTGAGAGGAGTGACACGTTCTATGATTAAAAAGTAAAGACGGAAGTGTAGTAAAGCGCTCGCGACTGCTTACTTGAGTTCGAGCAATCGGTGAGTGTGAGGATTTTTGTCCAGCCCGATTGATGTCCCTTCCAAGAATAATTTATTCTCTATACGAACGGGCCCCCCGCCCAAGACAATATTTCTCAGATACTGATTAGCGGCTTTAGGCAAGGCTACCTGTGAGGGCCCTCTGGAATGGAGAGTTGGGGGTGGGGTGGGGGGCACTTTTAGTAGGAACGGCCCCTCTAGCTGGGGGGCACTTTTAGTAGGAACGGCCCCTCTAGCTGGGGGGCACTTTTAGTAGGAACGACCCCTCTAGCTGGGGGGCACTTTTAGTAGGAACGGCCCCTCTAGCTGGGGGGCACTTTTAGTAGGAACGGCCCCTCTAGCTGGGGGGCACTTTTAGTAGGAACGGCCCCTCTAGCTGGGGGGCACTTTTAGTAGGAACGGCCCCTCTAGCTGTAGGACTTATCAGATTTTAATATGAAGTGCAGAAGGACTTATCAGATTTTAATATGAAGTGCAGAAAATAAAACAAACACAAAAAATATACACACCCATTGCTTATTGTTGACATGTTAAACTCATTAATTTAATGAGATGTCATCTCATTAGTTTTGCTGTCTCTCTGTCTCTCTCACCCCCCTTCTCTCTCTCTCTCTCTCTCTCTCTCTCTCTCTCTGTGTGTGTGTGTGTGTGTATTGAAAAGAGAGCCAAAGGCGACGTTACGATTCAATGGAATAAAATAATGATGGCATTGTTAGATTAAGTAAATGAAAGTTACATAATAAAGAAAATTAAAACGAACGCTAAACCGAACCAAAAAAAAAACGAAGCTGCGCGTATCGCTAATGATATTGTATTGTTTAACTGACGTCCATTTTTTTAATTCGTGACAATTGTCAACTGTACGCTTAATTAATTAGTTCTACGCTATTATCTCTAACAAATAAATAGAAGTGAAACATAAAGATGATCAAAGTCTGAGACTTTTAGTCTACTACTAAAAGTTATCAGAACATAAGATATATTCGTTCAGGCTGATTTTCCGCTTTACGTTTTTTAAAATTAAATTTGGAAATTCTTTCATTTTATGTATCAGTTGCATCATGGGACATCTGATAATAAAGATGTTTGGTATTATAGTTGCATGCTGTTCCATTCGCTTTCCATTGATCAAGGCTGAGAAATTCTGGTGGACTATCGGTGATATGAAAAACACACCAGGGAACGAAAGATGCAGGGGGGCTTGCGGTGTGTGGCGCCCGACGCCCTGTTCTTGTAATAGCAAATGTTTGGTTTTCAACAGCTGCTGTTCGGACTTTGAGGCCGAATGCTCGCATTTAGAAGATGAAGCGCGCCAATTGTATGCTCATCTCATTCCGTCTGAGGTCATTTGCACGTCAGGCGTGTTCGTTATAACCGGATGTCCGCGACAAGCCATTCGTGGTGCTCACGTGACGGCGGACGAAACTTCTGGTGGCCATACTACGGTTTCAGATCCGTCTGATACGAATTGGAGGCAAGAATATAATTTGTATCTGGAGGAGATCCCGGTGATAGACTTGGCCACGGGCTTCAGTTTCGCCAACCCCAGAGTGTTAAAGGGGTGCGGCGGAAGTGAATGGACAATGAAGATGTGGAACTTGGTTTTCCAGCAGATCTGGGTCAACTCAAGCCAGACGGCCTCTCCAACCGTCACTTTGAAGCAGTATGAATTTTTCAACACCGTCCGCCACCCGGACACGCCTGAAGTGACAAACGAAACGCACCTGTGTGTTAGCAGAAGCGTCGGCACCTGCTCAGAGGCAGATTCGCGTCACGACTTGGAGGCTAAGTGTCGCAGCTCCTCGTTTTCTTTTGCATTTCATGGAAACGTATTCTTCAACAACAAACACTGCGCACCATGCAATGGTATCAATGACATCTTTCCGGTGAATTTTGAGTCATGGGTAATGGAGCGAAATTTCGATTTACCTGTAGTAGTGTCTATGAGCGGATATAAACTGACAATGAAGATTGAATTAAATGAAATCCGATGTCTCACCCGATGGAGATTGATGGAATGCTTTATGACTAAAAACGAGCTACAGTCTTGCTCTGAGGCTTCTTGCATAGAGGCGACCGAAAAACGCCCCGACGGTCTGTGTAAAACGCCTATCCTTGTAAACCTGGCCATCTCCACCGGTAAATCCCGATCGAAACGCGGGATATCACGCGCGCATTTGCTATTTATGCACTGCTGTTTGACCAGAGTGAGACGTCTGGATATTTCAGACAGCTGGAATCGTTCCGTAGTCAACAAAATAAACAATTTCGATGAAACATTTCACGTATTTGAATTTCTTCTGTATGAGTTTGAAGACAACGCCAGCGCCTATCAGACGACAGCCACAAACGTCGACTACCTCCGGCACTTTAGAGGCGTGGTAAGTTCGCTCCGATTGTTAATGAAAGCTGCCGAAAGATCGAGCACAGGGGCTGATCAATATTCTAAAAATGACCATACAGGTTTCGGTGATCGGGTCTGTACCTGTACTTGGCAAGGTAAGGTACAGGGATGCCGAGGCCCTCCCCCGAATCAACGGTGCGCACTAGAATGTTCGGACGCCATTAGCCAAGATGACAAGCGGGAATTTCACAAAGATATTTCTCTTTGCAGTTGGAAGTTGCGATCTGGTGTTACTCACGTTCACGTATTGGCTGTTTTGACTCCTGTGGTTATATTATCTCCTGTGGCTATATTTGCACCTGTGACTATATTGGCTCCTGTGGCTATAAAGGCTCATGGTACTTTATAGGCCCCTATGGCTTTATTTGGCTCATGTGTTGTTGTTTTTTTTTTAACACCTATAGAACATGTTTACATTTACAAGAACGACTGAGGGTGTGGGAGGGGTGTAAAAAAGGCTCACAATATTGTGAAGAGAGATTACGTGATCGTGAGTCCGGAGGAGTTTTGGTAGTGTAGTCCACGCAGTCCAGTTGCAGTATGGTGGTGTGTGAAATCTCTTAGATACTATAAACCACTAATGGGACGGTTTTTATGGTGCCTTTCTTTCATCCCCACCACAGCCGACGGTGCAGTGACAATGAGGGCACCACGGGAGATAGAACGGGGAATTTCTCATTGACCTGAAATATCTACTGGTCCTCACCAGATATCGAATCTGGGACCCTCAGCTCGACAGTCGAGCGATTTACCGCCTTTTTTAGGAGTTCCACTTGGTAGTCTCACGTGATAGTCTCACGTGGTATTATCACGTGGTATTATCACGTGGTCTCACGTGGTAGTCTCACGAAGGGGTCTGATAGTGGCTTAGGAATGAAAGTTTATTCATTGATGTGTTGAAATGAATTGTATATATATATATATATATATATATATATATATATATATATATCATGTATTAAAGCAGTGATTCGCAGCCTTTTCCTCAACTATACCCGAAGTGTGCGAAAGTATGTCGGCGGGAAACCCCCCCAGTGGTGTATTGGGAGGGGAACGCGGTGGAACGACGTTCCGTTACCTTTTTTTCAGAACCGAAACGAGTTCCAGTACTTTTTCATGTCCCGACAACTCCCACTATGCGTTCCCTTACTTCTTAGTTTACCAATACATCACTGGGTACCCCAGTACTTCTTATGCGTACCATGCATTCCCTTCCCCGTACCCCTTGGGGTACGCGTACCATAGGTTGAGAACCGAGGTATTAAAGTTCAGTCGTTATACTCATAAGGACTTAGGTGTGATTATTGTAGAACTGAAATGGGATACGACCGTTTAATGAGTTCAGTGAATTTATTTTCAAAAGCTACCCGGTGGTATGTTATAGGAAAGGATAAAATACATATGGGGTAATAAATATATTCAATACATCAGGGCAGCAGAAATGGACAATAAATAGAACACGTGTTTTGAGCCTTGCCGTAAAATTCATGGAACGTGAATGACCCACTTGTACCTGGCTTGTTTTTCATTCAGGTAAATCAAACGGCAGCACAGTATACTGCCGAAATCGATGCATAACAGGACGCAGTGTCAAAATAGTGAAACTCTCTTAAACGATGTGTGAAAAAAATTAAAAAAATTGACCAACTTAGCGTAATTTTTTGTTTAAAACTGGTACTCTTTATTTCGTTCACATCATAGGTTTAGCCAACGCTGATTTATTATATGTGCATTTTCAAGTTTTACAGATTGGTTGAGGTGTTTCATAGGTCATGGCATTTCATTGGAAATATCGCTATCGTTTTTTTTTTTTAAATTACGTCTTTGGTCAAAACAATTTTAACTCTCTCTCTCTCTCTCTCTCTCTCTCTCTCTCTCTCTCTCTCTCTCTCTCTCTGTCTGTCTCTCTCTCTCCCCCCCTCTCTCTCTCACTCCTCTTCCCTCCCCCAAGCTTCTAGGGTCCATGAGAAAATGAGAAATGTACCTAGTGAACCGGAACCACCGCATCAGGCCTGGATTGACACCTCACATCAGAGGCGTAGCGAGGGGTGGGCAAGGGGGCATCATGCCCCGGGTGCTACTCACAACGGGGCGCCAAATGGTATATTTTACATATAATATTATATGGTTTTCGAATGATGGAGGGGGGGGCGCTAAAAATGTATTTAAAAGGTATTTTGCCCCGCGTGCTACGGCACTGCTTCACATAACGAGCGCAATCCTTTAGAAAGAAAGAGATCGTTGCGAGATTTATACATCGGAGTTTCATCTTTAAAAAAAAAAAAATAATTTCAACACTCTTAATGAGGAAAAAAAAAAATTTAGAGAAACTTCACCCAAAGCAGGAAATTATATTAGGTAATAGTTCAGGTAAGATGAAGGTGAGATACAAACCCAGGTGTGCGCACGCACATACGCACGTTGTGAACAACCTTCATTTCCAGTCAAGTTTTTAACTAGCTGGTTAGGCTAAACTGAAGGATGTGTATATACATATAAATACATATACTTACATATGCTTACATATAAATGTACTTAATGTGCTTACATATACTTACATATGCTTACATATACTTACATATACATAAATATACTTACATATACTTACATATACTTACATATACTTACATACACATACATAAACTTACATATTCTTACATATACATACATATACTTACAAGTGTGTGTGTACAGCCATTTACAAAGCCCTGGACTGACCTTTAAGCAAAACAAGCTCGTGCTTAGGGTAAAGGGGGGGGGGAGGGACGGAGGGGGACAGCAAAAAGAAAAATTCACACGAGCGACTGGGAAAGTCCATCTTCACATCAGCTAAATGGAGTGACGTCCCTCATTTCTTTCTCTCTGATACCGTGTTTCCTCTAAAGTAAGGATTATCGTTCTGATGGTGTAGCACCTAAATATTGATGTACAATTATAATAAAAAAAGAAGCACAATGTCAACATGAGGTGTAATTAAAAACACAACAACAACAACAACAACGCCTTTCCAAAACAAATCCGTCCATTTAAAAAAACAAGCAATTAAGCCTGTTCCATTCTGGACACAGGACGTGTTAGCGCATTTTCATGTTATGTATCAGTACGTTTGTTATCTTTCAGTAAATATTTGTAAATTTTGGAAATGTTTATAAATTCAATTGTGTAATGCATATATCTGAAAAAAGATATTAAAAGGACGTTTCTTTATATTTGAAAACAAAATTATTTTCTCTTAAATCTAACTACAAGTGGTTTGTGGTCACTGAAATAGGACTCATAATTGAAACATTCTAAATTGTAGTCATTTAATCGTCCGAAAACTCCGTCAATTGTTGAATGTTTATATAAAGTACGGGAAGTAAGTCATGTTGAATAACTGTTACAAAAATAAATAATGATTACGCCCCTTTGATTAGCTTTTATTATTTATATTTAAAATATAAGCAAAACGGTACATAAAAAACTCTTATATTTTGGCCCTGAGAGGTCAAATCGCAAAATGGACTTTTGATGTACACTTGGCAGGCCAAGACCTACACAATGATATATACATCATGGGTCTAGGACTTATGGTTGCTGAGATATAGGGCGCTCCATTATTAATATAGCTTATATAGTAAAAAACGGTACTTTATAAGGCCCCTTTTACGGCCCTGAGAGGTCAGATCGCGAAATGGAAAAAAGTCATTTCTTGGCAGGCCAAGACCTACAAAATGATATATACATCATGGGTCTAGGACTTATGGTTGTTGAGATCCAGGGTGATGACGGACAGACGGACAGATAGACAGACAGACGGACAGACAGACGGACAGACAGACAGACAAAACGGGGGAAAAAAAAACAATATTGAAAAACTGCATAAAAAATTTTTTTTTCGGTCCGGCCATAATAAAATTAACACTACATTCAATGCCAGTGACTTTGCCGATCAAGTCTCAGGAGATGCTCGAAAAGAGATTAGAAAATAAAACGGTGGCGGTAAGAATTATTGATTTAAAACGAGATGATGCCTCTTTTTGTATCATTTATATTCTGCAGGCCCTTCCGCAATTCGCCCCCATTCTCCCCCCCCCCCCCCCAAAAAAAAAAAAAAGAAAAGAAACACCCTACATAGGCCTATACTTTTGATTTGGAGCAACCAATTCCTTTACTAATATAGGCCTATACTTTTGATTTGGAGCAACCAATTCCTTTACTAATACAGGCCTATACTTTTGATTTGGAGCAACCAATTCCTTTACTAATATAGGCCTATACTTTTGATTTGGAGCAACCAATTCCTTTACTAATATAGGCCTATACTTTTGATTTGGAGCAACCAATTCCTTTACTAATATAGGCCTATACTTTTGATTTGGAGCAACCAATTCCTTTACTAATATAGGCCTATACTTTTGATTTGGAGCAGCCAATTCCTTTACTAACATAGGCCTATACTTTTGATTTGGAGCAACCAATTCCTTTACTAATCCAACGCGCGACATCAGCTATAGGGGCTGTCCATTATTTATGTCAACAAATTTTTGGCGATTTTTACCTCCCCCCCCCCTTGTCAACAACTTGTCAAACTTCCAGAACCCCCCCCCCCCTATGAAATTACGTCAACATTTCATTACGCCCCCCCCCCCCAAAAAAAAAAGATGACTTCCAAAAAAAATGTTTATGTGGCAAAATTAGTAGGAATATAGTTAGTTTAATTAAAATACTGAATGTTAAGCGAGTGTGAAACACAGGACTACAACCGCTGCTTAATTTTCCTATTTTTTAAGTAATTATATTAAATGAAAGAAAAGTAACATTGTTGACGTCAACTTTTCTTGACCTACCCCCTCCCCCTTGTCAACAATTGTCAAAAATTTTCTGACCCCCCTCCCCCCTATTTTGTTGACGTATTTTGTAGCCCCATAGGCTACTGTTGAACATCGTGCCAAAACTTACTTTCTAAAACAGCACAGTTGAATTTGTTACGATTTAGAATGACTATATCAGGAAGCTGAATAATATATTAATTAAATCATGACTTCATGGGCTTTAGGAGCTTTTTCTATCAGATGAATGGACTGATGAGTGTAAATATCATTAATGGCGGCGATGAAAACATTGTTTCAAAACGAGGCTTGCGGAATCTGTATAATATATAGTCTGTAATGCTAGGAGAGGCAAGGGGGCGCCAAATGGTCAATTTTACATATAATATTATGGTTTTCGAATGGAGGAGGGCGCTAAAAAGGAATTGTGCCCCGGGCGTGAGTTAATTAAGCTCGCTACGCCACTGAAAAGTCATACTTGATTTTGAAAAAAAAAATTACTTATTGTAAAGGGAAATATAATACCACCTGTAAAAATAAACCATTAAAATACGTTGCAGAAGAAAATATAAATAAAAAAAAATAAGACCGGGTGTGTAAGACTAAAAATGAAGGCCCCACCCAGATTTCCTCAACACAGTGCAACGTCACATTGTTCAACTTTTAAAAAAATGAAGTTGACAATTTTCATTTCTATTCATGGACGACACGAAATGCTATTTGTAATTACTTTAGAGAATCACATTCATGCACACGTTCGAGTAGTACACACACCTACACATGTTTCACTGACGTCAGCAACTGATAAATAATTTCCTCATTTTTTAAAAATATTTATCAATTTGCTGGCCCAAAACAGGAGAGACGCCGAAGGAACTAAAATACTCCAACATAAAAAATAAAAAAATAAAAGGAGATTACAATTCAATTCGTCGATTTGTTTTTGTTGGGTAGAAAAATAAAAAAAATCGTAATCTTATCCATAGGTTTGAACTGCGCGAGCAATTCTCTTGGATGAGAAAATGCTAAGCGCCTGTGCATTTGGTCCCAACTTACTAAAGAGACCATAATCGGATCCAAGAGACAAGTTTTGTTTCAGATAAGGGGGACAAACATAATCTCCTATCTTCCCCACTCTTTGAGGGCATGGGTTGGCCGTTCGGGTTGCCAACCCACAAATCCGCCACAACAACCTACCTACGCACGCTTTGCTTTGTGTAATACTCTACCACCCTTCTAAAGATAAAAAAGTAATATGTGTACGCCGTTGAGTCACAACCCAATACCGCGCGAGAGAGACTAAACTAAACAACCCCAGAACGATTCAAGCTATAAAAGTATAAACCTATAAAGAAACACGTAAAAAAAAAAGTGAACGCAAGGTGGCGCATGAGTTTGGTCTCGCATATCAGTAAACAAGCGACCTTTCTGTCTTTTCACATGACTAAACGAGTGTGCCATTTGAATGGTCCATTATATATAGAAAAAAAAATCAATGCGTATCAATAGAGTTATATGAACGCTTCCAATAAGGTAAAACCTCCAGACACTTGATAATAAATTTTGAACTGATTTCACTTCGGGGGTTGTAAATCTTCACCATAGAAAAATAAAAAGAATATAAAACTATATTTAAAAACTATGTAAGGTTTAAAAGCTTGGCGATTAGTAGATGTTTACAGTATGCTACGAATATTTACAAGATAGGCTGACATAAAAGACTAGATATTTAAACTTTCAGCAAACAATTGTGGAAAAAAAAATAAACACGCACATAGACCCAAGTACGGCTTCTGATAATTAACGTACTTTCCTTGTGGATAAATTGATATCACGTCTTTATCATTAGACAGAAAGTCTGTTAAAGCATTGGTTGGTCTCCTTACATGACTTACAGGGTAAGTTGTTATTCTATTATTTGTATATGTATGAAACCTTTCTGGCATGATTTTTTAAGATGTCTGTAGCGTTTATAGACGTACATTTAGGGCACACTGATCTCTGTGTGTGTTAACACGGGGCGTCAAGGGTGTTTGTGGCGCTTGGGCGCGAACTCTTTAAAAACAACACGCCCCCATTTTACCGTGCGGAAAAGTTTGAGTTTAAGTCATGGCGTGTACCGCCCCTGACTGACTGAAAAAGTAGGTGCCGTAAGATGAGGATAGACCCACCCCCCACCCACCCAAATCTCTGTTTACACTTCTGAGGCTCAACCTTTTTAGCTTGTTTAGCGATCGGTCAAAAAAAAAGTTCCCTTAGCCCAAACGGGCCATCGGGGCAGATGAAGTGAAGAATTCATCTGTTTCTATAACCTCGCCATATGAAGGGATTGTATGGCTAGCACAACGCCCAGCCGCCTTTACTTCCCCAACTTAAGTCAGATACACACAGGCCCGTAGCCAGACGGGGGCTAGGAAAGGCTGAGCCGCCCCCCCCCCCCCGTGCATGATTTGAGCTTTTTGACAAAATTTTAATAATAACGGCTGTAAAACATCAATCATTTTGTTCAATAAATCAATAATAATAAAAACTTAGAAGTTTATATTTTGGCAATCATTCAGGCTATTTATATATACTTAAAAAATATAGCTTATCTAATTTTCGGCCATAAAGATTCAATCTTATTGAAGTTCACTTTTGGGTATTTTGGGCAGCGTTGGCGTTTGGTGCTTCAACAGCCGTGTGTGAGAACATTTTCTCAACCCTCACACGAATGCTCACCCCATATCGCAGATCAATGTTACAAAAGCGTCTAAGCAATCTTGTTCTGCTTGCATTTGAAAAAAAGATTTAACAGACAATCTGAATGCTGAAGCATTTTTAGATAAATTCAATGCTAAACCACGACGTTTTCAGATTTGAAACGTATAATAATATACGTTCGCAAACTTGTAATTGCAATATATATTGAAATCTTCTGAGGACAACTATGAACTTAAGTGCGTGATTTCGGAGTGATGTTATTTAATTTGTAAATTTACTTTTTAGCAGAATTAATTTTATTTTAAATTTAATAATTGCGACTGGTCATTTTTTTTTGTTGATAGATCTGTTCTTTGTTTTCAAGATTTGATAAGAAATATCTCACAAATAGCTAAGCTATAGTCGTGCATCTTTGTCTTTCTTCCAGGGTTTTACGTTAAAACAACAGTATTTAACCTTTAGTTGCGAATGCAACTATTAAAATAATATAAATCAGGTATCTATTGTGTAACAATAGTGTAGCAGAACAAATGATCAACATATTTATAACAGGAATCAGATATTGCTCAGCCTCAATACATTTTTATCATTAAAACTCTTTACTATTCAAACTATTTTTTAACAAAACTGCAACATGCCCATACATTATTGAAACGTAGAAAGCTGGGTGGACTTGTAGGACGACTTTGAAACACATTTCGCCTGGCGAAATTCCCATGGTTCTCACAGAGAATCGAACCCAGAACTCTCAAGTCCACAGTCGAGTATCTACACCACTAGGCCATCCGTCCCACGATCGGTTTCCACGATGTGGAAAATAACAACAAAAAAAGACCTATTTTGTTAGTTAATGAAATGGTTTCTGAGCCCTGATTAATTATGTTTGTTTACTTAAATAGATTTAAAGAAAAAAAATATGTATATTTATTTCATTTACCTGCCCGATCTTTAGCTAATATCACAAAGCTACATGTAACATAACTCTATACATTACAGCAATACTAATTGTCCACCATACTAATGAGGCTACGGCCTGAGGCACTGAACGAAAAAAAAAGGCAGTCATTTATAATTTTATTTCACATTTTTTTATGTCTTGTATTTTGTTTTTGTTTGTAAAACAGTTTTAGGTTTCCAGTAACTTTAATCCTTCCATGTTCTTATCATATCCTTTTTAAATATAATTAAATTAACTGCTCACCATAAATGTAACCATGGTGACTTTGTGTATCACACGAAGGTATGAACTACTATGAACAACAAACAACATTAAATCTTGTATACAGATATGTGTAAACAAATCGTATCGATCAAATGGTGGCGAAATGAGGCCCTGAGAGCCCAACTGGGGCTCTTCAATGAGGCAGTATATTATTCTGAAAGTTATTTAAAGCAAAACCCTTTACCAATGTGGCAATTTTTTTGGAGGGAACGAATGGACTTATCAACAAACATATACTTGTTCTGCTTTCATACGCCCTTAATGTGGCGTCATTCTCCTTCCTCTCTATTTCAACGGCGAGTATTTTTGGCTTTACTCGGGATTGTACCCTGTGCATGTGAGTCGAGTTCACTATCGACTTCGCTATCCGGCCCATTAGATCTTGATACATTGACTATTCAGATGTGGCTCTTTTAGTCGAGTTCACTATCGACTTCGCTGTCCGGCCCATTAGATCTAGATACATTGACTATTCAGATGCGGCTCTTTTAGTCGAGTTCACTATCGACTTCGCTGTCCGGCCCATTAGATCTTGATACATTGACTATTCAGATATAGATCTTTAAAAGTCATTTTGACATGGCTTTCTGTAAAGAACCAAAAAAAAGGGCTCTCATGAATTACATGCTTGGTCATAGCCACTTATTGTTACTTATTGTTACTTATTGCTACTTATTGCTATTTACAGAGGCGAATCTAGGTTGGGGGAGGGGGGTCAAAATTCGAAAGCCCCCGGGCCTCTCTCTCTCTCTCTCTCTTTCTCCCTCTCTATCTCAATTTCACAAACTTAGTCTAGCACAATAATGACATATTTCAACCAGTAATTTACATATCACAAGGCTTGGCTATTGTAGTGAAAAGTTAACAAGATTTTTTCCCCCAGTTTATAAATTATAGAGAATGCGCATCGTCGATTAAATTTGATATTTGCGAAAGCCGCCATATTTGTGTATTTATGGCTACGTGTATCAACATTTATGAGCTACAGTTTTTGAAAAATAAAAGGAAAATAACATATATGACAGCTTTTAATTTATTCATTGGCACTTGACCTAAAAGTGCGGACTGCATGATTTATATTCTGTGGTCTGCACAATGACTTAGTAGCTATAGTGAGAAGTGAACCAGATGTATGTTATGTCCCCAGTCTGCACCATGTTTTAACCAAGACAAGTGGCAACTCAACAAAAACTGGAGTCAAAAATGAGTAGAAGTCTGTCAACAACATTAATCTTCTGTATTCTTTGTCACGTGACACACCAGTCGGTAAGTTTAATAATATAATAATATCGGGCTGGGTTCTGCGTTAAATCGAAAGTAAATAATAAATACAACAGTATTCCGGTTTAAAATACAAATCATGAAAAAATCGGATCTGCCCGAAAACGAAAATAACCTAACCTACCGATCAAACCTAAGGGGATATAACTCTATGCAAAAGTTTTGCAGGTTTCAGCTAGTAATAATATAAATCAATCAATCGGACAATATCGGTCAGTGTGTCTGTCTTTATGTCAGTCCACCTGTCAACTATAAATAACGTTTCAAAATGTAACTGTCCCCCTATGCCAGAGCAATGTACCCCCACCAATAGAGACCATTCGGTCGGCACTGGACCTGGAGGTAAACGAGAAAGAAGACCAGCAGATAGACCTGAACAATAACAACCCGCTGATCACGTGTGTGGACGAGGACCCGACCAGGGCGTTCATACAGTCGGTCAGCCCGTCGTCTCCCTGCGGGAAAAAATGTTTTATGCTGAAACCCTGTGGCGGCTCTGGCAACTCGTCAGGTATTGTACACAATAAATACACCCACTGTTAGTTATTGTACACAATAAATACATCCACTGTCAGGTATTGTACACAATAAATACACCCACTGTTAGTTATTGTACACAATAAATACATCCACTGTCAGGTATTGTACACAATAAATACATCCACTGTCAGGTATTGTACACAGTAAATACATCTACTGTCAGGTGTTATACACAATAAATACATCCACTGTCAGGTATTGTACACAATAAATACATCCACTGTCAGGTATTGTACACAATAAATACATCCACTGTCAGGTGTTGTACACAATAAATACATCCACTGTCAGGTATTGTACACAATACATACATCCACTGTCAAGTATTGTACACAATAAATACATCCACTGTCAGGTATTGTACACAATAAATACATCCACTGTCAGGTATTGTACACAATACATACATCCACTGTCAAGTATTGTACACAATAAATACATCCACTGTCAGGTATTGTACACAATAAATACATCCACTGTCAGGTATTGTACACAATAAATAGATCCACTGTCAGGTATTGTACACAATAAATACATCCACTGTCAGGTGTTGTACACAATAAATACATCCACTGTCAGGTATTGCACACAATAAATACATGCACTGTCAGGTATTGTACACAATAAATACATCCACTGTTTGGGCAGGAATTGCTTGGGAAGAAATCAATGAATTAGTCAATAACCTACCTATCCATCCACACACATACCTGTCTAAATGATACCTACCTATCCTACCAACAAATCCGCCCATCTACATACAACGTCTATGCCTACCTACATACATACAAACATATATACAAACATACATACAAACATATATACAAACATACAGACAAACATACATACAAACATACATACAAACATACATACAAACATACATATAAACATACATACAAACATACATACATGCATACAAACATACATACAAACATACATACAAACATATATACAAACATACATACATACATACAAACATACATACAAACATACATACAAACATATATACAAACATACATACATACAAACATACATACAAACATACATACACACATACATACAAACATACATACACACATACTGCATCCAAACATACATACACACATACTGCATCCAAACATACATACACACATACATGCATCCAAACATACATACACACATACATACATACATAATACATACATACATACTTACAATCATACTTACAATCATACAAACAAACATACATACAAAAATACACACAAACATACATACATACAAATATACATACAAACATACAAAGTTTTGTGTCAGTAAAATAGACACAGATTAAATACATTTCTAAATAGTACATCACCATTTTAGGAAATGTGACAATGCTTCTAAGTTATTTCTCTCTTTTTAGAGCATTTTCGACAAAAAATGCTCTATTGTCCCCGTTTTGTCTGTCTGTCTGTCTGTCTGTCATCACCCTAGATCTCAACAACCATAAGTCCTAGACCCATGATGTATATATCATTTTGTAGGTCTTGGCCTGCCATGTGTACATCAAATGTTCATTTCGCGATAGGACCTCTGAGGGCCGTAAAAGGGGGCTTAGTACCGTTTTTTACTATATAAGCTATATTAATAAAGGAGCGCCTATATCTCAGCAACTATAAGTCCTAGACCCATGATGTATATATCATTTTGTAGGTCTTGGCCTGCCATGTGTACATCAAAAGTTCATTTCGCGATAGGATCTCTGAGGGCCGGGCTTCAGGGCTCCTAAGGGGCTTATATATTATATATACACCTTGTACGTTCAATAACCCATTCATTTGGTGCCAAATACTGCAGCACGTAGTTTCACCAAGATTTATTAAGAAACTCATCAAATGAAATAGTAAGCTTGTGTTCTGAGTTTAATTGAAAGTATCAGAGCTATGCAACAATTGACGGAGTTTTCGGACGATTAAATGACTATAATTTCGAATGATTTCAATTATGAGTCCTATTTCAGTAACCACAAACCACTTGTAGTTAGATTTAAGAGACAATAATTTTTTTTCAAATATAAAGAAACGTCTTTATAATTTTTTTTACAGATATATGCATTACACAATTGAATTTATAAACATTTCCAAAATTTACAAATATTTACTGAAAGCTAACAAACGTACTGATACATAACACGAAAATGCGCTAACACGTCCTGTGTCCAGAATGGAACAGGCTTAATTGCTTGTTTTTTTCCTAGTTTTTTTTTTCCGCAAACTTTCTTCCAATTTTTTAATTGAACGTGTTCCAGATTTCTGTTTGATTTTCCTACCCACGGAAGGGACGTTGAACTACATCCAGGCGTCCAGATACACACTAACAATAGGATGTACAGATGATGTAGAGTCGGCCAACCTGACCACAGTGACAGTGACCGTAGTGCCTAACACACCTCCAACATTTGTACCTATGCTACCAAATAACGGTACACACCCTACACAGCGTTGCTAGTGTACTTGTGAAGTTGTCCATATATAATATTGCCATTCTGTCTGTCACGCATCGTGCCAACTAAAATATAAAACAACTACCAAAATAAATCAAAATAAATAATAATAATAATAATAATAATAATGAAGCAATATAGTCCAGACAACGATAATAATACGAAAATTAAAATAATTAATTTTTAAAATTAAATTTTTTAAAATGTTTCTTGATACTATGCGGAGTGGAATTCCGATTTTATTTTGTATTATTTTTTTTTTTAACTGAATATTTATTTTTCAAATGATCTTGATGCTCAGTTTTTGTAAATCTGTGTTTTCGTATTTATTTTATTAGAATTATCAAATGAGTGTAATTTGATCCTCTGTTTATATTATGTCGGACAACTCTCATTCACCAGTGGCCCAAACTGTGAGTGGTCAAGCCACCAAGCCAGGAGATCTTCTGTATGCCGTGTCCACGGGAGACATCGACGGTGACCCGGTGTATTACACGATGTCCACTAGTCCTGTCACTCCATACTTGACCATAGGCTACAGTAAGTACACTGACATTACCCCGCCCTTCCTTCCGAACATAAAAGTCCTTAAAGGACAGGAAGTCATAAATTTGACATAATTTAGCACCTCTTAAACGATTGGATGTTAGACTTGACACCCTTTGACACCACATCCCTTAAAAGATCGGATGTTAGATAACATTTTAGACGCCCCATTAAAAGATTGGATGTTAGATAACATTTTTGACGCCCCTTAAATGATTGGATGTTAGACTTGTTAACATTTTAGACGCCCCATTAAAGGATTGGATGTCAGATGACATTTTTGACGCTCCCTTAAATGACTGGATGTTAGACTTGTTAACATTTTAGACGCCCCGTTAAAAGATTGGATGTCAAATGACATTTTTGACGCTCCCTTAAATGATTGGATGTTAGACTTGTTAACATTTTAGACGCCTTATTAAAAGATTGGATGTCAGATGACATTTTTGACGCCCCCTTAAAAGATTGGATGTTAGACTTGACATCCCTTGACACCCCATCCCGTAAAAGATTGGATGGCATCATTATATATATATATATAATAGTTCCTATATGCAGGGATCCAAATCTTAATGAACCCATAGGGTCTGTCTGTCAATACAGTCGCCGCAACCGTCCCCAGATTTTTATAGGAAATGATAAGTAATGTAGGGCCAAAGTTAGAAAATTTAGGGCCCTCGAAACACTCTGAGGGAAGGTTGGCCGAGCTGCTATAGCACCTGAGAGGCCCGGGTTCGGTCCTCGGTGAGTACCACTGGAATTTTTTCCAGGTCCTGGCGAATATTAGTTAAAAGTCCCAGTCCGCCCAGCTTTAAATCGGTGCCTGACATAATATAAAGAATTAAAGGCGGCTGGGCGTTGTGCTATTCACACATTCGAATGAATTTTACGATTCTTCCTTCCCCGATGGCCCGTTACTATGGCTAATTGAACTTTACTCTGAGCACTGGTTTTTCTATTTCACAGCAAATGGGCAGATACGGGCCACCAACGATCTGAAGTATCTGTGTGAGAGTAAAGTGACGGCCACTGTGAGGGCCACAGATAAGTATAACCCGGCCATCGGACCACGTTACATAGACATTACCATAGACCGTAAGTAGATGGACGGACACATACATAGACATTACCATAGACCGTAAGTAGATGGACGGACACAAACATAGACATTACCATAGACCGTAAGTAGATGGACGGACACATACATAGACATTACCATAGACCGTAAGTAGATGGACGGACACATACATAGACATTACCATAGACCTTAAGTAGATGGACGGACACATACTGAGTTTATTACATATATTAAAGTATGAAAGTAGATGTTATAAAGCTATGTATTAAAAATATATATAATTAGAAGACACTTACCTGCCTAGCCACCTGGCTAATTACCTGCCTATCTAAAGACCTCAATTACCCACCCTTAACTATCTACACAAATAAATACTAACTACCCATATCAACTTACTTATCTATCTAAATACTCTTTTTTTGTAGTAAAATAGGCTTTATTATTTATATTTTACCTCATTTGTATTTATGTAAATTGCGGCCACTTCATTGCACACCACAGTCAGCATTACATACAAGCTCACATGATATATTTTATTCTTTTCTAGCTAACGCTATAAAGTAATTACATTTCATGTCCAACTATTATGTATATTTTATTACGTTGAAGCTCGAAACTTTGACGCATGATTATATATTTTCCCCCCAGTATAACGAATATTACATTTCAGCTCACAATACACCGCCCACCATATCGAACTTGAACAACGTCACTTCCGTCAATGAAAACGTCGGTGCCGGCTTCTTAGTCTACAAACTAGGTCTGGTGGACGACAAAATTGGAACAGTGACCTACCGAATGACTTCTGTGTCCAACGGCGGTTTGGAACAGTATGAGCTAGTTGGTAAGTTTTTTAGCTAGGCTGCACATCTCAGGTTCGATCTACGGCGAGCGACAGTTTGAACAAAATAATACAGTGAGCCGTCCAACCTAACACCAGGCCATGCGTAATGTCCAGTGAGCTGTGAACCCTGCTAGGTGTTGTGTAGGCTGAGGGTTCAGATACCAAATTGCAGCCCTTTTATAAAAATTGTAAATTGTATATATATATATATATATATATATATATATATATATATATAATGTCAAAACTGTCCTAACGCGGGCCACTTTTAGGGTGTGGGTCCCGGGGCGGTCGCCTTAGTCACTGGGGCCGCATTGTTAGAAAGAAAACAATGGATACATACGTTGTCAAGTGCATATATTTGTCATTATTTATTATTGAAGATGTTATTTTATTCAAATGTAATTACATTGTTATTACATTGTAATAATGTCCTAAAACTATTTAAAGTTACATTTTTGTTCCATCTTGATGGGCACGTTTATTTCTTCATGATAATTCTGTTGACATTCATTTCCAGGTAATGAGATTCGAACGAGGATAAATCCCAACTATGAACGAACGGACACACGCACTGCCACCCTGTACTTTGATGTGACCGACGGTTACTGCTCGACGTCGCAGTACTCGCTGACCATCAACATCAAAGACGTCAATGAGCCACCGATTCTGACACCACCAGTCAGAAGCCAGATTGACGTCAATGAAGGAGATGTAGGTCAAAGTCATAAATAACAAAACGAACAAACGATTCTATCTATCTATCTATCTATCTATCTATCTATCTATCTATCTATCTATCTATCTATCTATCTATCTATCTATCTATCTATCTATCTATCTATCTATCTATCTATCTATCTATCTATCTATCTATCTATCTATCTATCTATCTATCTATCTATCTATCTATCTATCTATCTATCTATCTATCTGAATGTTTGCCTGTCTGTCTAATCTATCTGAATATCTGTCTGTCTATAATGTTATCTACATTCGAGAAATCATTTATAACCAGCCATCATTTAAAGATACAGCTGCCATGGATCAGAAGTGGTCAAATTCTACACATTAATCAGAATGTATCGATTTTTTAACCAAGCCTCCAATCACTTGTCTACAAACACAACAACAACAACAACTTTAACTGAATCTCTGCTGTTATTTATTTATACATGCTCAAATGATGATACAAAATCACCATCACCCGCCTCTACCCCAACCCGCCTTTCCCGCAACCCGCCTTTACCGCAACCCGCCCTGATTTTTTTTGTCAACAGGTGGTCACCCCGACAGGTATCGACCTAGTTGATGAAGACCTGAATGATGTCCACACCTACACCAAACTGACCGCCACCAGTCTGTTCAACGTGGACTCAAAGTCTGGGGATATTTACTCGACGTCAACCATAGACATCGACAAGGTTTGTAACTGTCACTGTTGGGACGATACTTAGGAATCGGAGACTTTTAATGTGTATCGGAATCGTAGAAATTTTAGCCGAATTTCAGATTCTTAGTCCGATTATATGGAATTGAATCTTAGAATTCCTATCCGTTTTATCGAATTTCCCATAGAATCCGTTATCTCCGTGTATCTGGAATAAAATTGGAAAAGGTAATAATGTAGGAATCTTTCCGTCACTAGTAACTATCTCAGGCATGGCCAACATACGGCCCGCGGGCCACATCCGGCCCGCGTAACGAATTTATGCGGCCCGCGAGTAATTTTTCAATATTTACGTTTGCCTGACACTTACATAGTATTAATCAAGTAAATTCAAGATATTTCTGGTTTTACATATGAATTAAACTTTTCGTGCTTATTTGTTATCTATAATCACACTACAAACTCTATAATCTATGTATTTGAAGTGGAACAGTACGCCAGTTCATTCAATGCTTTCCGTAAGTAGCAAACTTGTCAATAATAACTTGGTCGCTTGGAAGTTAATTTGCAATATTAATTCGTTTATCATCGCATTAAAAAAGCAATTGCTTTCTTAATTTAAAAAGAAATTAATTTTGTTACTTGCTGCTAATATCACTTCGGCCGCCATTTTTTTTTCAATTTGAAAAGTGTTTTTTAAAGTACCATATTGACTAGAAAAAATTGGTGAGTGTTACAACAGACGGAGCACCAAACATGACAGGAAAAAATATTGGAGTAATTAAACGCATTGAAGATAAAATTTTCGAAATCGATCCCAATCATAAAATTATACCAATACACTGCATTATTCATCAACATGTCCTATGTAAAAATGTTTTAAAAATCGATCATGTTACCAAAATAGTTGTAAAATTAGTAAATTTCTTAAGAGCCAAAGGATTAAATCATAGGCAATTCATTGATTTCCTTGAAGAACTTAATACCACATATTCCGATGTAATATACTACAATAAAACCCGTTGGTTGAGCTTGGGAAAAGTATTAAAGCGTGTGTGGGAGCTTCAAGAGGAAATACGAATTTTTTTTAGTGCTCAAAGAAAATGAGGAGTTTCCTGAATTAACGGATCCAAATTGGCTTTGTGATTTGGCTTTCTCTCTAGACATCCTCACATATTTAAACGAATTCAGCACAAGTTTACAAGGAAAAAAAAATTATTTGCTTTAGATTTAATGCAGAAATTAAAAGCCTTTAAAATGAAACTTCAACTTTTCCCCACAAATCTTGCTGAATGCAAATTTGATCACTTCCCCAGTGCTCGATTAACCGCCGGGGATGCCGGGGATATCCCCGCACTAAGGACTGTCATCCCCGGCTCTGCTTTAATTAATTTCATCCCTGCCGGGGATGACATTTATCCTTGGCTCTGCAGAAAATTTGTTTCATCGCCGGCACTGATTTTTATCTTAAGATTAGCATAATGTATGGAACTGATTTTTTAGTATTACTACAAATATTAGATGAAAAACACAGACAAAATCAGCTGATTTGAAGTACGCAACACTATTTCTGCTAAAAACTCTGTAAATAACACTCGTCCGGTTGTTTGCAGATAGTTTTATGTAAGGCAAACTGGCCGAAAAAAATCTGAAGAACTTATGTTGTATGTAGATCGTGAAATTATAGAACTTCGAAAATTTTTTTAAATTGAAGCATGTCATACTTCAGCCATAGTACACCAATTGAAGCATGTCATACTTCAGCCATAGTACACCAATTGAAGCATGTCATACTTCAGCCATAGTACACCAATTGAATCATGTCATACTTCAGCCATAGTACACCAAGTGATGCATGTCATACTTCAGCCATAGTACACCGATTTCGCATGACAAAGGATGGCCATGACGCTAAGACAGAACTTAATGATTTTTATAATCGATTAGATGTTCTGCCAATATCTAGCGCAGAGTGCGAGAGAGGATTCAGTGCAATGAATTTAACACACATCTCTTCGCAATTCATTAGATGTCGAAACCATCAAACACTTGCTGTTTATTAAAATTAATGGTCCACCACTTCAATATTTTGATGCAAAGTTGTGTGCCACAATGTGGTTAAAAGACAGAGGGCATTCTGCCTGCGACGTACCTTCTGGCAAACCAACAAAAGAATTAGTTATGGAACAGCGTCATAATTTGTTTAAATAACTGAGACAAATATGAATAATGGAATATTTGATTTCAACAAACAGAATAAATACAAAAATTGCATTTTTTGTTAAAAATAAGTTAATTGCTTGTCCTATTAATGTGCCGCTTCAAATTTGTTTGAACCAACGTAAACTATGTTAATTAAGATTCACCAAATTTTCTATTATTTTGTTGTTTTTGTCTAAGATGCAAATCGAAGACGCTATGAAAATAAATTAGTTACTTGTCCATGGTTTGTAAACTGAAGATCCTAACAAAAAAATTGGTAGCATCTCGCCGCCGCTGGGGATGCTGTAAAGCTGATAGGTTTCTTTTATTTTTTTGTTATTCCTTTGTTAAGTACCAGATTTAAAAAAAAAATAATTAAGATGTGTCTGCCAAAATAAATATTAGTTATTATTTTTTGTTTGGTTGCCTTTTTTTCCCCCCGGCACTGAGAATTGTCATCCCCGGCTCTGCTTTAGATTTTTTCATCCCCGCCAGGGATGACATTTATCCCTGGCTCTGCAGAATTTTTTTTCATCCCCACCGGGGATGACATTTATCCCCGGCTCTGCAGAAATTTTTTTCATCCCCGGCACTGGTTTTTCCTTAAATCGAGCACTGCATTTCCCATCATTAAAGACCATTTCCGCAATAATTTTAAAAGAAAAAGCTTAAAAGTATACTGAAAATATTCTGGCATTACGACTTGATTTTGAAAACAGATTTGAATTTTTTAACAGAATAGATAAAATATTGTCGATTGTTAGAAATCCATTTACTGCAAATATTGAAGACGCTTCTCCAGACATTCAATTAGAATTAATTGAATTACAGTGTGATCAATTATTGCATGATAAATATCGAGAAGAGGAAGATAATTTGTGTAATTTTTATAAGCAATTGGATAGTAAAAAATATGTAAATCTAAAAAATCTTGCAAAAAAATATTTAATAATATTTAGTTCAACTTATATTTGTGAACATACATTTTTTAAATAAATCACAATAAAAGTCCTACAAGGTCGAGATTAAATGTTTTACATTTGGAGGCTGTATTAAGATTAGCCACCACAGAAATTGAACCTGACGTTAAAAAGATTATAAACGAGGTAAACCGCCTTAATATTTCTCATTAATTATTATAATATATTTGATTTTATTAAAATGTTTATTTTGCATTATTCTGTATAGATATTTGCTGTAAGTTACCTATGATTTATAATCATTCATATATATATATATATATATATATATATATATATATATATATATATATATAATATACTTCTATGTATTTGTTATATCATTTATAGTCTCATAATAAAAATTAGTTCATTTTTTGTTTAAAATTTTGGTATTTTTTATTATAATGTTAAATTTATAATTATTATGTATTATATATAGGTATTTGTTACATTATTTATATTTTCATAATAAAATTTTGTTCATTTTTTGTTTAAAATTTTGGTATTTTTTACGCCTGGCCCGCGAAAATTTTTTTTTTTCAATCCGGCCCGTGACAAAAAAAACTGTTGGCCATGCCTGAACTATCTGTTTTTTTTTTCTGAAGAGTTCTTTAGTTTTCAATTTTGTTTACATCTTTGGTGCAATTTTTACACTCATTTAAGGCGCACTGGAGAAGAGGTATACAGAATAAATGCAGGAAAAAAGAGAACTAATGCTACTAATACAGCACTATTTAGTATTATGCCTAATGCATATCCCATATCGCGATTCTAAAAATAGCATCATGTCGTATAATGATTGCCTTTTAAATTTTAGAATTATGCCGTGTTTGATTAAAAGAAATCTATATGCAGAACACAGTGTCCAAAACGTACCAAATGACCTACAAGGTGACCGACAAAGGAGGGCTGTCGGCTACGGCCACTGTGACCCTTACTGTCTGGGACATCAACGACCAGCCGCCCTACTTCAAGACTAACGCTTATAGTTTCGCTGCCACAGAGTGCACAGACCTGGGTACAGTGATAGGTAAGTTGGGCAACAATACTGGCTGTAGAATGCAGTGTTAAGATGTGCAACAATATGGGCTATAGAATGCAGTGATAAGATGGGCAACAATATGGCTGTAGAGTGCAGTGATAAGACGGGCACAATATGGGCTGTAGAATGTAGTGATAAGATGGGCAACAATACGGCTGTAGAGTGCAGTGATAAGATGGGCACAATATGGGCTGTATAGTGTAGTGATAAGATGGGCACAACATGGGCTGTAGAATGTAGTGATAAGATGTGCACAATATGGGCTGTAAAGTGCAGTGATAAGATGGGCACAATATGGGCTGTATAGTGTAGTGATAAGATGGGCACAACATAGGCTGTAGAATGTAGTGATAAGATGTGCACAATATGGGCTGTAAAGTGCAGTGATAAGATGGGCACAATATGGGCTGTAGAGTGCAGTGATAAGATGTGCAACAATATGGGCTGTAAAGTGCAGTGATAAGATGGGCACAATATGGGCTGTAGAGTGCAGTGATAAGATGTGCAACAATATGGCTGTAGAGTGTATTGATAAGATGGGCACAATATGGGCTGTAGAGTGCAGTGATAAGATGGGCACAATATGGGCTGTAGAGTGCAGTGATAAGATGTGCAACAATATGGCTGTAGAGTGTATTGATAAGATGGGCACAATATGGGCTGTAGAGTGCAGTGATAAGATGGGCACAATATGGGCTGTAGAGTGCAGTGATAAGTTGGGCACAATATGGGCTGTAGAGTGCAGTGATAAGTTGGGCACAATATGGGCTGTAGAGTGCAGTGATAAGATGGGCAACAATATGGGCTGTAGAGTGCAGTGATAAGCTGGGCAACAATATGGGCTGTAGAATGCAGTGATAATTTAGCTGACAACAGTAAAACAAGCTGCAGACAGACAATGGCTATTTCGGAACTGAACTACCATAGCTCAAAACAGTTGTGTAAGCCGCTACCAACGATCGGTTTGATTTGGTCTTACTGGTTTAACGTCCGATTAAAACAAACAAAATATAAGGGCTATTAAAATATGGGTCTATATTTTTTTTTTAAAGCTGATAGGTTTCTTTTATTTTTTTGTTATTCCTTTGTTAAGTACCAGATTTAAAAAAAAAATAATTAAGATGTGTCTGCCAAAATAAATATTAGTTATTATTTTTTGTTTGGTTGCCTTTTTTTTTCCCCATCCACAGGTACTGTGACAGGGGACGACGACGACTCCAGCTTCCGTTTCAACGACAAGATAATATTTGGTGGGGGTGGCGGCAAGATGGCGGTCATGTCAAACGGAGACGTTGTGCTGACGCAGGCTTGCATTAATGGTGAATCGGGCTCAGGTAAATAGTTGGTCCACGTCACTACGCGCCAATGGCTCGGCGGTCTGCAGATACTTACAAAGAGACATATCCGCTATCTGGTATTCGCGGGTCCCCAAAGTCGTAGTGAGGGGTTGCAAGGAGGGGGGGGCGCATCATGCCCCGGGAACTACTCACGAAGGGGGCGCCAAATGGTATATTTTGCATATATAATATTATATGGTTTTCAAATGGGGGGGGGGGAGGGGCGCTTAAAAGGTTAAGCTCGCTACGTCACTGCGCGTGTCTATCGCAACACATAACCCTGATGTCTCACTGTCTCACTAATGAATGCTTCATAATTATTCTCTGGATAAATATCGTAATAATTAGCGATGCACAGTTTATATATGATTGTATGAATATATAACACTCTGTATGACAGAAATGTGTTAATGAAACTTACTGATAATTGTTTTTGTCATTCAAGTTTGATTAATAAAAAAGGGTCCCTACAAGCAGCCCCGTAGCCAAGGGGGGGGGCACTGGGGGGCCGTGCCCCCCGCTAGGTGTGGAGTGCCCCCTCCCCCCGCTTAAAAAAGAAGAAAAAGAGGAAAAAATAAAGAAAAAGTAAAGGTGCCCCCTTGCTGGGTATTGGTGCCTCCCTGCTTACTTTGACTTGGCTACGGGCCTGCCTACAAGACGCCTATTTTGGTCATTTGGACCATAAGCAGTCGCCTTTTTTTTTTTTTTTAGTTATGGTTAAGATCGGCTTGGGGCTTTTTAACCAGACGTACGGTTTAACGAAACTCTCCAAAGAAAAAAAAAGAAAGAAAAAAGTGAGATTATTAAAAGTGAAAAGAAATGACGAAATTTAATTCAAAATATATAATTTATGCGTCATTTTTTTGTAATTAAGTTATATCAAACGTCGAAGCCGCTAAAAAAATAGCCGCCGACCCGCCAGTGAGTTAAAACTCTTAGTCGTGCCCGAAAAAAAACACAGCCCAACCTGGCGGGGAACCAGCCTATCTGGTTACACAGTTAAATTAACAAAGTAGGCGATCGCTCTCCTTCGACCAGTTATTCTGCTGGGAACATGCTATGTTAGCATGGGCGTCGCTAGGAATTTTTCCGGGGGGGGGGGCAAAAATTTTCCAGCGGGGGGGGGGGCAAATAACAACTTTATGACTTTTTTTTTAAATGTAAGGGGGGGGCAAATGCCCCCTTGCCCCCCCCCCCCATGTGTACGCCCATGTATGTTAGGGCTTAGTAGATTGCCATTTAATGCATTTGTTCCATTCTGTGGTAGGTTCCATCAACACATTTCCGTCTAGTTGTATGTTTTATGATCATATATAATCATTAACATTGCATCATTAATATCAATTAAATAAAAAAAAAAGATTTAAGCATTCAAGAGACATCCGGGAATCGACCAGAACTTTAACCTTTGCCCCCCCCCCCCACCTTCCACCTCCAACCCAAGCAACAATGGCTCGCCTTATAAAAATGTTTTTAAAAAACATGTTTTGTTTGTTTTGTAAATTTTAGTCTTTTGGGTTGAAAAGTAAAAAAAAAATCAAATTTTTTTTTTTTGGTGTTGAATGAAAGACGTTTTATTTGCAACAGGCCAGGCGACAATAACTGACCAGGGTGAATATCCCGGACCACTGTCCGGTATTCCGGCCACAATGACGTTGCAGTGTGGGGTAAGAAAACGTTTTTTTTTTTAGTATTTAGTCCAGAAGGATCTATTATAATGTACTTATGAGAATGTGCGCGAGTGTGTAAATGTGTGTATTGCGTTCGGGAGTGATTAAGATTGCTTGCCCTATATTTTCTAACCTAACATTAGATATAACCAATCTCTGCGTGTGTGTGTGTAATGTCAGTATGTGGATTCTATCTTTTTCAAAATGGTATAAAAATAGAGGATGTTTATACAACATGGTGGCCTTCCTGCTATATGTTTGAAGGGGCCCTTCTAAAACAACATTTCTGTTAGGGCCCTTCTTATTAAACAATGGTCATCTTCTGTCCAGGGGGGCTCTTACATCCAAATGTTCTCCTCTACAACATATCTATCTATCTATCTATCTATCTATCTATCTATCTATCTATCTATCTATCTATCTATCTATCTATCTATCTATCTATCTATCTATCTATCTATCTATCTATCTATCTATCTATCTATCTATCTATCTATCTATCTATCTATCTATCTATCTATCTATCTAATCTATCTATCTATCTATCTATCTATCTATCTATCTATCTATCTATCTATCTATCTATCTATCTGTCTGTCTGTCTGTCTGTCTGTCTGTCTATCTATCTATCTATCTACTAACTAACTATCTATTTCTATCTATCGATCTATTTGCTTGAGTGTCTCTCATTGAAACTTTACTGTTTCAGTCTGTCTCTCTATCAAGCCCCCCCCCCCTTTTTCCCTTTTTCATGATGGATTCCCTTAAGGAAATCTAAGTTCAACAAAGCACTACTGTGTAACAAACCTCATGTCACCGCCTGACATCATTTACTCCACATTCTAGCCGTGCCCACCGACAACGGTCGCGCCACCCCCGGCGACTGCCACGCCCAAGCCAGCCACCACAACGAAGGCCACCGCCGCCCCAACCACAACCGCCAAGAGCACCAGCAGCAGCAGTGGCGGAGGAGGTGGCATCACGGACCTTTTGGCCTGGATGATTCCCGCCATCATAGGGGGCTTAATCTGGTTGGCTTTGACGGCCTATTTCATCTACAGATATTGTTTCCCTTGCAGAAATCCATGCGCGGGACGATGTGTCCGCAAGTAAGCTTTTTTTTTTTTTTTAAAAAAAAAAAAAGAAAATGCATGTATGTCTATATAAATAACAGCAATTTGGGTTCTGCGTTAAATCGAAAGTAAAGAATCAATACAACAGTATTCCAGTTTAAAATACAATCATGAAAAAAATCGGATCTGCTCGAAACCAAAAATAACCTAGCCAACCACCGATCAAGCCTAAGGGGATATAACTCTATGCAAAGGTTTTGCAGGGTACAGCTATATATATATATATATATATATATATATATATATATATATATTTATATATATATATATACTAATGTTTTAATTAAATAATTAAAGAGGACCCAACTGTAGAGTGTTGACCATTTAGTCCAGTTATGCTTTTTTTTAAAATATATTTTTGAAACGTTAAACATTTATATACATCAGAGTAATTCTGGACTTTGGGCAAAAAAAAAATAGACCTAAATAATAATAAAGGTAAGAAAAGAGTCACTGCAATGTTGACAGTCTTTATAAGTAACACGATCACATTCAAATATAAATAACTTTTTTTTTCAGACCAAGAGCTCCCAAACCTGCACCTGAACCAAAACCTGCTAAGGCTAAACCTAAGCCGGAGCAGCCGAAAAAGCTGCCCCCGCCTCCACCTCCACCCCCGAAAGTTCAGCCCCCACCACCACCTCCCCCGGCCCCACCAGAACCAGAGTAAGTATATTTTTGTTTATGTTTCATTTTAACACAATTTTTTTGTTTATGTTTCATTTTAACATAATTTTTTTTTATGTTTCATTTTAACACAATTTTTTTTTTGTTTCATTTTAACACAATTTTTTTTTGTTTATGTTCAATGCAAATGTAAACATTACACACGGTGTTAGCGATAAAAGCCTCTAGTCACCTCTACCTCCCGTGGTGCCTCCATGCATTTAACGGCTGTGGTGGGGGGGGGATGAAAGAAGGGCACCATGAAAAACCGTCTCATTAGCAGTTTATAGGATCTGTGAGATTTCATCTCATCCTTACAAGGGGGACTTCACTCACTCTCCTTCACAGATTGTATTGTTTACACTACACACCATCATAGTGATATATGCGCCCCCCCCCCCACCTGGGTAGTTTTAAATAGCTCCTTGTAATGTGTTGCACGTTGATCCAACTGTTCTAAATGTGTGCTGAATACAATTAGTTTACGATTGACTGAAGAACGAGTTAAAGTCAGTGAATAACTCGGGATGAGTGAACTAGCATGAAAATATCTTTAATCAATAGACCTATATTCATAACCAGAGCCGTAGCTAGCTATTGCGGTGCCCTGTGCGAGTCACATTTTTTGTGCACCTCCAAATCTAGAAAAGTGCACAATATATATATATATATATATATATATATATATATATATATATATATAACATCGCTCTTTTAGCGCCCTTCCTTATTCGTTGTAATCAGTGCTCGATTTAAGAAAAAACCAGTGCCGGGGGATGAAAAACAATGTCTGCAGAGCCGGGGATAAATGTCTATGATTTTACCCCCGGCTGGGATTTATTAGCTAAAGCAGAGCCGGGGATGACAGGTCTCAGTGCAGGGGATATCCCCGGCATCCCCGGCGGTAAATCGAGCCCTGGTTGTAATGTGCGTCCGCACAACCTGTTGTATACTGATAGGAAACTAAAGAAATTGAATCCCCGGTAATTATATAATTAAAATGACGCAGTGGCGTACCTAGGGGGGCGGTGGGTGCGGTCCGCACCGGGCGGCACTTTTTATTACTTTTTAGGGGGGGGCGGCCAAAATGCATAGATTAAATTGAAATACCTAAATGAGAGGGCGGCAAAATCGTCTTCCGCCCTGGGCGGCCGATACCCATGCTACGCCGCTGAAATGACGTCATAAAAACCAGCGTCATCAAACGCCAGTAATTTAAACAATCTGCTAACTGAAAGAGATTAATCTCTATTTTACTTTTTTTTTTTGCTTTGAGCACTACAATTTATTTTTTTTACTATAAAGAGATGTTTAAACAAAAATCAGAAATATATTAGGCCTACATATATAAGTTTAAAAAAGTGAACAGGACAACATCATTGATGTGATGTGTCATGATACATTTCTTTCTTATCTTTCAGGCCTGACCCATATCTCTTTGGATTTTGGAAAGAGCGTGAGTCAAGTTTTTAAAATAAAAAAATGTACTAGAGATAAGATTTAGATGCTGGTAAAACAAAATACTGGGTAAAATGAAAACATTTAGAAATGGTCTTACATATATGGTTACTGCGGGCCTAATGCCGGTATCTAATGTTACCAAAATAAGGGCCTTATGCTGCCAGCTAAATATATTACGCCCTTCCATTATCAAAATAATTTGTCCCAGGCAGCCACTTAGTTTGCCTGTACATAATAACGGCTTGGTATTTAAACAACCAAATACGATAAAGAACAGCGACTGAGGCAATTTAAACTTGTTTCACCTGCGGGACAATGATCTCCATCCAACTTGTATAATATGTTGATGCACCGCAAAGCGTCCCCCCCCCCATCTCTCTCTCTCTCTCTCTCTTTGAACTCTCTCTCTCTCTCAGTTTATCTGCAAACTGACACTGTCTCTTAGAGCCTGTGATATTAAACTCGCTGGGTTTCTCAGCATAAGGGAACTACCGTACAACCTTATGGCAAGCGAGCGAGCGACCCCGACGTCAACCTCATGGTCGGACAGCTCTGGACATTCAAACATCACTTGATACACTGTTGCCTGAGCCTCCCCATAATGAAGACAACGATAGCCGACCCTGGGCTTCGACCTCCAAAAGTACGCAACAATAGGATAGTGCTGCATTGAGCATTTAGCGCCTGGTCAACTCTCTGAAGCCCCACCAGGAGAAGGTTTTGGAGGGCCACTGTGATTGACTTTGAACATCTCTACTCGTCACCCCATTATCCTAACCTGAGAACCATCGTTGCTTAGGGTCATTCCAGTAAACACTAAAATAAACAGCACAGACACTGAATAACTCTATTCAGGCCCACCGACAGAAATTTCGGGCCTCTGTGCAGGGCTGTCACGGCCCCCCAGTACTGATAATAATATTTTCAAAAGTTGATTGGCCAGCTCAGTCCGGGCCCCTAAAACTCGCCGGCACTGACTTTGTTACGTAAATCAAGTTACTGGAATTACTAAGTTATTAGGGTAAATAAAAGTTGGTTTTAAGTTAGAACTAAACCTAAGTGGATGGACGGATGGCTGATCGACGTAGAACGCTTGACTGTCGACCTGGGTGTTTCGGGTTCTCTCCTTGGTAAGAACCAAGGGATTCTTTCCAGGTGAAATGTGGTCCACCCAGCTCTAAATGGGTACCTGACATTAGTTAGTAATGTAAAGGCGGCAGGGCGTTGTGCCAACCACAAAATAGCTAAAGATGCCGTGGTTACAGAAACAGATGAATTCTACACTTCATCTGCCCTAATAGTCTATTAGGCTCAGAGAGAACTTTATTTCCAGGTCTGAGATTTTTATTTTTAGAATCCACGATCAGAATAATAGACTTAATGAATGGCACATTCATATTTATGTAATAGACTTTGTAATATAAAGAAGCATAACATTTTTTAACGATACTCCCAAGGGGAAACTGTAAGACTATTATAAACACTGAGTCAAGTAATCCATTCTTTGATCTTTCCAGAATACACAGACCAGGACCACTTGAAACAACCTGCGAGGGCCGTCAAGCCTGAACCCATTGAGAACATGCCGCCCGCGGAGGTGGTGCCCAGGGGCAACGCCATACCCCCAGAAAATCTCAAACTGGGCAACCCTGGCCCTGGACAATGGAACCCCCCTAAACCGGCTGTTCCAAGCAACAATGGGCCCCCTACAGTAAATCAGCCCCCACCAAAGAAATCAACCTGTGTCATTTTATAAGAACACTTGAATCATGCTATACCGGAAATTCCCTAAAGTGTTGTTAATACAGGCATAGTTTCACCTTTAACCCCCCGACCTACCGACACCACTGTGACATCAAAGAAAGACACACCACAGTCGATTCAGTGTATACTCTTTTTATTTTACTTTTTGTAAAATTATCTTTCATTGATAAAGAACCCCCCCCCCCACCCCTCACACACACACAATCAATTCACTGTGATACTGTATTTACTTTTTGTAAAAATTATTTTGCATTGAGCTTAATGACATTTCCATGTTTTAAAACACCGTATTATTTATGTGATACCTGGATATTTAACTTATAGATGAGCTGAGTCTGTTACTTATAATTCCATATACAGTAAAACGAAACACTTTTCCGTACTTTGAAAAAAAAATGTAAAATAATTTGCCAAAAAAAAAAAGCATTTACTTTATTGTTTTATACATGATAAACATAACAACCTTTTTACGATATTGTTTTTATAATGATAAATTTATGTTACTATATGTGATATAAATGTATTGAAAAAACCCTATCTTGTTTTAGAATTATATACCTATTTAAAAAAACCAGTTGTATTAATTTCGCACAAATTTACTGCAAACAAAAATATTTGAGTTATAAAAGTGTTGCCTAATTGTCTTATTGTTTGGTGTACAGTTTTTTTTTATTATACTATGCCACGTATTAATTTAAACAAATGATATAAAGCTTTTTTTTTTTTTGAAAAAAAAAATTATGGTTTTAAATAATAAAACTTAAAATTTATTACACATTATTTCGTATTCAAGCAATATTTACAAATACATACTGTTATTTTAATTTTATTACAAAAGAATTCTCCATGCCTTTATTTAATTAAATAATTTGTTCTATTAGTAGGTCTAATATAGCAATAATAATATTGCGAAAAAAGGCGAAACTTCGCACAATATCGACTGAATTAAGTCCACTAACTCTGCAGAGAAATAACAACATTCTTATGACTTCCAGCATTAAAAACAACAACTTGATTTCAAACAAAGAAATTTATTATCGTCTGTTATAAACAAATTATACTTTTGATGAGCTGTATTTCCGTACGATATACTTAAATAAATAACCAGTGAGAAAAAAATCCACCATAATGTAATGTTTATTCAACTCTTACTTTATAAATAACTTTCGCAAACGTCTAAGACATAGTTTCCAATATCTATGCGTTTAAAATTTAAAAAAGGAATACATTCACATATTTTGAATTTTAAAATCTCTAATCTAATTTACTTTGATATTTATAAATATAGTTGTGGAGAAATATTATAGTCTAAGTTTGATGACGCAATCCGGTGAAGAACTCGTAACAATAGTCATGTTCTAATATCTGCAATCAAATTAAAGTATGGGTTAGGATTAATAAATAACAATTAATTAATATGCGTACGTAATTTTATTCTAAAAGAACATTTTTAACTATGCAGGCCTACCTTGCTCATGACATATTTATGATATTCCTTTGTGGAAGTAAAACAAGACTATCTTATTATTTGAGAAATGTTTAATATTTAGGATGAGGTTGAAGCTAGTTTCAATATTAAGCTCTTGTCTGTAATTTCTTTTTTGTTTGTTGTCAAAAGTGTTTTAAATGGTGTTTTTTGCTTACTACCGAGGACGATGTGTCTCATACATTGATTTAAATGTCACATTATTTATTAAACATTCTTAATTTATTTTCAGACTTTGTCTTGCTTTATTTCACATTTATTTATTATTTTTGGTTTTCTGATCTTAGACTTCCCCAGACTTTAAGATGTTGTCTCCCTTTGTTTCTGTGGTGCCCCTTTTTACTCGGCTGCTGTTGCTAGGCAGCTATGGTCATGGACATCACCGGAAGCACAGACTGTCAAGGGCGACATTGATGACCATGAGTGACACGGGTGACTACGGGCAAAACAGATGACCATGGAAGACCGACGACCATGGGTGATAGAGATGACCAGACAGATGACCACGAGAAACGGACATGACCATGAAAGACAAAGATGACCACGGGAGATGCAGATGACCACAAGTGGCACAGATGACCATGAGAAACACAGATGACCACAAGGGAAATAATGACTACGGGCGACAAAGATGACCACGGGAGACGCAGATGACCACAAGTGACACAGATGACCATGAGAACCACAGATGACCACACGCGACACAGATAACCACGAGAGACACATATGACCACAAGCGACACAGATCGGTGTCCGGGCCCAATCGATACGGATAAACGACGTTCCACTGTAGTAGTTTATATACCACACTGCATCCCTTAATATGGCGGTATTCCCCGAAACGGCTGCCACAGTCGCCTACCTGCAATAAGACCATCACGTTTCCAAGAGATATTAAAACTCATCTTTTTCTTCTACCCCACAATCATTATTGAGGGAGAGAGACACGTAGCCCCCTCGCCCCCCCCTCCCCCCCCTCCCGGCCCTAAATCTAGAGCAGGACCGCCTCAAGAGAGTCTTCAATTTCCGGTGGGCCCTGTAAAATGTGACCCTCCCCGATATGTGAAGTTATTTTAAAGAATATTATTTGAATGCTTTTTATTATTATTTTTTTTTATTGTCAACTTGTTTTCAGCTGTTGACTTATGTATTTATATGATCAGTGACCCAGCCCAAACTGCCACTCGGCGGTCCAATTGAGATCAAGTAAACAAACCTTAAACCAAAATTACCCTAGAGTTAGAACTCAGCAGACGACATTTTGAAACATAAAGCGCTTTAAAGAAACTTGTATCACTATCGATCCCATTGTAAAAGATAGTCTGGAATGAATCGAGAGAGTCTTTTTGAAAAGCGCACCACCACCAAACGTCAGCCTATTCATATTTTCTGCCCATTTACGCTTCTAAGTACAATAACATTATTCTTGCACAAGTTTAAATTCAGTGCCAGATTTTTTTGATCAGTGTGTCCAAAAAAAAAATGTTACTGGCGGACATGCACATCATTCTGTCTTTGAAATCAATGTGTTGTGTGGAAAAAAAATACTAAAAGTTCAATTTAGCGGACGTTCAGTGACGTTTAAACTTTCTTTTCATTATAAAATCAATGACAGTGTACAGTTTCAACTGTTTACTTGAGTATACTTCATTCTTCAGTATACATTTTTACTGACGCGCGTAGTGATCTACATTCTGTTTTTAATGTGATGTGATGAACTGTTTGGGTATAATAATTCAAATATTGGAATATATTTTTGTATAAAATTCAACCTAACATACATGTGATTCAAGATCGATACAAAATTATTTTTTTTTAAAAGTTGAACTAGTTATTAACTTTATTATTTAGACCTGTTTTATATTTCCAGAGGCACGCAATGTAAACAAAAAAGTGTTATTTTCTTCAATCAAAGATGTCGAACTATTTTTTGAGTTTGTGGATACTTTGTTCCATCTGTTGCCTGTCTAATCAGTCGGTAAGTTCTTCACAAGGTTTCTTCGGGTTCTTGACTAGTGCTATTGGACCATTTACGCTTCTTTCTTGTTAGTGTTGTAGTAGGGGGGGGGGGCTCTAGCACAATGATAAAGCAAGGAAGAGAGGGGGGGACTCAGAATCCTGCTAAACAGTCTCTTGTCCAAGAAATTTAATTTACTAATTTACTGATAAGTAGGAAATCATAATGCATCTAAGAAAACAAAACCTATCAAACTTTGTCAGAGGTGGAGACATTACAAAACTTCAACTTTTATTTCCGTTCCAATATAGATTGCTTTAAGTTAGTTTGATAATATATCTGTTGCTGAGAGTTAGTTTCTTTTTTAAGAGAAGTTTCTTTCTTTTTCTGTTTTCTATTCGTAATTGATCCTTTACACATCTAATTAACTTTTATTTCAATCAATCTATCGATTGATCGATCAACCAATAAATCTATCTATCTATCTATCTATCTATCTATCTATCTATCTATCTATCTATCTATCTATCTATCTATCTATCTATCTATCTATCTATCTATCTATCTATCTATCTATCTATCTATCTATCTATCTATCTATCTATCTATCTATCTATCTATCTGTCTGTCTGTCTGTCTGTCTGTCTATCTATCTACCTCTCCGTCCGTCTATCTATCTGTCTGTCTGTCTGTCTATCTATCTATCTGTTTATCTATCTATCTATCTGACATTCTGTCTGTCTGCCATCTTTATCATGATTATCATCATCTGTCGGTCCTTGAGCCAGCAAGTTAGCCAGTTCCATCTGATTGTCCCGTCTGACTTTGTCCCAGGTCAACGTTGCCCCGCCTACTTCCATAGAGCTGGCCGCCATCGACGTTCAATTGTCCGAATCGGAAAAGACTCAGAAAAACCTGCTGGGCGGTCCCCTGGTCACCTGCGATGACGAAGACCCCACTCGAGCCTTCATCCAGACCATAAGCCCAACCACACCTTGCGGCAAGAAATGTTTCATGCTGGAAAGGTGTGCACCGCTCAACCAGTCAGGTTTGACATTTTGAAGTATTCCATTATAGTTTACGATGGTTAAGGAGTTGATGGCAGTGTTACTTTGTGAAGGCGCCAGGTTCGAGTCATGGAAAGCGCAAAAGATCTTTCTTAGGTGCGACAAATATTCATATATCCTAAAGCTTAAACAATGAGTACACCTGGCAATACAATTTTAAAGGAAAGTAAAGACAGCTGAGCTTTGCACTATCCACACATCCCCCATCGCTGGGTTTTGCACAATCCACACAGCCCCCATAGCTGGGTTTTGCACTATCCACACAGCCCCCAGAGCTGGGCTTTTAACCATCCACACATCCCCCATAGCTAAGTTTTGCACAATCCACACAGCCCCCATAGCTGGGTTTTGCACTATCCACACAGCCCCCATAGCTGGGTTTTGCACTATCCACACATCCCCATAGCTGGATTTTGCACTATCCACACATCCCCATAGCTGGGCTTTGCACCATCCACACATCCCCATAGCTGGACTTTGCACCATCAACACAACGCCTCTTAGTGTACCGTGGCTACAAGAAACAGGTGTAATTTGCTTTACCAGATTCCCAGCGGTCTTTATATTATTACATGTATTTTATGAGTGTGTTACTGTTATATTATTATTGGAATTTTGACATTTCACACTATCACCGAATGACGACATATTACAAAAAAAAAAAAGCTTCTTATTAGTAGATTGAGCAAATTCGTAAAAAAACAATTCAGAGTTTGCACTGAATTAAAAAAAAACCACAACGAAAGTCTTGAATAAAGTCTTACTTTGTAGATTGTAAAATGACGCAGCCCCCAATTAGCACATGTAAAATGACCCCCAATTATGACAAGTATTATGGCCCATGTAAAACAAGTAATATGACCCCAATTTAATACAAGTAAAATGACCCCCATGTAAAAAAACTAAAGTGACCCCCATATAATATATGTAAATGACCCCCAAGTAATTCAACTAAAATGACCCCATTTAATTTGATTTTAAAACTTGTAAGGTATATTTATTGAAAAAAAAACAACTGCCCAGTGTCCAGCAGTAAATACTTTGTGGCTGAATGAGGTCAGATTTGGGCCCAGGATGACTAAAAATTATAGGAAGTTAGGTTTGTGGGTATATATTTAGGGTCTTTTGATGTCCCTGATAATTCCGCCCCCCCTGGTAAGTAAATCCACCTCTGCCCAAGTGTTTGGAGTCACTGGTCGTCTGACTAACTATTGGGCCCCTATGTGACGCAAATGATGTCGAAATTTACCGCGTAAAAAACATTTTATTGCTGTTTTTTGATGTGTACAATTCGTCGCATCCCTAATTCCCGTTGGAGGATTATCTTCTATTGACCAGTGCTTGGGGAAAAAAATAGGCCAACACTGACATGCATACTTGACAAACCGAGAATTAACCAGGCATATTTTGTAGTAATCTATCTGTCAAAACAATTTAAGACACGCCCAGCTCGCCATAACATTTGGTTCTAACTTATCACAATAACATCAGGGGAAGGTAGGCATTCTATTGAAATCAAATAATCTCATTATTGATATGGTTTAATCTTTTTACACTCTACTTTTTTTCCGGACAGAGTTCTGTCTGTACTACCTTCCAAGCGAGGGTACCCTGAAGTACACACAGGCGTCCTTGTACAAACTGACCATTGGTTGTACTGATGACGTAGAACCCGTGGCCACTAAAGACATGACCATATCCATCCTACCAAACAGCCCACCGGTGTTTCCCACGATGCCAGCGACAGGTACAGTAAATTACTTGGCCAAGTCCACCGAGGCTGCCAGATTTTTTCTGTTTCAATATTCAAAGATATATTTGAAGATGATAGCGATATGGATGTTTCTGATAATGATTTTTTTACAGCGATGAAAAGAATGATAATTCTGGTGAATTTTGATGATAAAATAAATGTCGTTGACGATTAAAATGAGTTTGACTTTGATAGAGTCGATAGTACTAATGATCGATTGACTCGATAGTACTAATGATCGATTAACTCGATAGTACTAATGATCGATTGACTCGATAGTACTAATGACCGATTGAGTCGAAAGTACTATGACCGATTGAGTCGAAAGTACTAATGACCGATTGAGTCGAAAGTACTAATGACCGATTGAGTCGAAAGCACTAATGACCGATTGAGTCGAAAGTACTAATGACCGATTGACTCGATATTCCTAATGACCGATTGAGTCGATATTCCTAATGACCGATTGAGTCGATAGTACCAATGATCGATTGACTCGATAGTTCTAATGACCGATTGAGTCGAAAGTACTAA
>JAGDYQ010000045.1:3279577-3284577 GCA_021962125.1 Bulinus truncatus
TGTTCAGCTTTGATACATATTTCTAAAATAAATTTTTTTTAAGTTATGAAATAGTTAAAAACCTAATTAGTTAAGCGTTTTTTTTACAACATCGTAAAATATAAATTATTTCAATTTAAAAAAATGTCACAGATATCTAGTTAGCTAATTTTCATTAAAACAACTAAAAGGATACATTCTGAAAAAAAAAAACACAATAAAAAAGTTATGTTTCTGGAGAGGAATCGAACCTGGATATAGTCAGCATAAAAATGGGTCTCAGACCAAACGTGTTTCACCACTGTGCCAGGAGACACACAAGAAAAGTTGGAATTTTAATGTATAAGTAGACAAAATTACTTCCGTCTCCCACGAAAAGAAAATAACTTTAAATCATAAAGAGTTCTATCTGTTTACTGACGTCATCAAAATTTTGCTGGTCGTATCTCGGAAAAAAAAAAATACGAACACACCCGGTCGTATTCGAAGCCACTGCGTTTTTAAATATTAGGAAAATTGATTAAGGGAAAAGAATTAGAAGAAGCTCTGGGATTCGTGGCAGTGCTGGTCCATAAGGATTTGGGGGGAGGGGGTTGTGTGGGTGTGGGGACTGATGCATGGTTTTATGGTTTTGTGGTTTCAGAGGGGTGGGTGCCGAAGAATGCAGGGCAAAATGCCACCCAGGTAATTACCACAAAGGTCTCCTTCCCTCTTTCTCCGCTTTCTCAAAGGAATGGAAAATAAATGGTATTCCCCGATTATCTATTTTATCCACCCCCCCCCATCCAGGTTGGAGAGAGAGATGGGCGGAGGTGGGGGGGGCTAATATTGCGAACAAATGACCCAACTTATCAACGTGTGGTCATTCTGGTCCTGTCTTCACCAAAAATTTAACATTAATGTTATATTTCTTCTTTTTTTTTTTTTTTTTTGGATAATCTTTTCTATTGGTTGGTTTCTCTACTTCTGCATCTTTTGGCACGTGTCTGTCTATTACATCATCTCCGTCTTTGTGTCCAGCCTTTTTTTTCATGTTTCAAGCCCATCGTCTAATCAGGCCTAAGTCCAAAGTAGCCCTCTGAAACATTTTTGTGACGGGGGACCTTCAAGTCGTTGGAGCCACCACTGAAATTAAAATAAAAAAATCACCGGATGTGACTCCATAAAATAATATCAATGTTGACACGTCACAGATTATTATCCCCACCCAACCCCCACCCAGGGGCACCGACAACAAGGGCCCCAGGGCAGGACATCAATAAGTGGCCCTTAATAAACAATGAGTCGCGGAAAAATTGACATGGTCGGGCGCCGGGCCCCCTTATGCCGTTGAAGTGTTGGAAGTGTGGATGTGCACTTTGATGTCAGTCCAGGTCATTACAAACCAGCACAGATGCGGGCCCCCTGGCAACGTCCCCCTCTAGGCGTGCCTGCCCCCACCCCATAATGCTGTTTACTCCAATAACATTATTTCACAGGTTTACTATTTACTTTTTTGAAGCATCTTTCACGAAACAACGCGCGCGCGCACACACAGAAAAAAACCTGGCCAGCGCTGATAGCGATTTGAGTCGGCGGTGCAATGTGGCTGGTCGTAAAAAAAAATAGTTTTGTGGGGGGGTCACGTCCGGCACGTGATCGGCGAACGGAAGTAAACATCACCCGGGCGACAATAACTTGTTCCTACACGCTGATAACACCAAGCGTGGGGGGTGATGCTCCCTTTTTTTAATGTCGGGGAAGGAAGCCTGCAACGTATGAAGCACTTTACGATCTCAGCGTGAAAGGGAGGGGGAGAGAATCGTCCTTGCCAGTTTAGCGTGGAATATAAGAATCTGCGGCTGTTTATATAAACCGGAAATGTAATAAAATGTGCCGGTCCAAGTGGTAAGCGACTCGAGTTGGATTTGTTGTGTAAACAGATGGTGCCAGTCTATGGAGCGGAAGTTTACATCTGTGGTAAGGGGGGGGGATGGTGGTGGTGCGGGGGATGCATCTTAGGCCCACTGACAGTCTTCACTGACTGGGGCCCCTTGAACGTCTCCACCGACTGGGCCTCCTCCCTCTGATGACACACCCGGTTCGGGTGGGGGGGAAACCCGTTAAGTACAAAATTTTAAAAATTACCCTAATCATACTTTCATTTACGTTTCTCCCCTATATTGGCATATATTCTGGGAGTGGTTAATAATTAATAGCGCTGATTTAAACGGTATTTAAGAGTTTTCGGAATTAACCACTCCCATAATATATGCCAATATATAGGGAAATAAGCTAATGAGTCTGATAACTCACTCTTGAAAATTTATACTTTAGCAGGTTTTGAAAACTCACCCTCAATTGCCAAGTAAATTTAAATTAGATTAATTTAGCATACGGGGAGGGGGCCTCAGAAGGACAAGGTGGCCCGTAACATGGTCGTGTTCTCAGGCCTTCCTCTTGCAGGCCTAGGCTGTGTGTGTGTTGTGGTATAGTGTTTGAGCTTCGTGCTGTTTGGACTTGTTTGTCCGTAGAGTTGATTGGTCGGCGGCTGGTGGCTTGTTTGCCCTTGACACCCCCCCCCCCGCTGGTGCCGGTGGTATGATCCACGATCATGGAAGTACTCAAAGTTTGTGTATGTGTGGGAGTGTATTTCCTTTAATTAATGTCTCCCACAACCAATCAAAAGATACAGCACAAAGTGGACTAAATCTCAATGTGACCATTTTTTTACTTTTCATTTGTGGATTAAGCCTGCCACCTAAACAGTAGAACGCCCGCACCCTCCCAACGTCCACACCCCCCTCCCAACGTCCACACTCTCCACCCCAGGTGAGCCAGCAGTGCTGGGATTCCTTCCTCTGCCATTTCCTCCCAAAAAAAAGGTAAAAAGTAAATGGTCCTCGATCATCTTGGTTTATGTCACTTCTACCTTGGTTTATGTCACTTCTACCTTGGCTATGTCACCTACCTTGAAAACTATTCTGTCACTTCTACCTCGGTTATGTCACTTCTACCGTGGTTTATGTCACCTTCTACCTCGGTTATGTCACTTCCTACCTTATTATGTCTTCCGCCCATTTTTTCTTAAACTGGCGCCATTAGAAAAGAAAAACCCCACCTAACGCAACTTTTCCTTTGTATTTGATGCCGGTCCTGCCCTTCTGTGCTTTAATTTCAAGTTCTGGTCTTATAAACATACTTCACGTTGTGTAATATTTTTTATAGTTCAACATGTTCTAGGGGTGGGCAAAATATTTTAAACCGCGGGCCACAGTGGGTTCTCTTAGATGTAACACAAAGGGCCAGACCAAGAGCCAAAATGGATGGAATGGTTGATATGCGCTGAAATTAATTTCATGTAAAAATAAGCATCGACCCTTTGGGCTGCTTGAAGAGCCCAAAGGGGGGGGGAAGCCGGCGCGTCCATACGACTGCGGACCGCGGGCCGTAGTTTTGCCCACTTCCTGTGTGTTGGAGTGGGACGGGTGGCCGAGTGGTGTAGATACTCGACTGTCGACCTGAGAGTCCTGGGTTCGATCCTCGGTGAGGCCCATGGAATTTTTCCAGCAAAGTCGTCCCACAAGTCCTCCCAGTTTTCAATGGGTACCTGACTTTAAGTTGGGGGAAGTAAAGGCGGTACTGGGCGTTGTGCTGTCCACACAATCCCTTTCATATGCCGAAGTTACCTGAGAAACAGAGATGAATTCTACACTTTATTCTGCCTCGATGGCCCGTTAGGGCTAAGAAGGGGAACTTTACTTTTTTTTACTGTGTGTTGGAACTTGTTCACGAAACTAAATAATTACATAATGTTTGAACGGTGATTTCTCAAAAACTTTGATCTTTATTAGATGTTTTTTTTTTTTGAATGATTTGATCGTTTCTGCATGCTGAGGCGCTGGTTGTCACTTCTTTATTGCGCAGTCCCAAAGGATTCAAGCTCACACAATACAGTCAAAATAGTATTATAGTTAGGCTGCCTTAACTATTGTTTCAGCCATGCCGTGTAATGTCTATGCACTAGGGGGCCGTTTGTTCTTTTTAACACTAAATCCAGCAGTTCTGAAATTTTTTTTACTCTTCCTGCGACCCGCCATGAAACTGTTTTGTTGTTGTTGTTGTTGTTGATGATGGTGTTTTTGTACCGCCCCTTTAGTAACAAACTTTCAATATGTAGCCTACAATGAAATAGACTTACAACCATGCACGAATCTACTCTCGATCAAACTGTTATTTTTTTTGAGAATCTCATGTTAAATTCACTCCGCGACTCACTATTGCAGTGAGGCAAGCGACGCTCACTTTGAGATCTATTACGGCTGTACATTCTTTTTTTTTTAGCTCTTTGAGGAATCGAAATATTTTTTTTAAAGAGTATTATAATAATAATATATATAAAAGCGATTTGGGCTCTGCGTTAAATCGAAAGTAAAGAATTAATACAACAGTATTCCAGTTTAAAATATAATCATGAAAAAAAAATCGGATCTGCCCGAAACCAAAAAAATAACCTAGCCCAGTGGTCGGCAAAGTGGCTCCGGAAGCCGCATGTGGCTCTTTGGCTCCTTAAGTGCGGCTCTGGCATTTAGTTTTGTATTTTAGTATACAACTTATTTAGTGTACCCTTGTTTAGTGTAATAAAAAGTTTACTAAACAAGCAGATTTGGCTCCCCAATTTATTTTTGGAATTGTTGTAATGTTCCTATTTGGCTCTTTGGCTGATAAGTTTGCTGACCACTGACCTAGCCTACCGATCAAGTCTAAGGGATATAACTCTATGCAAAGGTTTTGCAGGGTACAATTAATACATGTAATAATTTTTTTTTTCAAACACAGATGTCATTATTCATTCGTGCGGTGTGGGTAAAACAAGCTGGAAGGGGGAATATATACGTAGCTCCGCAGTTAATTTTGTTTCTCAGTAGCTCCGCAGTTAATTTTGTTTCTCATCATAATACTACGCCGTGTTTTATTTGTTGACGCGGCAGAATACAGTCCACATTCTTGGTAATCTCTTGTGTTTTTGCGCGTGTCATTAT
>JAGDYQ010000045.1:3292970-3303380 GCA_021962125.1 Bulinus truncatus
GCTTATAGACATGTGTATGACATGTACACACAGCTAGAAATGGTGTGTCTGTGTGTGTATCCCCGGGGGGGGGGGGCTCAGCGGATAAAACCCCTTCCGCCCCACCACCGCTGGTGAGTCCTGTCCGTCGGGGGGGGGAGGGGGGAGTTCGTCCACTGGGGTGGTTTGTCCTACACTCTCTCTGTGTATGTGTGTGTTTATGTGTGTGTATGTGTTAACGTGTGTGTGTTTGTGTATGTGTGTGTATGTATGTATGTATGTATGTATGTATGCGTGTGTGTTTATGTGTGTGTATGTATTAACGTGTGTTTGTTTGTGTATATGTATGTATGTATGCGTGTGTGTTTGTGTATGTGTGTGTATGTTTGTGTGTGTTTGTGTATGTATGCGTGTGTGTGTATGTATGTGTGCGTGTGTATGTGTGTGTATGTATGCGTGTGTGTATGTATGCGTGTGTGTATGTATGTGTGTGTGTATGTATGTGTGTGTGTATGTATATGTGTGTGTATGTTTGTGTGTGTATGTTTGTGTGTGTATGTGTGTGTGTGTGTGTTATCAGGGCCGTTCTAATCAATAGGCAAACTAGAACGCTTCATTGCCCCCCCTCTACTAGAATGGAGCCCCGTTGGGCCTTATATATATATATATATATATATATATATATATATATATATATATATATATATATTTTCGTCTACAATCCAATACACATTTCAAGTTTGATCTGTGGCCATTTAAAGTACTCAATACTCCAGCCATCTTGTATAACTCAATGGACGTGTTCTTCAGCTCTACGTGAAATGCCCGTGGACGAGACGGACATCCTGGCAGGCCCGAGTCTCTCAGTGGGCAAGGGGGAAAGGGGCGATCTGAGTGCTTGCCGTGGGCCCCAAACTAAAATAGCTGAAAGTAGGGAGGGGGAAGAGGATCAGATGGGCGATCGACGACGCTGACAACGTTTTTCCCAGGGGCCCCTAAGCTTATTGTTCATAACCACCCCTTCCTCCCCCCCCACCAAAAAAAAAGTAAGAGCGTGCGTTGTGTGACAATGAATGTGTACACGACATAATGGTGTGTACACGACGTAATGAATGTGTATTCATTACTTAATGAGTGTGTACATGACGTAAGGAATGTGTTCATTAATTAATGAGTGTGTACATGACATAACGAATGTGAACTCGACACGAGTGTGTACATGGCATAAATGGAAGTGTACACGGCAAGCTGGGTGAGTACAGATACCCCGTGTACGGCATGTGCACAGTACCACGTGAATGTTGAGCACAGATACCCCGTGTACGGCATGTGCACAGTACCACGTGAATGTTGAGCACAGATACCCCGTGTACGGCATGTGCACAGTACCACGTGAATGTTGTATTCCCTCAGGATAAATAAATTATATTAAAAACAAAAAAAAAAAAATGTTTGAGTTTCGTGTTTTACTGTGCAAATCAAATCAAACGGGATCGTAAGGGAAGGGGTAGAGGGTGGGGGGGGGTAGAAGGGGGCGGGGGGGGAGAGGCGGAAATGATGGGAGAAACAAATGTTTGACCTACTTGACCCGAAGTGACCACCGAATTCACCTTGGAAACAGGGCCCGGAGGAGTGAAGTCCAAGCCACGTTAGAATTTTACAGAATTGAGCAGGCCCCGAGGGGGGGGGGTAGGTACACGCACATAGAAAAAAAAAACACGAATTGTCTAAACAGAAATGATGTGCCCACCCCCCAGCGGGGCTAACCAGTTATTTGGGGCTGGGGGGGGGCGTACGACTACCAATGAAAAAAAAAATGCGACAAAAAATTGCCAGTTATCAAGCTGTCCATATATTCGTTTGTGCGTGTGGGGGTGGGGGTGGGGAGGGGTGGGCGATGATGTCGGGTGACGGCAAACATTCAGCCATGGCATCACACATGCGGGCCTTGATGGGTTTTTTTTTTTTCAAATATTGATACGCGAAAGCCTTCAGTTTAAAAATCTAAAGATCTGGTTCCACTCTACAAGGGAGGGGGGGGTGCTGTGGCGACAGGTTACGTGAAGTACAGCCCCTAAAACGGGAAAAAGAAAATGTTAGAACCGGCGCCACGCTCTCTTGGAGCCCCTGCCTGTGAGTGTGAGTGTGTGTGGGGGGGGGGGGAGGGAGGGTGAAGTTAGGGTTGAGACGGAAAGTCACGTGGTAAAGTAGTTTGTAGAACATGGGGTGGAGGTGGGGAAAACAACATTAGAGCCAGCGCCACTCTCTCTCTCTCTCTCACTCTCTCTCTCTCTCTCGGGTCTTCCCCCCAATCCCCGTGTAATTCTTAAGTAGAAACAAAGCATTCACCTGAATCTCCTTTACCCCCCCTCCCCACCAATGCCTGCTCCTCCATTTTCCCCCACCCCACAGCATTTGACATAAACATGAAGCCCCATCGCACGTGACACCAACGTGAGGGGAGGGCGGGAGGCGCGCAATCCGATACGCCCCTCCGCCAAGATTTACCTGCAGCTTGAGAGGAAACAGCCGCGCGCGCCTAGTCGTCCTTCATCTCTCACCCCCCCTCACCCTCCTTCTCCACGCTCGCACAGGCAGACATTAACCGATGCATATTACAAAAAAAGTAGAAGATTATAAACAGTCGATGGATATAATACAGACACGCGCAAAACACAAGTTACCAAGAATGTGGACTGTATTCTGCCGCGTCAACAAATATAACACGGCGTAGTAATATGATGAGAAACAAAATTAACTGCGGAGCTACGTATATATATATATTTACTAGCTGTACCCCGCAAAGCCTTTGCAGGAAGATAGACTTGTAAAGCCATTGCCGAACCTAGTATTTGGGGGCCCTGCATTTTGACATTCGATACCATGACATGAGATTATGTACTTAATATTTAATGTAAAAAATAATTTTGGGGGCTCCCCTCAAGCTGGAGCCCGGTGGGACTTTCGATTTTGGACCCCCCCCCCACCCTAGTTACGCCTCTGTGTTATTTTTTTTAAGTTATGAAATAATTTAAAATCTAATTAGTTGTTGTTTCTTTTTCTTACAACATCCTAAAAGATAAATTATTTAAATTTAAAAAAATGTCAAAGAAATCTAATTAGTTACTTTTAATTAAAACAACTAAAAGTTAGTAAAAGGATATATACTCTGAAAATAGAACAATAAAAAAAAATGTCAAAGCCTTTGCAGGAAGATAGACTTGTAAAGCCATTGCAGAACCTAGGATTTGGGGGCCCTGCATTTTGACATTCAATACCATGACATGAGATTATTTACTTAATATTTTGGACCCCCCCTCCTAGTTACGCCTCTGTGTTAATTTTTTTTTTTTAAGTTATGAAATAATTTAAAATCTAATTAGTTATTGTTTCTTTTTCTTACAACATCCTAAAAGATAAATTATTTAAATTTAAAAAAATATCAAAGAGATCTAGTTAGTTACTTTTCATTAAAACAACTAAAAGGATATATTCTGAAAAAAAAAAGTCTCTGGGAGAAAACTAACCCGGAGAGTCTGCATAATAATGGTTTCTTAAGCCAGTCTCATAACCTTTCAGCCACCGCGCCGTACAAATAAAGTGTGCAATTTTAATGTACTGTTAGAAAAATATTCCTCGGTTATGTTTTCATTGCCTTTTGACCTAGTTTTTTTAGGTCTATATTGTTATTTTGTAATTAAGAAATAATTCAAAGCCGTATTTATTTAAAATCATAAGTATTTTAAAAGCTAAGAACTTAATTAGTATAGAAATTTGCTGAATTTCTTTTTTTAAATATTATATCGACTTTTAAAAAGAACTTTATTTACGAAATTAGATACGAAAACACGGTCAATAGTCTTATCGTCGCCGACGTCGGAGATTTTCGATTATTACTATTGTTTTACGTTTGACGATGTTAAAATGCTCTGTTGTAATAAAAACTACAATGATTTGAATGATATTATATGCTAATTATTAATTTTTAATATTGGGGACTTTTACATTTTATAATTAAAAGCACAGAAACTATTGAAAACTGTAGATATTTCTTAAAGAAAAGTTGAATCGAGACTCAGGGGATGACGCCATTTTTGAATTCTTGTTTTCCGCTTTCGATCGCACACTGGAAATGAATAATATGATATATGATGTTACCGGCTAATAATTAATAGCGCTGATTTAAACGGTATTTAACAGTTTTTGGAATTAACCACTCCCAGAATATATGCCAAATATAAGGAAAAAAAGCTAATGAGTATGATAACTCAATTTTTGAAAATTTTGTACTTGGCAGGTTTTGGAACTCACACCCTCAATTGGGGTGTGTCATCAGAGGGGGGGGCCAGTCGGTGGAGACGTTCAAGGGGCCCCAGTCAGTGAAGACTATCAGTGGGCCCTAAGATAAGCTTCCCCGCACCACCACCACCCCTTACCATAGATGTAAACTTCCGCTCCATAAACTGGCACCATCTGTTACACAATAAATCAACTCGAGTCGCTTACCACTCGGACCGGCACACTTTATTAAATTTCCGGTGTATATAAACTGCCGCAGATTCTTATATTCCACGCTAAACTGGCAAGGACGATTCCCCCCCCCCCTTCCTTTTCACGCTGAGATTGTAAAGTACTTCATACGTTGCCGGCTTCCTTCCCCGACATTAAAAAAAAGGGGGAGCATCCCCCCCCCCGCTTGGTGTTATCAGCGTGTAGGAACAAGTTATTGTCGCCCGGGTGATGTTTACTTCCGTTCGCCGGTCACGTGCCGGACGTGACCTCCCCCCCCCCACACAAAACTATTTTTTTTTTTACGACCAGCCACGTGCACTGCCGACTCTAATCGCTATCAGCGCTGGCCAGGTTTTTTTTGTGTGCGCGCGCGTTGTTGTTGTTTCGTGAAAAATGCTAAAAAGTAAATAAGTAAACATGTGAAATAATGTTATTAGGAGTAAACAGCATTATGGGGTGGGGGGCAGGCACGCCGAGAGGGGGGGGGCGTTGCCAGGGGGGCCGGCATCTGTAAGGGGGGACCGGCCGCCCCGACCATGTCAATTTTTTTCCATGACTCATTGTTTATTAAGGGGCCCGCAATGATGTCCTGCCCTGGGGCCCATGTTGGCTCTCGGCACTCCTGGGTGGGGGTTGGGTGGGGGATAATAATCTGTGGCCCGGTGCCAACATTTCCCATTTATTTTATTTTATGGAGTCACATCCGGTGATTTTTTTTTATTTCAGTGGCGGCTCCAACGACTTGAAGGCCCCCCCCCCCCCGTCGCAAAAAATGTTTGAGAGGGTTAAGTTTGGACTTAAGCCTGATCAGACGATGGGCTTCGAAACATGAAAAAAAAAACTAAGCCTTATCGAATCATTACAGCGGCTACATTTGAAATGGAAAAGGAAGGACGGGAGAGTAAAAAAAAAAAAGGCTGGACACAAAGACGGAGATGATGAAATAGACAGACAGACATGTGCCAAAAGATGCAGAAATAGAGAACCAGCCAATAGAAAAAAAGATTACCAAAAAAAAAAAGAAGAAATATAACATTAATGTTAAATTTTTGGTGAAGACAGAACCAGACTGACCACACGTTGATAAGTTGGGTCATTTGGTTTGCAGTATTAGCCCCCCGCCCCCCACCTCCACCCTTTTTTTTTGGGCAACATGCCTTAGGCCTTAACCCTCAGGCTATTAGGTGGGATGACCATTGGAGGTGAGACCCATCTCTCTCTCTCTCTAACCTGGATTGGGGGGGGGGGGATAAAAATAGATAATCGGGGAATACCCGTTCTTTTCCATTCCTTTGAGAAAGATGGAGAAAGAGGGGGGAGGGAAGGGGGCACTGTGGTAATTACCTGGGTGGCATTTTGCCCTGCATTCTTCGGCACCCACCCCCTCTCAAACCACAAAACCATAAAACCATGCATCAGTCCCCACCCACACACACATCCACCCCCTCTCAAACCACAAAACCATAAAACCATGCATCAGTCCCCACCCACACACACATCCACCCCCTCTCAAACCACAAAACCATAAAACCATGCATCAGTCCCCACACCCACACCCCCCCCCCCCAATTCCTAATGGACCAACACTGCCACGCATCCCAGAGCTTCTTCTAATTCTTTCCCTTAATCAATTTTCCTCTTATTTAAAACCAATAAAATAATGATTGTTGTTTGGGTACTGTCCCTTTGACCAAACTTTTCTCCCCTGGCATTCACCACAACCCCTGTGTGAAGAAGAAAATAAGAAAAAACATTTTCGTCCCATTACATATTTAACATCCAGCCTAGCCCGGGAAGATAGAGCAGCGGAAAACCTTTAATGAATCGATATATTTGTGTCCGTGTTGTAGTTGTGTTTTTATATGAAGCAGACTGTGTCTGGCTCTTGTGTGGTGTATTGCGAACAGTGTTATTGTCTGAAGTCATTAGTCCGATGTATTATCTGAAGTAATAAAATGTGTGTGGGTTGTTGTTCTTGACGTCTCATGTTTTCTTAGTTCTAAGAATTATTTATGTGGGTGTAATTGCTCCTGGGAAAAAAGATGCCAACAGATAGTCTGCAACTTATATTACAGGAATACAGAGTGTAGAAACAGACAACTGTACCATACCCAATTAACTTAGCCTGCAACTTATATTACAGGAATACAGAGTGTAGACACAGACAACTGTACCATACCCAATTAACTTAATCTGCAACTTATATTACAGGAATACAGAGTGTAGACACAGACAACTGTACCATACCCAATTAACTTAATCTGCAACTTATATTACAGGAATACAGAGTGTAGAAACAGACAACTGTACCATGCCCAATTAACTTAGCCTGCTTCACTTAGTCTGCTTCAAATCCAGCTACCACACGGTAAATTTTGCTTGATAGTATGTTTTCAAAATTGCCTTAACGCACCTTTTTCCCTTAGGTGGTCGTGCGGTGTAGAGCGTTCGAATGTCGACCGGAGGGTCCCGAGTTCGAATCTCAGTAAGAACCTTGGGATTTTTTCAGGTCATGGTGAAATTCCCCAAGTCCACCCAGCTTTAAATGGGTACCTGACCTTAAGTTGGGGAAGTAAAGGCAGCTGGGCGTTGTGCTAATCACACAATCCCTTCATGTGCCGAGGTTACAGAAACAGATGAATTCTACACTTTATCTGCCCCGATGAGCCTTTAGGGGCTTGAGGGAACTTTACCTTACCTTTTCCTTTAAGGCCTTAAATGTACCTCTGACCAAGGGTCCTCAAATTCTTAAGAATAGCACTGGTGTGTTGATATTTTTTTTACTTTTGAACGTTTACTTCTAATTCATTATTTTTAAATTATTTAAAATCTCCTTCCGTTATACCTGTGATGTTTAAAATTGTAAGCATCCCCCTCTCTCCCCCCCCCCCCACCATTCCCCATAGGGAAAACAATTTTTAAAAAAATAGAAAGAGAGGTAACTGTACAACAAAGTTTAATAAACTGATAAACAATAGTTACCTTCCCTGTTTGACTAAAAAAAAATCAAGAAAAACAAGTTTCACAGGGAATTAAACCCATCAAAACAACAAACATTCCTATAATATTTAAAAATTGCCTGCCTGCCTTGGTATATAAGAAAAAAAAAACCTTGTGAGAAAAGACTTAATGGCGGACCAAGAAGCAGGTGGGTAAATGAGGTCAAGAAAGACCTTAAAGGCCTGGGAGTAAAGGAAGATGACCAGGGGTTGCAAAAGGTGAAAAGGGAGTGACTCATCAGGCCAGAGCACTACACTGGCTGTAGAGAGGAGTGGTATGGAAGGCCAGAGCACTACATTGGCTGTAGTGGTATACCATTGGAAGAGTGGTATAACACGCCAGAGCCCTGGTTGGGCTGCGGAGCAAATCGAAGAAGAAGAATTACAATAAATCTTACCGAGGTCCGTTGATCTCCTCCTGCACGTGTCTGTTTAAGTGGAGGCTTGAGCGGACAATTTCAGCCACGGCTTCGTTGGTGTAGGTCATGTGACACGGCAGCTGGTCCTCCGGCTTCAAAGATTAAAAGACAAAAGTAGTGATATTTTTCAAAATCAAAATTAGCTGCATCATAATTAAGTTTTTTTCAGATTTTTTCGTTTCATTTAACCCCTTAAAACATTTTTTTTTGATACCGGGAGAACCACCCTGGGACTGGGAAGGGACATTCTCCACTCTGTCAAGCGGCCACCAACAATTTCGGTAAAGGTTGTCACACGCTGTCCTTGATTTTAATTCAACTAGGTTTTTTCCCCCACAGGACTTCACGTGAGATGGGTGACCAGCTCTGTGCTGGTTTGTAATGACCTGGACTGAGCATCAAGGACGCATCCACACCTCAACACAAATACCCAGAGAAGGCGCAACATTTTTTAAATTCACATCATTGAAATCTATTTCCATCTGTGCACACGGATAACGATCTTCCATATAAATCAGGCAGGCAAGGTTTGTAACCACGCCCATTTTAAAAGTCTAATAATAAAGTCAAAGCCAGGAATAAAATGTTTAAAAAAATCTCAGGACTGGCTGTACTTACAACTGAGGCCATCGAGGGAAGGGCCGATACATGTGGTGGCACTGGCCACAGAAATGGAACCAAGCTTATAAACTGGTGACAGGTAACCAGGGCTGGATTTAGACTTGATAAGGCCCTAAGGTATCTGAGATATGGGGCCCTTTATAAATCCAGATATGTATACGTCAGTGCCAAATATTTAAGTATATACGACAATCGCTCACTTGGACAATAATTTGGGGGGAGCCCCCAAGATAGCTTGTTTACCTTACATGTAGATCCTGCACTGCAGGTAATGTACACGCTTTAGCAGGGATTTGGTTTTTCACCATTTAAATACACTAGCTTCATTTTATGATAAATGATTTTAATGTTATCTGTATTTCAATCGGCTCAGTTGTTGCAATAAGAGGTTGTATAATCATGCTCTGAATTTAAAAAAAGTTAATCTAGTTAAATACAGTGGATTCCGCTTAATTGGGACACTGCTTAGTTGGGACAGCCGCTTATTTGGGACAACAAATCTCAAAGAAACCAAACCAAGAAGCCAATGGTAAATGTGTATGTTTAATTGGGACAGCCGCTTAATTGGGACAACTAATCTCAAAGAAACCAAACCAAGAAGCCAATGGTAAATGTGTATGTTTAATTGGGACAGCCGCTTAATTGGGACAACACTCTCAAAGAAACCAAACCAAGAAGACAATGGTAAATGTGTATGTTTAATTGGGACAGCCGCTTATTTGGGACAACAAATCTCAAAGAAACCAAACCAAGAAGCCAATGGTAAATTTGTATGTTTAATTGGGACAGCCGCTTAATAGGGACAAAACGCCTCGGTCCCGGTGTGTCCCAATTAAGCGGGATCCACTGTATATATATATATATATATATATATATATATATAAAAGCCTTCACTACTGTGGCTATTTATGAAAATTAAAAGATCCATAAATCAATCAGAGAGTGTAGGTTTTCCAGAGTTAGCAGCAGAAATATCTGTATCGATGGTGGTACAAGTTTAGATGTCTCACAACAGTCGAAAATTTTAAACAGGCCTGAGTTGTTCAAGAACTTTTTTTTTGGTAGATCTGTTGCACGTGTCCTTCCTGAGCATCGCAGTGCAAGCTTTCTTTTTTTATGGGCCTACGACTCAAATACGGAAACTAAAATTTTTTTTTTTTAAAAAGTCACCCACCTTGATCCAAACCGATCGGTTCGTGAAAGAAAAAGGTACAGGGTTATCATCCCCTTTCATCTCTTGTGTTTTACTGAAGTCAATTGTTCGCTTGTCAATCCTCGGAGGAGTTCCTGTAGACAGAACAAGGGAGGCAATCAAAAGGTGACTGCCATGACTAATTTAATCCCAATGCAGTTTTCCCATTATTTATTTCATTTCATGGGGTTTTCTTTACAACCAAATTATTTTGGTGAGTTCACTTTGTATTTGCATCTTATTAAAATCTAAATTTTTTTTTTTTGCTTTTAAATTCTACGCACTGTCCATAGCCCCAACACAGATCAATGAATTTTGACTTCATACCTGTATTTACGTTGAGCCGATTTTTTTTGCGCCTAATATTCTTAGACCTCTTGTCCTAATTAGGAAAACTATCGTTAGTGCACATTAAAAGGTCACTTTTAGTATGCTCATTTGGTAGTTTAAATTATTTCATTACACCACCTGCTTTAAAAATACATGATGCAATGTAATGCTAAAAACTGAACCGTTTTCATACTAAGCTCAGCACAAAAATACCTAAAGTGCATGTTTAACTTATTTAGCAATAATATGGGGTTCAGCTGGAAGCAGCTGGAGAGAATGGCTCAGGATAGAAGTCGCTGGAGAACTTTAGTTGGTGGCCCATACCCCGATAGGGAGTGACGGGCAATGATGATGATGA
>JAGDYQ010000045.1:3303880-3308880 GCA_021962125.1 Bulinus truncatus
GACATGATCAACTGAAGGACTCCGACATGATTAACTGAAGGACTCCGACATGATCAACTGAAGGACTCCGACATGATCAACTGAAGGACTCCGACATGATCAAACTCGAGAATCGAAACTGGTCGACATTTGATCGTTCTACACCGCACGACCGTCTATCCTCATTGGGTTAAAGTTCAATAAAGACGACTCGCAGCTAAGGTCATCTCCATGGCGACCGCTGTAAATGGTGCCAGAAAGGAGAAGGCTCCCATTATTAAACATGTCAAATCTTCTTCGCAGCATCGCATACCAGTGCCGAGCCTAGGGTTTTGGGGGCCCGGGGGGGGCTTGGCCACTTTGGGGGCCCCTGCATTTTGACATTCGACACCATGACATGAGATAGTTGACTTAATATTTAAAGAAAAAAATTCTTGGGGACCTCCTCAAGCTGGGGCCCGGGGGAGACTTTCTAATTTGGACCCCCCCCATCCTAGGTACGCCTCTGTCGCATTCAAATATCAATGGCAGGTTTTTAAAAAAAATTCTTTCTGGCACCATTCGCTGCGGTATTAAGAAAAAGGCGTTAGCTGTAAGTTTAGTTAGTTGTCTATGGAAATTAGTGTTACGGGTGAATATTTTGTACGGTGTCGTCAATATTTTCCCCCATTAAAAAACCAAGTCGAAAATGTCCGTGGGTGCCAAGACCAGGCACGCCGAGAGGGGGGGGTCAGGGGGGGTCACTGCCAGGGGGGCCAGCATCTGTAAGGGGGCCCGGCCGCCCCGACCATGTCAATTTTTTCCACGACTCATTGTTTATTAAGGGGCCCGCAATGATGTCCTGCCCTGGGGGCCCTTGTTGGTTCTCGGCGCCCCTGGCCAAGACACTGTTCCTCACAGTGGAACAATATTAGATGACAAACTATCGTACCAACTTCGCCACACTTCAATGTTGATGCTGGAGAAAATATGCGAGAGATGGGGGGTATAATTTATCTCCATTCCACCTTATTTGCTCTCTAGAACTTAAACAACAATCTATTCAAATTGTAGCGATTAGCGACCCTCACCCCAGTCAACCCCACGCCACCCCCCCCCCCCCCTTGAGCCCTACACTTAAAAGTCGAGATGTAAAATAAATTAGCATTTCTGTACTCCCTTGACGCCGGCCATGTTTTTTTTTTCACGTCTTGATCGTCAGAGTACAGGCCCTTGGACGGGTCACGTAAGGTCAAGAACTTTTTGTCGTCAAGTCGATGGAGACAACAGTTTGACATTTTTTTTTCCTTCTCTCTTCCCCTTCCTTTGTCAGGATGTGAGCGTCGTAGTTTAAAAGGGGCGGGTTCTGAGGTCTCAGGGGCGCGCTGGAAGGAAGGGGGAGGGGGAGTCTGCTTCGAGATCTGAATAAGTTTCTTCGTGCAGGCTGAATCAACTTGTTAGTGAATTCCAATTGCGGAGAGAGGGTGTGTGTGTGGGGGGGGGGTTAGGTGTGAGGGCTTGTGCGTACGTGCGTGTGTGTTGAGATCAGGTGGTTGTCGCCGAAGGTGAGATGCGGCGGGTACAAAGTGCGGTGTAAAGCTGCGTCAAAGGTTTTTATCTTACGCTTATTTTTTTCTCTTTTCACAAAGTCAAGAGCATCTCAGTGGATCAGTGTTGCCCCAGTAGCCCCAGGCTGTGACCTCACTGTGGTCAGAGGCTGACTTACAGACAGCCAGTAGCCCAGGCTGTTACCTCACTGTGGTCAGAGGCTGACTTACAGGCAGCCAGTCTACTCACCCCCTCCCCCATGCTAAGAAGGCCCTATGTTTAGATTTTTTTGGGCCGATGCCTAAAATGCCTAACATGACTTGACAGCTGGTGATGTTTCCTAAAATCCTCACATGACTTGACAGCTGGTGATGTTGCCTAAAATGCCTAACATGCCTTGACAGTTGGTGATGCTGCCTACAATGACTTGACAGTTGGTGATGTTGCCTAAAATGACTTGACAGCTGGTGATGGCTGTTTTTTGTAAAGGCTGTTGTCTGTCATGTTTGTCTTACGTTCATTTTCGTATCTACACAAGCTAGATATATTTTAATACTATACTTGTTCAATGAAGACGTTGAATTCCAGTTTGCATCCCCCTCTGCTCCTTTTTTATTCTCTCTCTCTCTCTCTCTCTTTTATACTCGACTCAACACATGTAAGTGTGAGCGCATTTGTACTAGTCCGCGCGTGAGTGTGTGTCTTTGTCCACGGCGTGAGTGTGTCTTTGTCCATGGTGTGAGTGTGTGTCTTTGTCCATGGTGTGAGTGTGTATCGTTGTCCTTGGTGTAAGTGAATGTCTTTGTCCATGTTATTTTAACCTTTAAGTCACCGTCCTAATTGTTGTAAACTGATTACAAACTACAAGTCCGTACACAATAGTCAGGTCTCTCAACAGTCGACCAGCAGTGAGAGTTTACTTTACCCCCCCCCCACTACCCCCTCTTTGGGTACACTATATAACAAAGACTGGGCGCTGGGGAGGAGTTGGAAAGTATTAAAGGTGAGATGTTGACAGAAGGAATAAAAAAAAAATAATGGAAAAACAACTCTGAATGTTTAAAAAAAATTGTAGAGCTTCACCCGGGATTGTCGAACTTTGCTTTCCCCCTCACCCCTCCCTCCCCACCACCTCACACATCTTAACGACGTCAGCTCGAGAGACGTCAAAAAAATCTCGCGGACTGATCCGAAGTTCACGGAGGTGCTGAATTCACCGGCGCTGCGGAAAGTCCCGTTAAGATGTGTGATAAGAGTAAGTGTGTCGGTAGGAGGTAAGGAAGAGGGGAGGATATGAGGGCGCCCCGGGGGTGGGGGGAGTCGGATTGGAGAAAAGTTTTTGTCCTTTACATTTACGCACGACCATTAAAAGTAGACAAACTGTTATGAACATAGCGGTAGGGACTCACAGAATATATCAAGGGGGGGGGGGTTGGTTTACAAAGTCTCCAATTCACAGAGAACCGAAAAGATCTTTCCAATATGGGGTGGGGGGGGGGGGTTAAAGTCCCCGGTAATAAGGATGGTTTAAATGTGTCTCCTTCTTTCATCCCCACCATAGCCGATAGTGCAATGGTCATGGGGGCACCAAGGGAACATTTTCACCACGACCTGAAAGATCGAACCCTGTTACCAACAATGCTAGGCATACATTTTGTAAAAAAAAAAAAAAAAAAAATAGTTTTTTATAATAATAATTGTAATTAAGCTGAGTTACCTTGTCACCGCCAACAGTCTTTCTTCTCTTCCTCCTCCCCCCCCTCCCCGGCTCCCTTCTAAAGCTTTGATTGGCTAAGCTAGACCAATCACCTTTCGGTATTTCACTCATTCCCATCACATATCAGTTATTTATTTCTAATCCGTGGTTCCCATAACTAAATAAATAATTATTTCTACCGAAGTGATGACCCGTATGACGTCATCGATTGCCATGCGGGCGATGGGTGGACGGGACGGGACACAATCATAACAGTAGCTGAACATCTCGAGATTTATGAACTCATTCATTTACTTCACACCAGTGGGTCTCTATCGGTTGCTCCGCGGAACACGGCTGTTAGTTGAGCCATTTGAACAAAAAATATATCAAATACAAAGTGAAAATAAAAGTACCAGTAAACAAAAATTCTTCCATTTGCGCACCTGAGTGTGTATTTCTTCAACACTGGTGCTATTTTTAGCCAGCCGTGTTCCTGCTTATACTACACTCTAGATATGTGTTGTCTTCAGATGTTAAGCTTATCAACTTTGGCTTTGAAACCTAAGTACTGCAAGCCGTCCTCTCAGAGGCATGCATACCTAGGGAGGGGGCTTGAGGGGGCCCCAAAATTATTTTTCTACATTAAATATTAAGTACATTATCTCAAGTCATGGTGTCGAATGTCAAAATGCAAGGGCCAGCTAAAGAGGCCAAGCCCCCCCCCCCCGGGCCTCCAAATCCCTAGGTTCGGCACTGGGTCCTTCGGAAAAAAAACAACAACAACCACTTCTCAAAGTTTAGTGTTTGGTGACTTTAAAATCTGATTGAGAACTGCTGGTCTAGACAACATGTTATACCTGTAAATAAAAGACAGGACGAAAGGAGTAGCAGGCAAACCTAAATATACCTGGAGAAGTAGACAGACACAAGAAAGACAACAAAATTAAGAAAGATGGTTCTGTAAATGTAGATAGAAAATTAAACTGTTAGACCGATAAACAGATTGTCGTATAGATGGATAGATAGATAGATATACAGATAGACATTTAGATAGATATAAAGGCTGATCTACAGATAGATAGATAGATAGATAGATATAGATAGATAGAAAGATAGATAGATAGAGACAGACAGACAGACAGACAGTTGTGTTACTGAGATGAGCAAGAAAACATGGAGACTACAATTTACACTGACATAAGCAGACAAACAGCAACTTGCACACACAAACGCAAAAATTGTTTTTCTCAATCCCTGAAGCACACACACACATACACTCACACACATACTCAAATACACATTCACTCACTCTCACACACACATACTCAAATACACATTCACTCTCACACACACATACACTCACACACATACTCAAATACACATTCACACACACACATACTCAAATACACATTCACTCACACACACATACTTAAATACACATTCACTCAAACACACACTCACACACATACTCAAATACACATTCACTCACACACACACACCACACACATACTCAAATACACATTCACTCACACACACATACTCAAATACACATTCACACACACACACACATACTCAAATACACATTCACTCACACACACACACTCAAATACACATTCACACACACACACACATACTCAAATACACATTCACTCACACACACACACTCATCCTATTGTCTGACCTCCATTTCCCACCTCTACCAACCTCCACAGCCCCAGTTTTCATCAACAGATCACATGACACTTGTTATGACCTCCAATCCTGACTAAATGGATTCAAAAAGATAACATTGTGA
>JAGDYQ010000045.1:3313880-3346380 GCA_021962125.1 Bulinus truncatus
AATTACACGTGACAGAAGCTTCATCTTTTTTAAAAAAAAATAATTTCTCCTTTAAAAAAAAAAATATTTTATTTGAAAAGAAAACCAAGAAATACCCTTGAAGGGAAATAACTCACTTAACAACACAAACTTACGCGCGTGTGTGTGTATTTTAGTTGATTTTTGTGTGTGTGTGTTTGTTTTAAAGGGGGAGACTATTTGACCGGGAAGGCACCACATTTATCTCCCCGTTACCGTCTTAATTACCGGCCCTTGTCGAAATCTTAACACAAATTATTGTGTCACATCAAAGCCAAAAAAAAAAAGTTTGGTTTACCTCCCACTTGTGTATGTGTGTGTGTGGGAGGGGCGAAGTACAAAGACGATTTTTTTTTGAAGAAAGAAAAACGCCCTTGCAAGAGGCGGGGGTAGGGTGGGGGGCAGGGGAGGTAACTAACTAACGGTAGACAATTACTGTCAGGTCACTGTGAAGAAGAGTAAGCCGGGAATGGACTTTAAGGTGGAGAAATTCTTAGGCAGAGAGAAACAAAACCAACATAAATTAATTAGCGAGTGTACGCTGTAATTATTTTAACCCCATCCCCCGTATATAAGAGTTCACTTGTTAGTTTAAAGAGCTGAGACGACGCCTCTGGAAAATTTCAATAGTGTAAGAAATTAAAAAAAAGAACCCGCTCGCGGAGTGACTTTTGGACCATTTGGTGTTCAAATCTAGGTCACGCCTGTAATTAGGTTTTCAAAAAACAGCGCACGCTAGGTTTAAGTTTAAAAGCTAATCGCTGAAAGGGGGGATAATTTGAACAAGAGCTGGACATGTAACTGTGTTGTTGTTGTTGCCTCCCCTAGTGGTCGTGTGGGTGATGACGTCATTGCTTTAATTATTTTATTTTGTGTGTGTGTGTGTGCTCATTAGTTCAACCAAATGATAATATGGTGAGCTAAAGTCTAATGGCACACAAAAAAAAAACAACTGTGATTCAGTCACAGGTAGTTAAAAGCAATTGTACACGTACACACACAGCAGAGATGGGGATTATTTTGTTGATAATAAAACTGTTTTCCACTAAATCCATAAGATAAAAGTATGTCTTATTATACTCCTCCTTACTTAGTTTATTGAACTCATCCCTTACTTAGTTTATTGAACTCATCCCTTACTTAGTTTATTGAACTCCTCCCTTACTTAGTTGAACTCCTCCCTTACTTAGTTTATTGAACTCCTCTTACTTAGTTGACTCCTCCCTTACTTAGTTTATTGAACTCCTCCCTTACTTAGTTGAACTCCTCCCTTACTTAGTTTATTGAACTCATCCCTTACTTAGTTTATTGAACTCATCCCTTACTTAGTTTATTGAACTCCTCCCTTACTTAGTTTATTGAACTCCTCCCTTACTTAGTTTATTGAACTCATCTTACTTTATTTGAACTCATCCCTTACTTTATTGAACTCATCCCTTACTTAGTTTATTGAACTCATCCTTACTTAGTTTATTGAACTCATCCCTTACTTAGTTGAACTCATTCCTTACTTAGTTTATTGAACTCATTCCTTACTTAGTTTATTGAACTCATCCTTACTTAGTTTATTGAACTCATCCCTTACTTAGTTTATTGAACTCATCCTTACTTAGTTTATTGAACTCATTCCTTACTTAGTTTATTGAACTCATCCCTTACTTAGTTTATTGAACTCATTCCTTACTTAGTTTATTGAACTCATTCCTTACTTAGTTTATTTAACTCATCCCTTTCTTAGTTTATTGAACTCATTCCTTACTTAGTTTAATGAACTCATCCCTTACTTAGTTTATTGAACTCATCCCTTACTTAGTTTATTAAACTCATCCCTTACTTAGTTTATTGAACTCATCCCTTACTTAGTTTATTGAACTCATTCCTTACGTAGTTTATTGAACTCATCCCTTACTTAGTTTATTGAACTCATTCCTTACTTAGTTTATTGAACTCATCCCTTACTTAGTTTATTGAACTCATCCCTTACTTAGTTTATTGAACTCATCCTTACTTAGTTTATCTCATCCCTTACTTAGTTTATTGAACTCATTCCTTACTTAGTTTATTGAACTCATTCCTTACTTAGTTTATTGAACTCATCCCTTACTTAGTTTATTGAACTCATTCCTTACTTAGTTTATTGAACTCATTCCTTACTTAGTTTATTGAACTCATTCCTTACTTAGTTTAATGAACTCATCCCTTACTTAGTTTATTGAACTCATCCCTTACTTAGTTTATTGAACTCATCCCTTACTTAGTTTATTGAACTCATTCCTTACTTAGTTTATTGAACTCATCCCTTACTTAGTTTATTGAACTCATCCTTACTTAGTTTATTGAATCTCCTTACTTAGTTTATTGAACTCATTCCTTACTTAGTTTATTGAACTCATTCCTTACTTAGTTTATTGAATTCCTTACTTAGTTGAACTCATCCCTTACTTAGTTTATTGAACTCATCCTTACTTAGTTTATTGAACTCATCCCTTACTTAGTTTATTGAACTCATTCCTTACTTAGTTTATTGAACTCATCCTTACTTAGTTTATTGAACTCATCCCTTACTTAGTTTATTGAACTCATTCCTTACTTAGTTTATTGAACTCATTCCTTACTTAGTTTATTGAACTCATTCCTTACTTAGTTGAACTCATTCCTTACTTAGTTTATTGAACTCATTCCTTACTTAGTTGAACTCATTCCTTACTTAGTTTATTGAACTCATCCTTACTTAGTTTATTGAACTCATCCCTTACTTAGTTTATTGAACTCATCCTTACTTAGTTTATTGAACTCATCCCTTACTTAGTTTATTGAACTCATCCCTTACTTAGTTTATTGAACTCATTCCTTACTTAGTTTATTGAACTCATTCCTTACTTAGTTTATTGAACTCATTCCTTACTTAGTTTATTGAACTCATCCTTACTTAGTTTATTGAACTCATCCCTTACTTAGTTTATTGAACTCATTCCTTACTTAGTTTATTGAACTCATCCTTACTTAGTTTATTGAATCTCTCCTTACTAGTTTATTGAACTCATTCCTTACTTAGTTTATTGAACTCATTCCTTACTTAGTTTATTGAACTCATCCCTTACTTTATTGAACTCATCCTTACTTAGTTTATTGAACTCATCCCTTACTTAGTTTATTGAACTCATCCTTACTTAGTTTATTGAACTCATACTTAGTTTATTGAACTCATCCTTACTTAGTTTATTGAACTCATCACTTAGTTTATTGAACTCATCCCTTACTTAGTTTATTGAACTCATTCCTTACTTAGTTTATTGAACTCATCCCTTACTTAGTTTATTGAACTCATTCCTTACTTAGTTTATTGAACTCATTCCTTACTTAGTTTATTGAACTCATCCCTTACTTAGTTTATTGAACTCATTCCTTACTTAGTTTATTGAACTCATCCCTTACTTAGTTGAACTCATCCTTACTTAGTTTATTGAACTCATTCCTTACTTAGTTTATTGAACTCATCCTTACTTAGTTTATTGAACTCTCCTTACTTAGTTTATTGAACTCATTCCTTACTTAGTTTATTGAACTCATTCCTTACTTAGTTTATTGAACTCATTCCTTACTTAGTTTATTGAACTCATCCCTTACTTAGTTTATTGAACTCATTCCTTACTTAGTTTATAACTCATCCTTACTTAGTTTATTGAACTCATTCCTTACTTAGTTTATTGAACTCATCCCTTACTTAGTTTATTGAACTCATTCCTTACTTAGTTGAACTCATCCCTTACTTAGTTTATTGAACTCATTCCTTACTTAGTTTATTGAACTCATCCCTTACTTAGTTTATTGAACTCATTCCTTACTTAGTTTATTGAACTCATTCCTTAGTTTATTGACTCATCTTACTTAGTTGAACTCATTCCTTACTTAGTTTATTGAACTCATTCCTTACTTAGTTGAACTCATCCTTACTTAGTTTATTGAACTCATCCCTTACTTAGTTTATTGAACTCATTCCTTACTTAGTTTATTGAACTCATCCCTTACTTAGTTTATTGAACTCATTCCCTTACTTAGTTTATTGAACTCATTCCTTACTTAGTTTATTGAACTCATTCCTTACTTAGTTTATTGAACTCATTCCTTACTTAGTTTATTGAACTCATCCTTACTTAGTTGAACTCATCCTTACTTAGTTTATTGAACTCATTCCTTACTTAGTTTATTGAACTCATTCCTTACTTAGTTTATTGAACTCCTCCTTACTTAGTTTATTGAACTCATCCCTTACTTAGTTTATTGAACTCATCCTTACTTAGTTTATTGAACTCATCCTTACTTAGTTTATTGAACTCATTCCTTACTTAGTTTATTGAACTCATCCTTACTTAGTTTATTGAACTCATCCTTACTTAGTTTATTGAACTCATCCCTTACTTAGTTTATTGAACTCATCCCTTACTTAGTTTATTGAACTCATCCTTACTTAGTTTATTGAACTCATCCCTTACTTAGTTTATTGAACTCATCCCTTACTTAGTTGAACTCATTCCTTACTTAGTTTATTGAACTCATCCTTACTTAGTTTATTGAACTCATCCCTTACTTAGTTTATTGAACTCATCCCTTACTTAGTTTATTGAACTCATTCCTTACTTAGTTTATTGAACTCATTCCTTACAGTTTATTGAACTCATCCCTTACTTAGTTTGAACTCATTCTTACTTAGTTTATTGAACTCATTCCTTACTTAGTTGTTGAACTCATCCCTTAGTTTAGTTTATTGAACTCATCCTTACTTAGTTTATTGAACTCATCCCTTACTTAGTTTATTGAACTCATCCCTTACTAGTTTATTGAACTCATCCTTACTTAGTTTATTGAACTCATCTCCTTACTTAGTTTATTGAACTCATTCCTTACTTAGTTTATTGAACTCATTCCTTACTTAGTTTATTGAACTCATCCTTACTTATTGAACTCATCCCTTACTTAGTTTATTGAACTCATCCCTTACTTAGTTTATTGAACTCATCCTTACTTAGTTTATTGAACCCTTACTTAGTTTATTGAACTCATCCCTTACTTAGTTTATTGAACTCATCCCTTACTTAGTTTATTGAACTCATCCTTACTTAGTTTATTGAACTCATTCCCTTACTTAGTTTATTGAACTCATCCTTACTTAGTTTATTGAACTCATCCCTTACTTTTATTGAACTCATCCCTTACTTAGTTGAACTCATCCCTTACTTAGTTTATTGAACTCATTCCTTACTTAGTTGAACTCATCCCTTACTTAGTTTATTGAACTCATCCCTTACTTAGTTTATTGAACTCCCTTACTTAGTTTATTGAACTCATTCCTTACTTAGTTTATTGAACTCATTCCTTACTTAGTTGAACTCATCCTTACTTAGTTTATTGAACTCATCCTTACTTAGTTTATTGAACTCATTCCTTACTTAGTTGATTTCTCCTTACTTAGTTTATTGAACTCATTCCTTACTTAGTTTATTGAACTCATCCTTACTTAGTTTATTGAACTCATCCCTTACTTAGTTTATTGAACTCATTCCTTACTTAGTTTATTGAACTCATTCCTTACTTAGTTTATTGAACTCATCCCTTACTTAGTTTATTGAACTCATTCCTTACTTAGTTTATTGAACTCATTCCTTACTTAGTTTATTGAACTCATCCCTTACTTAGTTGAACTCATCCCTTACTTAGTTGAACTCATCACTTAGTTTATTGAACTCCTCCCTTACTTAGTTGAACTCCACTTAGTTTATTGAACTCATCCTTACTTAGTTTATTGAACTCATCCTTACTTAGTTTATTGAACTCATTCCTTACTTAGTTTATTGAACTCATCCTTACTTAGTTTATTGAACTCATCCTTACTTAGTTTATTGAACTCATCCTTACTTAGTTTATTGAACTCATTCCTTACTAGTTGAACTCATTCTTAGTTTATTGAATTCCTCCTTACTTGAACTCTCCATTTACTTAGTTTATTGAACTCATTCCTTACTTAGTTTATTGAACTCATCCCTTACTTAGTTTATTGAACTCATTCCTTACTTAGTTTATTGAACTCATCCTTACTTAGTTTATTGAACTCCCTTACTTAGTTTATTGAACTCATTCCTTACTTAGTTTATTGAACTCATTCCTTACTTAGTTTATTGAACTCATTCCTTACTTAGTTGAACTCATCCTTACTTAGTTTATTGAACTCATCCCTTACTTAGTTGAACTCATCCTTACTTAGTTTATTGAACTCATTCCTTACTTAGTTTATTGAACTCATTCCTTACTTAGTTTATTGAACTCATTCTTACTTAGTTTATTGAACTCATTCCTTACTTAGTTTATTGAACTCATCCCTTACTTAGTTTATTGAACTCATTCCTTACTTAGTTTATTGAACTCATTCCTTACTTAGTTTATTGAACTCATCCTTACTTAGTTTATTGAACTCATCCTTAGTTTATTGAACTCATCCCTTACTTAGTTTATTGAACTCATCCACTTAGTTTATTGAACTCATCCCTTACTTAGTTTATTGAACTCATCCTTACTTAGTTTATTGAACTCATTCCTTACTTAGTTTATTGAACTCATTCCTTACTTAGTTTATTGAACTCATTCCTTACTTAGTTTATTGAACTCATTCCTTACTTAGTTTATTGAACTCATCCTTACTTAGTTTATTGAACTCATTCCTTACTTAGTTTATTGAACTCATCCCTTACTTAGTTTATTGAACTCATCCCTTACTTAGTTTATTGAACTCATCCTTACTTAGTTTATTGAACTCATTCCTTACTTAGTTTATTGAACTCATTCCTTACTTAGTTTATTGAACTCATCCCTTACTTAGTTTATTGACCCTCCTTACTTAGTTTATTGAACTCATTCCTTACTTAGTTTATTGAACTCATTCCCTTAGTAGTTGAACTCATCCTTACTTAGTTTATTGAACTCATCCCTTACTTAGTTTATTGAACTCATCCTTACTTAGTTTATTGAACTCATCCTTACTTAGTTTATTGAACTCATTCCTTACTTAGTTTATTGAACTCATCCCTTACTTAGTTTATTGAACTCATTCCTTACTTAGTTTATTGAACTCATTCCTTACTTAGTTTATTGAACTCATCCTTACTTAGTTTATTGAACTCATCCCTTACTTAGTTTATTGAACTCCCTTACTTAGTTTATTGAACTCATTCCTTACTTAGTTTATTGAACTCATCCCTTACTTAGTTTATTGAATCATTCCCTTACTTAGTTTATTGAACTCATCCTTACTTAGTTGAACTCATCCTTACTTAGTTTATTGAACTCATCCTTACTTAGTTTATTGAACTCATCCCTTACTTAGTTTATTGAACTCATTCCTTACTTAGTTTATTGAACTCATTCCTTACTTAGTTTATTGAACTCCCTTACTTATTGAACTCATCCCTTACTTAGTTTATTGAACTCATTCCTTACTTAGTTTGAACTCATCCTTACTTAGTTTATTGAACTCATCCTTACTTAGTTTATTGAACTCATCCCTTACTTAGTTTATTGAACTCATCCTTACTTAGTTTATTGAACTCATCCCTTACTTAGTTTATTGAACTCATCCCTTACTTAGTTTATTGAACTCATTCCTTACTTAGTTTATTGAACTCATTCCTTACTTAGTTTATTGAACTCATTCCTTACTTAGTTGAACTCATCTTACTTAGTTTATTGAACTCATCCCTTACTTAGTTTATTGAACTCATCCCTTACTTAGTTTATTGAACTCATCCTTACTTAGTTTATTGAACTCATTCCTTACTTAGTTTATTGAACTCATTCTTTACTTAGTTTATTGAACTCATCCCTTACTTAGTTTATTGAACTCATCCCTTACTAGTTTATTGAACTCATCCTTACTTAGTTTATTGAACTCATCCTTACTTAGTTTATTGAACTCATCCTTACTTAGTTTATTGAACTCATCCTTACTTAGTTTATTGAACTCATCCTTACTTAGTTTATTGAACTCATCTCCTTACTTAGTTTATTGAACTCATCCCTTACTTAGTTGAACTCATCCTTAGTTTATTGAACTCATCCCTTACTTAGTTTATTGAACTCATCCCTTACTTAGTTTATTGAACTCATCCCTTACTTAGTTTATTGAACTCATTCCTTACTTAGTTTATTGAACTCATTCCTTACTTAGTTTATTGAACTCATCCCTTACTTAGTTGAACTCATCCCTTACTTAGTTTATTGAACTCATCCCTTACTTAGTTGAACTCATCCTTACTTAGTTTATTGAACTCATTCCTTACTTAGTTTATTGAACTCATCCCTTACTTAGTTTATTGAACTCATCCCTTACTTAGTTTATTGAACTCATCCTTACTTAGTTTATTGAACTCATCCCTTACTTAGTTTATTGAACTCATTCCTTACTTAGTTTATTGAACTCATTCCTTACTTAGTTTATTGAACTCATCCCTTACTTAGTTGAACTCATCCCTTACTTAGTTTATTGAACTCATTCCTTACTTAGTTTATTGAACTCATCCCTTACTTAGTTTATTGAACTCATCCCTTACTTAGTTTATTGAACTCATCCTTACTTAGTTTATTGAACTCATCCCTTACTTAGTTGAACTCATCCCTTACTTAGTTTATTGAACTCATCCCTTACTTAGTTTATTGAACTCATCCCTTACTTAGTTTATTGAACTCATCCTTACTTAGTTTATTGAACTCATTCCTTACTTAGTTGAACTCATCCCTTACTTATTTTATTGAACTCATCCTTACTTAGTTGAACTCTCTCCCTTACTTAGTTTATTGAACTCATTCTTACTTAGTTTATTGAACTCATCCTTACTTAGTTTATTGAACTCATCCTTACTTAGTTTATTGAACTCATTCCCTTACTTAGTTGAACTCATCCTTACTTAGTTTATTGAACTCTCCCTTATTAGTTTATTGAACTCATCCCTTACTTAGTTGAACTCATCCTTACTTAGTTTATTGAACTCTCCTTACTTAGTTTATTGAACTCCTCCCTTACTTAGTTTATTGAACTCCTCCTTACTTAGTTTATTGAACTCCTCCCTTACTTAGTTTATTGAACTCATCCCTTACTTAGTTTATTGAATCTCTCCTTACTTAGTTTATTGAACTCATTCATTACGTAGTTTATTGAACTCATTCCTTACTTAGTTTATTGAACTCCTCCTTACTTAGTTGAACTCCTCCCCTTATTGAACTCATTCCTTACTTAGTTTATTGAACTCATCCTTACTTAGTTAGTTGAACTCATCCTTACTTAGTTTATTGAACTCCTCCCTTACTTAGTTTATTGAACTCATCCTTACTTAGTTTATTGAACTCTCCTTACTTAGTTTATTGAACTCCTCCCTTACTTAGTTTATTGAACTATCCCTTACTTAGTTTATTGAACTCCCTCCCTTACTTAGTTTATTGAACTCATCCCTTACTTAGTTTATTGAACTCCTCCTTACTTAGTTTATTGAACTCCTCCCTTACTTAGTTTATTGAACTCCTCCCTTACTTAGTTTATTGAACTCCTCCCTTACTTAGTTTATTGAACTCCTCCTTACTTAGTTTATTGAACTCATCCTTACTTAGTTTATTGAACTCCTCCTTACTTAGTTTATTGAACTCCTCCTTACTTAGTTTATTGAATCTCCCTTACTTAGTTTATTGAACTCATTCATTACGTAGTTTATTGAACTCATTCCTAACTTAGTTTATTGAACTCCTCCTTACTTAGTTGAACTCCTCCCTTACTTAGTTGAACTCCTCCACTTAGTTTATTGAACTCATTCATTACTTAGTTTATTGAACTCATTCCTTAGTTTATTGAACTCCTCCCTTACTTATTGAACTCCTCCTTTACTTAGAACTCCTCCCTTACTTAGTTTATTGAACTCCTCCTTACTTAGTTGAACTCCTCCACTTAGTTTATTGAACTCATTCCTTACTTAGTTTATTGAACTCATCTTACTTAGTTTATTGAACTCCTCCCTTACTTAGTTTATTGAACTCATCCCTTAGTTTATTGAACTCCTCCCTTACTTAGTTTATTGAACTCCTCCCTACTTAGTTTATTGAACTCCTCCCTTACTTAGTTTATTGAACTCCTCCCTTACTTAGTTTATTGAACTCATCCCTTACTTAGTTGAACTCCTCCACTTAGTTTATTGATCATCCCACTTACTTTATTGAACTCCTCCCTTACTTAGTTTATTGAACTCATCCTTACTTAGTTTATTGAACTCCTCCTTACTTAGTTTATTGAACTCCTCCTTACTTAGTTTATTGAACTCATCCTTACTTAGTTTATTAACTCAACTCCTTACTTAGTTTATTGAACTCATCCCTTACTTAGTTTATTGAATCTCCTTACTTAGTTTATTGAACTCATTCCTTACGTAGTTTATTGAACTCATTCCTAACTTAGTTTATTGAACTCATCCCTTACTTAGTTGAACTCCTCCCTACTTAGTTGAACTCCTCCCTTACTTAGTTTATTGAACTCATCCCTTACTTAGTTGAACTCATCCTTACTTAGTTTATTGAACTCCTCCCTTACTTAGTTTATTGAACTCCTCCTTACTTAGTTTATTGAACTCATCCTTACTTAGTTTATTGAACTCCTCCCTTACTTAGTTTATTGAACTCATCCCTTACTTAGTTTATTGAACTCCTCCCTTACTTAGTTTATTGAACTCATCCCTTACTTAGTTTATTGAACTCCTCCCTTACTTAGTTGAACTCATCCCTTACTTAGTTTATTGAACTCATCCCTTACTTAGTTGAACTCCTCCCTTACTTAGTTTATTGAACTCCTCCCTTACTTAGTTTATTGAACTCATCCCTTACTTAGTTTATTGAACTCCTCCCTTACTTAGTTTATTGAACTCATCCTTACTTAGTTTATTGAACTCATCCCTTACTTAGTTTATTGAACTCATTCCTTACTTAGTTTATTGAACTCCTCCTTACTTAGTTTATTGAATCTCTCTTAGTTTATTGAACTCATTCATTACTTAGTTTATTGAACTCTCCCTTACTTAGTTTATTGAACTCCTCCTTACTTAGTTGAACTCCTCCCTTACTTAGTTGAATCCTCCCTTACTTAGTTTATTGAACTCATTCATTACTTAGTTTATTGAACTCATTCCTTACTTAGTTTATTGAACTCCTCCCTTACTTAGTTGAACTCATCCCTTACTTAGTTGAACTCCTCCCTTACTTAGTTTATTGAACTCATCCCTTACTTAGTTGAACTCCTCCCTTACTTAGTTTATTGAACTCATCCCTTACTTAGTTTATTGAACTCATCCCTTACTTAGTTTATTGAACTCATCCTTACTTAGTTTATTGAACTCATCCCTTACTTAGTTTATTGAACTCATCCCTTACTTAGTTTATTGAACTCATCCTTACTTAGTTTATTGAACTCATCCTTACTTAGTTTATTGAACTCATCCCTTACTTAGTTTATTGAACTCATTCATTACGTAGTTTATTGAACTCATTCCTAACTTAGTTTATTGAACTCCTCCCTTACTTAGTTTATTGAACTCATCCTTACTTAGTTTATTGAACTCATTCATTACTTAGTTTATTGAACTCATTCATTACTTAGTTTATTGAACTCATCCCTTACTTAGTTTATTGAACTCATCCTTACTTAGTTTATTGAGCGCCTCCCTTACTTAGTTTATTGAACTCATTCCATACTTAGTTTATTGAACTCATTCCCTTACTTAGTTTATTAAACTCATCCCTTACTTAGTTTATTGAATCTCTCCTTACTTAGTTTATTGAACTCATTCCTTACTTAGTTTATTGAACTCATTCCTAACTTAGTTTATTGAACTCCTCCCTTACTTAGTTTATTGAACTCCTCCATTACTTAGTTTATTGAACTCATTATTACTTAGTTTATTTAACTCATTCCTTACTTAGTTTATGGAACTCATTCCTTACTTAGTTTATTGAACTCATTCCTTACTTAGTTTATTGAACCCATTCCTTACTTAGTTTATTGAACTCAGCTATAGCTCTCCGGGGGATAGCTTTGTTTAATTCACTTCATGTTATGTTTGCGCGTCTTTAAAGGCTTCCTAGGTGAATGACCAATCGATCTCCATACCTGGATATTTGTATGTCTATGGGATCTTTGTTTATAAGAATAAGCTATATCAATAAGATAAAAGAAGACAAAGAAATGAGTACTCATGTGACCTATTACATTAACAAAGGCTCCAAGATCAAATATTAATAAATTGTCATACATTTTAAAGTAAATTTTCTATAAATTAAAAAAATTTCATACATTTTATTTAAATTACATGAAATCTAACATACAGTGATATAAAATGAAATAATTAAGAAACCATTGAAAACATTTTTATTTTTGCATTACATTCATGATGTTTTTGCAAGCAAATATTCACAAAAATTCATTTAAAGTACTTATTCACTTAGAAACATATCAGAATACATTTGTCAAGTAAATTGCAATAAGAAAACCCAGTCCATCAAAGATGTCAGTTCAAACATTAAAAATTACTATAGTCCACAATCATGCAAATTCATGCAATTTTCAAGAAGGCGTTAGACACCAACATGAGTAATTTTCACCCTTATAGTACTTGCCAGGGTTATGAAATTGTGCAAAATTTAAAAGTAGATTACTGTCCACATGGTCATCTGGGGGTCGCAATGCGTGCAAAAAATGGACGACCATTGATGCTTAAAGGGCCACCATGAGTACACTATTATTGGTTAACAGGAATTCTCTATCAAAATAATAAACATTCCTTATATGGTACTTACTAATTGTATAACAAACATTATTCTTATAGGTTCTTAGCTACCCTGGGTCAAATATTGATGAAAACTGTCTGAAGTGCAATGTTTTGGAAATTTTTCAGGCTATTCTGCAGCTTCTTAAATAATACATCATTCAACTTAAGATAAACTAATGACTAAATACTGAAAATTTCAGCCTGATACCTCTTTAGTTTTGAAATATTCACGTTCAAATATCGCGAGAAATGTCAATGTTACGCAAACTTGCGACTACCCTTAAAACTTTAAAACTCATATCTCGGAAAGTTTTTGACCAAATGGCCTGAAATTTTCAGGAATCACTCAACTTTGAATGTAACACAAGCCATGAAAATTTCAGGAAGATCTGATAGGGTCGGGTGAACAATTGTCAAAAAACTGGTTGAGTTGAATGAATGACCCAGCTAAAAATGGTGTTGGGCTTATGTTCCGGTTTAGGCATTTTTCAATCTCAAATCAAGCGTGCTATTAGATCCGTCGCGTTTTTTATGGGGCTACATTGTAAGCTTCTGTAACTAGTCCAATACTTTATACAAATATATAGATCTTTGTTCTTGTTATGCTTTCTATATAGCATAAAAACTCCAATACATTTTCTCTAAGAGTTAGACCAAAGCGTACTCAGTCATTATAAGTATCTATAAATGGTTAGATTTGAAGTTGGTTGCAGAACCTCAAGACATTACTTAAATTAATTTTTTTCACGGAGTAGTTCATTGGACCACAGAGCAAGTTTAATGGCTATCCAAAGTCTACGAAGTAAAAAATAAAAATTTTCGGTCATTTTCACTTCACCCTACTGCCTAAGTTAGAGGAATCGTTCAATAATAATTTTATTTATGCATCTGATAGGGACATACTGTTTCTATAGTTCTCTCTTAGGATAATTCATTTCAAATTTTTGTTGACCAAAATTCAACGTCATCAAGTGATAAAATGTATGTGTACTACAAAAAGTAAAATTTTGAGTGCAACCACATTTAAGAGCTGTCACATGTCCTATGATATGAAATTTAAGTAGAATGAAACTTTCACACATGGTACTTTACAACTAAGTTAGAATACTTTAAAATTGTAAATATTATAATATGTGATGACTCTATCAAGAATAATTTAAAGTTCTAGCGTGGCTGTCTATTTTCTAACAAGCCACAGGTATACGGTAAGACCTTGGTAGTTAGTCACAGACTAGACGGGAAGAATGCGGTGGAGTTAGTCCTAGAAATACACAGGGTGTTGAGGACCCCTTTATCAGAGTACTCTTGAGCTTGTTGCTGCTAAGAGTATGAGGGCTGACTCAACAGTGACTCGTATTTGTATTTGTGTTTCTACCACACACAGTCTCACCAACAATTAAAACGTATAACAAGTGACGAGTAATCAATTCCACAAGTGTGTACAACTCAAAATATATTTATTTACAGAGACACCAGTCCGTAACAGAGATCTGGTGGTCTTTAAATCATAAACTCAAGTAAGTCAAAAATGTCAAAGATTAATCAGTATCAATGACTAGAATACAAGGGACGTTCTCTCGATAGATCACCCTTCTCTCTCCGTCTATCTCACTCTCTCTCATCGACCTCCTCGAAAGTCGACCGGTCACACCACTAGGACCCTCAGTCGAATGTCCACAGTCTATCTTTCCTCATCTCGTTTTTCCCACGTGACCCCTAACCAATCAAATATAATATCTGTTTTATTTCAAACTTTCAAGTTAGGGGTGGAGCCTAGATGGGGGGGGGAAGTACGTCATATATAAAGACAGTAGTAACTGGACATCCATCCCTTTGTCGGCTGTTTGACTGGGCCAGAGTGAGCAGGAGAATCCCGCGAGGAATGTAACATGTTTCTGTAAACTGCTGTTCGCTGCAATCACCTGGCCGATGACGCAATTACGGGGGGAACTTGAACAGGAACGTATATTATTATACATGGTATAATATACATCTTAACGTTAGTAATACTATGGGATTAAGGGTTGAGTAAAGGGGATGGTTTCGACAGATTAGTCACAACCCGTGACATCACACCACCCCACTCTAAACCATAGGGGTGACGACACCAAAGGCGAGGCCATTACATAACATAAATCAAATTATAAAAAAACGAGTCCTTTCCATACGTTACGACTAGAACAAAGGGCGAATTAACCCAGAGTTGACATAAGCATATGTACCTGTAACTATCTTTATAAGCATGCCCAAAACGAATGGAGGGTCAAAGTGGAATAACACAAAAAGAAAACTTATCTTAGTAACCTGATCACAACAAAATAAGGATAGGGTCAGTGGGTAAAACATATATTTAAACAACCCAAAAATAAAACAGAACAATTACAACGGCATAGCATGATGGTGCCAGCCGGACATAGGGCTGGCCAAAACAAGTTGGTCCAGAGATAAGAAAAAATGATGAACACACTTTCTTCCGAAGGTGGCACTTAAAACAAAATTAATTGTATCAGTAAGCCTACATAGGCGGTTACTGGATACGTGGTAGTGTAAGCAAGATAGTCTCCCTTTGAAGGGATGACTTTACATTGATAGATACAACAGCGTTACAACATTAAACCTGAGGATAGAGAGAAACCATGCATAATAAATATAACAATTGACATAACTACACTCACGACATTCACTCACTCTAGGCAAGCCATCCAATAACCTCTCCAAGAGTGGCCCTTTGTGAGTGAGCTCAAACCGACATGCAGCTGCTGACGAGGTTTGCTGGGCACCGACTAATCAGATCTTCCCCCAGCTGGATCCCGTTTACACGGGGGATATATAGCCTAGCTTTATTAGACCCGACTCCTCCCCATTGGGAAATTCTCCGTGATTAGTGTAGTTCATGGTTTACACTCTGGGCTTTACCGCGCCTACTTCTACTCGCGGGTCGTGTTGTAAACAGTCTTTCAGGAGAAAGGGATCGTCTCGAGGTGGCCCCTTTCTGAGGTGATATGTTTGGTGGCCTAGGGGTGTCAAATAGGTCTACCCTGACCGGGAAAACCTGAGGAGTTATCCGCCCCGTCATATCGCCGTCTCTAATCGTCCGTCCGTGATTTAATCACCGTCAGGGTCGTCGTCTGTCTATCTTCCTTGCTCCGTCTGTCACGCCATGAGCCCTTATGCCCTTCTACCTTCCTCCTAGCTTCACCCTTAACTTAGAGCCCCATGGGATCCCCGCTCTCCTGACTGGGCCCCTGGTTCTCCTAACATGATCAAACCACGACCCACTGGTGTGTTTGGTTTGACCCTAAACCTCCTAGAGTCAATACGCCTGGGCCCCTTGACCTCAACGGCATGATGATGGTCCCTGTGGTCTACTGGATTAGACCAGGGCCTTGGCAACCTTTATGTTACCAATAATTAAATCCACTTTGGATTTGGGAGGACCATAGCCTCTAAAGGACCCGATAGTAGTCAGAGTCTACAGAAATGGTGGCTATTGAGGCCTCACTAACGGTGCCGTCAATACATTTGTATTGGGCCCAGCGACGTCATCGCTCCTCTCCTACCAGGGACTCCTTCACGGCGGCCCCTGAACAACCTGAGTCATTAGGACCTTAACATTGAGACCATTTACGCCTCTATCACTGGGAGGTTTCTCCCCTGCTCCTACTTCCACTACTGCCCCCAGGTATGGGCCCTACCCTCGGCAGGCGCATTTCTCTGCAGCTTACATGAAGCAGGCGTGCCCTGGGGCCCACGGCACACCGACTTAGTCAGGTAGTCGACTACCCGGTTCCCGTTTACTGGGGCCCTCATCTATCTTGGAGCCTCCCTCCTGTCCTCACCTCACTTGTTGGGCCTTTCGGCCTCAACCGCCTCTCCTTCCCTACTTATGGAAGACTCGCGGCCCTTGCCGTGGCGAGCTTCCCTGTAATTTTCAGCCAGGGCGAGCATTTCGGCCCATGTCCCTGGCTTACGTTCCTTTAGGAACACCTGTAGCCACTAGGGGCCCCGTTCATCAACTGCTCCTGAGCAGTAGGTCTATTAGGCCATCAAAGGTCGGCTCTGTCCTGACTCAACCCACCTCGTCAGGAGGTCGGCTAGACGTGCACCAAATAGAGGGTGGTCTCCCCTCTTTCAAATGGGCCCCCTAAACTTCCGTCTAAGCTTTCCTCCGTATAGTCGTATGACTTTGGAGGGCCTTCAGTGAGTCAAAGTCGTTTGACTCGTCAGCCGTCAAGCGGGTAGTTGTCGTCAGAGCCGTCCCGTGAGCAGTGATGTCAAGCAGGGCCCACACTCATGTCGCTCCCAACCCGCGGACAGAGCGTATCGTTCAAACCTACGGATGTAGGCGTCTATATTATCCGTCTCGTCAAGTTTGGGAGTTTGGGTTTGGAGGATGTCGTTGACTGACTGCTTGGGGTTGGGCTTGCCGGCCACTTCCCTCTCTAACCGTGCTGGGCCATCTCTTCAGAAGCTAATTTCAGTAGTTCAGACTCTCCTTTGGCTTATGCCTCTGGTCGACAGCAGCTAATTCTTATCTAACCTCTATGTAGTTAGCGCGTTCAACTTCTTCCCTTTCGTCTAGCTAACTCCACCTCTTTTATCTTTCATTCTGCGCGTTCAAGCTTCTGCTTCCTATCTAGCCTATCTCGTTCAGATTCTGCTTCCCTATCTAGCCTAGAGTAACTCACTCCTTGTCTCATGTTATCGCGTCTGCTTCCCCCGTTCTAGCCTAGCCTTTTCCACCTCTCTATCCCTTTCGCATTTAGCGTGTTTTATGGCCGTATTAACATCACCCCAAGCCTATGAAGTACTGTACGTACTCCTCCATAGACTTCATGGTTGGTGACGTTAATACGAGCCTAAATAGTAACGGTTAACCCAGACAAGCTCGCCGTGCAGCTTAACACGCAGCCACAACACTCACAAATGATCACAATCAAGAAGTGATTAAAATGGCTTACCTTGAGCGCTTCCTCCTCTTTCATAGACAGAATACGCGTATCTTCACCTACAAATCACACATGCATAGAGTCTAGTCTAAATGTTATTTATTCGCCGATAACAAGTACGGCTTTCCTTTCTGTCTTGTTGACTTCGTCTGTACTTTCAGTCGGACTACGTGAGTACGCGTGTTGATTACTGCTCCCGTTTCAAAACGGCCGAAGTCAATGTATGACCAACCTCTGAAGAGTGGACTTCTGGTTTCTGTCTGACGATGCACGCGGTACACGTAGCGTTATTCCTCACGTTTTAAACCAGCCAGGAGTCTGATGAAGAACACGGCCTAGCGAGAGACTTGTGATAGACCAGAGGACTCGAGTCTATAGTTGAATCAGCTTCGGCCCCGCCTGATTAGTGCAGAATGCTACTCAGGTGAAGGTTCGATCCCGAAACGAGCCTCTCAGATGTTGAGCCCCTTGGAGGGTATCCTTGGCTTGTTGCTAAGAATATGAGGGCTGACTCAATGATGACTCGTATTTGTATTTGTGTTTCTACCATAGTCTCACAATTAAACGTATAACAAGTGACGAATAATCAATTCCACAAGTGAGTACAGCGACAAAATATATTTATTTACACAGGACACCAGTCCGTAACAAGATCTGGTGGTCTTTGTCATAAACAAGTAATCCAAAAATGTCAAAGATTAATCCAGTATCAATGAGTAGAATTAAAGGGACGTTCTCTCGATAGATCACCCTTCTCTCTCTCTCTCGTCTATCTCACTCATATCGACCTCGAAAGTCGACCAGTCACACACTAGGACCCTCAGACGAATGTCTACGAATCTATCTTTCATTCCTCATCTCAGTTTTTCCCACGTGACCCCTAACCAATCAATATAATATCTGTTTATTTCAAACTTTCAAGTTAGGGGGTGGAGCCTATAGATAGGGGGAGAAGTACGTCATACGACAAAGACAGTAGTAACTGGACATCCATCACTTTATCGGCAATTGACCAGGGCCAGTGAGTGAGCAGAATCCCGCGAGAATGTAACGTGTTTCTGTTAACCACTGCCTCCTTCGCCGTTCGCTGTCCACCTGGCCGATGACGCAATTGAGGGTGGGGTAAAGGAAGGGGGGAACTTGAGAACAGGGAACGTATATTATATGGTAGAATATACATCTTAACGTTAGTAATACTATTAAGTTAAGGGTTGGAGTAAAGGGAGGATGGTTTCGACAGATTAGTCACAACGTGACACGGAGGACGCGGTGAGTTAGTCACAGACTAGAAGGGAGGACGTGGTGAGTTAGTCACAGAGTAGACGGGAGGACGTGGTGAGTTAGTCACAGAGTAGACGGGAGGACGCGGTGAGTTAGTCACAGTAGACGGGAGGACGCGGTGAGTTAGTCACAGACTAGACGGGAGGACGCGGTGAGTTAGTCACAGACTCACGGGAGGACGCGGTGAGTTAGTCACAGAGTACGGGGACGCGGTGAGTTAGTCACAGAGTAGACGGGAGGACGCGGTGAGTTAGTCACAGGTAGACGGGAGGACGCGGTGAGTTAGTCACAGACTAGACGGGAGGACGCGGTGAGTTAGTCACAGACTAGACGGGAGGACGCGGTGAGTTAGTCACAGAGTAGACGGGAGGACGCGGTGAGTTAGTCACAGAGTAGACGGGAGGACGCGGTGAGTTAGTCACAGACTAGACGGGAGGACGCGGTGAGTTAGTCACAGACTAGACGGGAGGACGCGGTGAGTTAGTCACAGACTAGACGGGACACGGTGAGTTAGTCACAGAGTAGACGGGAGGACGCGGTGAGTTAGTCACAGAGTAGACGGAGGACGCGGTGAGTTAGTCAGTACTACGGGAGGACGCGGTGAGTTAGTCACAGACTAGACGGAGGACGCGGTGAGTTAGTCACAGGTAGACGGGAGGAGGTGCGGTGAGTTAGTCACAGACTAGACGGGAGGACGTGGTGAGTTAGTCACAGAGTAGACGGGAGGACGTGGTGAGTTAGTCACAGAGTAGACGGGAGGACGTTACAGAGTAGACGGGAGGACGCGGTGAGTTAGTCACAGAGTAGACGGGAGGACGCGGTGAGTTAGTCACAGAGTAGACGGGAGGACGCGGTGAGTTAGTCACAGACTAGACGGGAGGACGCGGTGAGTTAGTCACAGACTAGACGGGAGGACGCGGTGAGTTAGTCACAGAGTAGACGGGAGGACGCGGTGAGTTAGTCACAGACTAGACGGGAGGACGCGGTGAGTTAGTCACAGACTAGACGGGAGGACGCGGTGAGTTAGTCACAGACTAGACGGGAGGACGCGGTGAGTTAGTCACAGAGTAGACGGGAGGACGCGGTGAGTTAGTCACAGACTAGACGGGAGGACGCGGTGAGTTAGTCACAGAGTAGACGGGAGGACGCGGTGAGTTAGTCACAGACTAGACGGGAGGACGCGGTGAGTTAGTCACAGACTAGACGGGAGGACGCGGTGAGTTAGTCACAGACTAGAAGGACGCGGTGAGTTAGTCACAGAGTAGACAGGACGCGGTGAGTTAGTCACAGACTAGACGGGAGGACGCGGTGAGTTAGTCACAGACTAGGAGGACGCGGTGAGTTAGTCACAGACTAGACGGAGGACGCGGTGAGTTAGTCACAGACTAGACGGAGGACGCGGTGAGTTAGTCACACTAGACGGGAGGACGCGGTGAGTTAGTCACAGAGTAGACGGGAGGACGCGGTGAGTTAGTCAGAGTACGGGAGGACGCGGTGAGTTAGTCACAGACTAGACGGGAGGACGCGGTGAGTTAGTCACAGAGTAGACGGGAGGATGGTTAGTCACAGACTAGACGGGAGGACGTTACAGTATGACAGGTGAGTTAGTCACAGAGTAGACGGGAGGACGCGGTGAGTTAGTCACAGACTAGACGGGAGGACGCGGTGAGTTAGTCACAGACTAGACGGGAGGACGCGGTGAGTTAGTCACAGAGTAGACGGGAGGACGTGGTGAGTTAGTCACAGACTAGACGGGAGGACGCGGTGAGTTAGTCACAGACTAGACGGGAGGACGCGGTGAGTTAGTCACAGACTAGACGGGAGGACGTGGTGAGTTAGTCACAGAGTAGACGGGAGGACGCGGTGAGTTAGTCACAGACTAGACGGGAGGACGCGGTGAGTTAGTCACAGACTAGACGGGAGGACGCGGTGAGTTAGTCACAGACTAGACGGGAGGACGCGGTGAGTTAGTCACAGAGTAGACGGGAGGACGCGGTGAGTTAGTCACAGACTAGACGGGAGGACGCGGTGAGTTAGTCACAGACTAGACGGGAGGACGCGGTGAGTTAGTCACAGACTAGACGGGAGGACGCGGTGAGTTAGTCACAGACTAGACGGGAGGACGCGGTGAGTTAGTCACAGACTAGACGGGAGGACGCGGTGAGTTAGTCACAGACTAGACGGGAGGACGCGGTGAGTTAGTCACAACTAGACGGGAGGACGCGGTGAGTTAGTCACAGACTAGACGGGAGGACGCGGTGAGTTAGTCACAGAGTAGACGGGAGGACGCGGTGAGTTAGTCACAGACTAGACGGGAGGACGTGGTGAGTTAGTCACAGGTAGACGGGAGGACGCGGTGAGTTAGTCACAGAGTAGACGGGAGGACGTTACAGAGTAGACGGGAGGACGCGGTGAGTTAGTCACAGAGTAGACGGGAGGACGCGGTGAGTTAGTCACAGAGTAGACGGGAGGACGCGGTGAGTTAGTCACAGACTAGACGGAGGACGCGGTGAGTTAGTCACAGAGTAGACGGGAGGACGCGGTGAGTTAGTCACAGAGTAGACGGGAGGACGTGGTGAGTTAGTCACAGACTAGACGGGAGGACGCGGTGAGTTAGTCACAGACTAGACGGGAGGACGCGGTGAGTTAGTCACAGACTAGACGGGAGGACGTGGTGAGTTAGTCACAGAGTAGACGGGAGGACGCGGTGAGTTAGTCACAGACTAGACGGGAGGACGCGGTGAGGTCACAGAGTAGACGGGAGGACGTGGTGAGTTAGTCACAGAGTAGACGGGAGGACGCGGTGAGTTAGTCACAGAGTAGACGGGAGGACGCGGTGAGTTAGTCACAGAGTAGACGGGAGGACGCGGTGAGTTAGTCACAGACTAGACGGGAGGACGCGGTGAGTTAGTCACAGACTAGACGGAGGACGCGGTGAGTTAGTCACAGAGTAGACGGGAGGACGCGGTGAGTTAGTCACAGACTAGACGGGAGGACGCGGTGAGTTAGTCACAGACTAGACGGGAGGACGTGGTGAGTTAGTCACAGACTAGACGGGAGGACGCGGTGAGTTAGTCACAGACTAGACGGGAGGACGCGGTGAGTTAGTCACAGTTAGACGGGAGGACGCGGTGAGTTAGTCACAGACTAGACGGGAGGACGCGTGAGTTAGTCAGGTAGACGGGAGGACGCGGTGAGTTAGTCACAGACTAGAGGGACGCGGTGAGTTAGTCACAGACTAGACGGGAGGACGCGGTGAGTTAGTCACAGACTAGACGGGAGGACGTGGTGAGTTAGTCACAGAGTAGACGGGAGGACGCGGTGAGTTAGTCACAGACTAGACGGGAGGACGTTGAGTTAGTCACAGACTAGACGGGAGGACGCGGTGAGTTAGTCACAGACTAGACGGGAGGACGCGGTGAGTTAGTCACAGAGTAGACGGGAGGACGCGGTGAGTTAGTCACAGACTAGACGGGAGGACGCGGTGAGTTAGTCACAGACTAGACGGGAGGACGCGGTGAGTTAGTCAGACTAGAAGGAGAGGGAGGACGCGGTGAGTTAGTCACAGACTAGACGGGAGGACGCGGTGAGTTAGTCACAGACTAGAGGACGCGGTGAGTTAGTCACAGAGTAGACGGGAGGACGCAGTTAGTCACAGAGTCAGGTAGGAGGACGGTGAGTTAGTCACAGACTAGACGGGAGGACGCGGTGAGTTAGTCACAGAGTAGACGGGAGGACGCGGTGAGTTAGTCACAGAGTAGACGGGAGGACGTTACAGAAGTAGACGGGAGGACGCGGTGTTAGTCAGAGTAGACGGGAGGACGCGGTGAGTTAGTCACAGACTAGACGGAGGACGCGGTGAGTTAGTCACAGACTGGAACATGTGAGGGACTAGCGGTGAGTTAGTCACAGAGTAGACGGGAGGACGTGGTGAGTTAGTCACAGACTAGACGGGAGGACGCGGTGAGTGAACTAGACGGGAGGACGCGGTGAGTTAGTCACAGACTAGACGGAGGACGTGGTGAGTTAGTCACAGAGTAGACGGGAGGACGCGGTGAGTTAGTCACAGAGTAGACGGGAGGACGCGGTGAGTTAGTCACAGAGTAGACGGGAGGACGCGGTGAGTTAGTCACAGACTAGACGGGAGGACGTGGTGAGTTAGTCACAGACTAGACGGGAGGACGTGGTGAGTTAGTCACAGTAGACGGGAGGACGCGGTGAGTTAGTCACAGACTAGACGGGAGGACGCGGTGAGTTAGTCACAGACTAGACGGGAGGACGCGGTGAGTTAGTCACAGAGTAGACGGGAGGACGCGGTGAGTTAGTCACAGACTAGACGGGAGGACGCGGTGAGTTAGTCACAGACTAGACGGGAGGACGCGGTGAGTTAGTCACAGACTAGACGGGAGGACGTGGTGAGTTAGTCACAGACTAGACGGGAGGACGCGGTGAGTTAGTCACAGACTAGACGGGAGGACGCGGTGAGTTAGTCAGAGTAGACGGGAGGACGCGGTGAGTTAGTCACAGACTAGACGGGAGGACGCGGTGAGTTAGTCACAGGTAGACGGGAGGACGCGGTGAGTTAGTCACAGACTAGACGGGAGGACGTGGTGAGTTAGTCACAGAGTAGACGGGAGGACGTGGTGAGTTAGTCACAGAGTACGGGAGGACGTTACAGAGTAGACGGGAGGACGCGGTGAGTTAGTCACAGAGTAGAAGGACGCGGTGAGTTAGTCACAGAGTGACGGGAGGACGCGGTGAGTTAGTCACAGACTAGACGGGAGGACGCGGTGAGTTAGTCACAGACTAGACGGGAGGACGCGGTGAGTTAGTCACAGACTAGACGGGAGGACGTGGTGAGTTAGTCACAGACTAGACGGGAGGACGCGGTGAGTTAGTCACAGACTAGACGGGAGGACGCGGTGAGTTAGTCACAGACTAGACGGAGGACGTGGTGAGTTAGTCACAGGTAGACGGGAGGACGCGGTGAGTTAGTCACGAGTAGACGGGAGGACGCGGTGAGTTAGTCACAGAGTAGACGGGAGGACGTGGTGAGTTAGTCACAGGTAGACGGGAGGACGCGGTGAGTTAGTCACAGAGTAGACGGGAGGACGCGGTGAGTTAGTCACAGAGTAGACGGGAGGACGCGGTGAGTTAGTCACAGACTAGACGGGAGGACGCGGTGAGTTAGTCACAGACTAGACGGGAGGACGCGGTGAGTTAGTCACAGAGTAGACGGGAGGACGCGGTGAGTTAGTCACAGACTAGACGAGGGTGTGAGTTAGTCACAGACTAGACGGGAGGACGCGGTGAGTTAGCACAGACTAGAGAGGGAGGACGCGGTGAGTTAGTCACAGACTAGACGGAGGACGCGGTGAGTTAGTCACAGACTAGACGGGAGGACGCTGAGTTAAAGGAAGACGTGATGAGTTAGTCACAGAGTAGACGGGAGGACGCGGTGAGTTAGTCACAGACTAGACGGGAGGACGCGGTGAGTTAGTCACAGACTAGACGGGAGGACGCGGTGAGTTAGTCACTAGACGGGAGGACGCGGTGAGTTAGTCACAGACTAGACGGGAGGACGCGGTGAGTTAGTCACAGACTAGACGGGAGGACGCGGTGAGTTAGTCACAGAGTAGACGGGAGGACGCGGTGAGTTAGACAGGTAGACGGGAGGAGCGTGAGTTAGTCACAGACTAGACGGGAGGACGCGGTGAGTTAGTCACAGAGTAGACGGGAGGACGCGGTGAGTTAGTCACAGACTAGACGGGAGGACGTTACAGAGTAGACGGGAGGACGCGGTGAGTTAGTCACAGAGTAGACGGGAGGACGCGGTGAGTTAGTCACAGACTAGACGGGAGGACGCGGTGAGTTAGTCACAGACTAGACGGGAGGACGCGGTGAGTTAGTCACAGAGTAGACGGGAGGACGTGGTGAGTTAGTCACAGACTAGACGGGAGGACGCGGTGAGTTAGTCACAGACTAGACGGGAGGACGCGGTGAGTTAGTCACAGACTAGACGGGAGGACTTATTTTGTCAATTTACCGACAACTAGCTGCCAGTTTACCAACGACTCGTTGCCAACTTACTGTCGTGATTGACTTATTTTAATTTAAATACTTGTCGAGTTACTGCTCTTTACTTCAGCGATGGTAAAGAACTTTAACGGAGCGACATTGGGGGGAGGGGGGGGGGAGAGAGATTTACACAGGCAGTGACTCATTTGTTTTGTTCCTAACGCTATGTGAGTCATATGTTAAGTGAAGCAATGTGTCATCAAGTAGCAAAACCATAAAAAGTAGGTTCCTTGGGGTAAACTGCTCTCACCCATTTCCTCCCCTCCCATCCATGTCTTATTCAAGGTAGGGATGGGCATAACGATTTAATGCGCGGGGTCTAGGACGAGTGTCATGACACAGCTCGCAACAGGTTCTGGCCACATATGACCTCCTTCAATCAAAAACTTTATGGTAGCGAGACGGACCTGGATGCCACCGTGCAGTTCATCATAACTATAGGCCTGGTCGTTTGAAATCCTCCATAATCATATATCGAGAACAAAGAAGAAGAAGAAGGACGAGTGTCGGATGCGCGGGGGCTAGGACAAGTGTCGGATACGCGGGGGGGTAGGACGAGTGTCGGTTGCGCGGGGCCTAGGACGAATGCGCAGGGGCTAACGAGTGTCGGATGCGCGCGGGCTAGGACAAGTGTCGGATGCGCGGGGCCTAGGATGAGTGTCAAAAGCGCGGCGCCTAGAACCATTGTCAACTGTGAGGCCTGCATGCGTATTTGTAGGTAACATAGTTGTACAAAAAGCTTCATATCGCAGTGGCTTACCTAAGGCGCCGGACCTGGGGCGGCCGAGCTGGATGCCCCCCCCCCCTTAAAGACGCAACTTTTTTTTTATTACTTTACTTAATCACAGATAAACACGGTTAACTAAAAGCTCATTATCAAAGTATTATTATGTATATTCTAGCTGTACCCTGCAAAACCTTTGCATAGAGATATATCCCTTAGGCTTGATCGGTAGGCTATGTTGGGTTTTTTTTTTTTTGGTTTCGGGCAGATCCGATTTTTTTCATGATTGTATTTTAAACTGGAATACTGTTGTATTAATTCTTTACTTTCGATTTTACGCAGAATCCAAATCAATATTATATTATTAGATTATTATTACTATTGTGTTGTTTATAAATCTAGAAATAAATCCACATCAATCTGTCCACAGGTAAGCTGGCGGTGTACGACTGCGCCCATGACATGGTCAGGAACGAGAACAGGTGCATCAAGAGCAGGGACACCGAGATGTGCTTCTGCGCCGGAAACTACTGCAACGGCCCCGGGGACGTCAAGCGCTTCTACGCGAACGACATGCAGCTGCAGCTGCCGCCGCACCCTGCGGGTCAGGGCGCCGCGCGGGCGAACGAGACGTCTTCCTCGTCGTTGTCCTCCACGGAGATGTACGGCAGCGAGGAGTACGGCGACTTCAGCGAGGATCGCGACTCACATGAACTCCGGATCGACAACGAGACAGACAGCGGCGGCATCGACCGGACGGTGGTGTCGCCGCGGTGGCAAGGGCAAAAGTACCCGCCGAAGAGGGGCAGGCGACCCGGCCACGGGTCACCTTGGGACGAATCCGGAGAACAAGATCGCAAAAAGACAAGAATACACGGAAGGAAATACGCCCATTCGCAGCAGGGCGGTCTATATTTAGATCACACAGAGCAAGGGGGATTAGCGCCGTCGGAAATAGACGTCATAATACCGAAGCATCTCGGCGAACTCTCGGACAACGAGACCAGCAGCGACGGAACAACAGAGTACCCCGTGGTGGAGAACAATATACCGGTGGTCGGGAAATTGAAAGACAGTTCGGCCTTATCGCGCAACCAGGCAAGCGCTGCAGTGTTCTCTGCTTTGACTATGCTGCTGTGCCAGATTTTTTGCGTGATATGATCCTATTCCATACACTTCGATTATATAGACTTTTCTCTAAACGATACCCAAGTTTATTGCAGAAGTGAATACTTATCAACAGAACAGTATTGCTAGATTGATTTTATTGGATACCCTAATGTGATGTCAAACAGGAATCAGATTTAACAAACTTACTTTACTTATATAAGAAGGTTACAAAAAAATAACATAAAAATGTATTGGCGCCACATGACATTGTTGATTAGTATTCCTCGTGAGCTGTCCTAATTGTTTGACAAGTCGACATGGTGATATATTCGAGAAAGTCTGGAAAAAATGTCTAGCAGAAACATAAGAGATGTGGCGTAAATGTGTGCGGGAAAAAAAAAACATGTGTCAAACGTCAGCATCTTTTATAATGACGTCATATTGTCAACGCCAATATCTTCCAATAGTTTGATGCTGTTGCTCTCATTGTGTAGAGAGAAAAAAAAAAGGAATATACATGTACCAACTGGCCAGTGAGGAAAGTTAGTGGACAAAACATTACAGAAAGAAATAATACACACACACACACACAAACTTTGTGCAGAAACTCATAATTAATGTTACCTGTTTATGTGATCTTTTTGTTAAGAAACTAGTACACACAGTGTTATCATATTTCCGTTATATTTCTGTTATGTGAATGTTTAACATACTTCCGATAAGTGACTTGTGGCCATACGAGAACTGGACTTTGTGAATGTTCAGAGTTATGGCACTTTGTGCCTGCGTATAAGACATTATTTACAAAAGAACCCAGAGGAAAATAATATCGTCCGTAAAACCATAACTTTGTTTTTAAATTATATATATATATATATTAGCAGTGTACCCGGCGTTGCCCGGTAAGTCGGGAGTTCAAACGTGACACTTGAAACATTTCTATCCCACCATTAGGTAAAGATGTGGGTGCTTATTTATGCCCACCTACCTCATGTGCAGAAATGACCTACATTTCATACGTCACAATTTACGTTTTACCCATCAACGCTAACCAACTAATCCCAAAACTTAATCGTAACATGATTTTTTTTTTTTTTAAATCTGTCAAAACAACGTAAGCCAAAGATCTTTGATTGGAATGACTGAAAGATAAATAGCTTTATGTTAGAGGTAATCGATTTCGCCCGCTGATCTGTACTTATAATTTATTAGTATTTATTAGTATCGATACCAGACGTGTGTGCGACTTCGAGTGAATCTTCTTGAAATTAACTGCAACCTTCAAATTAAAACTAAAAAAAAAAAAAACTCAGCCATATGAACTAATGTGATGGAAGACCCATGGGCTGTCTAAATAAACATGCCCTTTCCAAAGTTCACTCTAATTTTACCGGGGGGGGGGGTTTAGTATGGATTCAATGTCCCCGGCAACCGGGCCATAGGATGACCAGCCGGGTGGCTCGCTGGGCTATGACCTATATATGGCCGTCCCCCCCCCGTGTGCTGGGGGGGGGGGAGACACAGGGAGTCTAATCTCACGAAGCCTGGGAGACTAATTCTCAAACAGAGAGGAACAGAGTGTGGAAGCCAATGTCCGAAAGTCCACACTGCCCAGTTTTTATGAGCACTGACCTAAATAATGACCATGACATACATCAGTTGCTGGTTTACCTCGGAAATGTTGTCACGAGCGATCATTTCCGCTACTACCGGTGCTAATTATAATTTGATATAATTACCTTCATAATCACATGCCATAATAATTGATAATAATTATCAATAAACAATGATGACGATACTAATATCAACAGAGCTTATGAATGGTTTGTGTTTGCTTTTATTTTTTGTTGTTTAGCCAATGCCTGTAATCGATATAAAAATGGGGACGTCTGCTGCTGGAACAAGTTTTTAAATATGTCTGCTTTTTTTTAAAAAGTTGCTAGGAAATCTTTTGTATGTACAATTGAAAAGACTATTTTCTTCTCTAAGTGAAGTTTTTGAATAAATCTTTTTTTTTTTCAATGTTTGTAGATCCTTTCTTTTTATTTCGTGTCGCTTATTGGCGAGATGTGATGCTATGTAATGTAGACAAGATTTAATATAAATCATCATGTAATTATAATGTATCGTTTTATGTAAACATTGAATATGACGTCATCAAATTCTGCTGTTATTACGACAACGCATATACTGAGATACAGCAGAGTACGTGACTTGTACTGGTAGTGTATTATTAATTTATTTATTGTATTTCACCCTATATGAAAACATTGGTGTAGGCATTTTTTCTTACTTCAGCATTATCAGAGGCGTACCTAGGGTGAGGGGTCCAAATACGAAAGTCCCCCCCTGGGGCCCCAGCTTGAGTGGGGCCTCAAAAATTTTTTTTATATTATATATTAAGTACATTATGTCATGTTGTTGAATGTCAAAATGCAGGGGCCTCCAAAGAGGCCAAGCCCCCCCGGGCCCCCAAATCCCTAGGTTCGGCACTGGCACAAGAATTTAATCCCAAATGTTTCTGTGGGATGCAATGCAAACAGCCTTTCCCCATCACAACCTTGATAAACAATTTTATTATACAAACATTTTTTTATTTAAATTTATGAATAAAATGTTACTTTTTTATGTATAGACAAAATCCGTTATTTTAACATATATAGACAAAAACTGTTACTTTAAACATATAGAGACAAAGACTGTTACTTCAACATATACAGACAAAAACTGTTAATTTAACATGTATAGACAAAAACTGTTACTTAAACATTTATAGACAAAACTGTTACTTAAACATATTTATACCAAAACTGTTATTTAAACATGTATAGACAAAATCCGTTAATTTTATATGTATTGACAAATCCGTTACTTTTCTATGTATAGACAAAAAACTGTTATTTAAACATGCATAGACAAAATCCGTTATTTTAACATAAATAGACAAAAACCGTTACTTTAGTATGTATAGACAAAAACCGTTTCTTTTGTATGTATAGACAAAAACCGTTACTTTTGTATGTATAGACAAAAACCGTTACTTTTGTATGTATAGACAAAAAACGTTACTTTTGTATGTATAGACAAAAATCGTTACTTTTGTATGTATAGACAAAAACCGTTACTTTTGTATGTATAGACAAAAACCGTTCACTTCAACATGTACAGACAAAAACCGTTACTTTTGTATGTATAGACAAAAACCGTTACTTTTGTATGTATAGACAAAAACCGTTCACTTCAACATGTACAGACGAAAACCGTTACGTTTTAACATGCAGCCTGTGACAAAAAGGTCTCCTTAGCTAATTAACCAAACAGAACAAATCATCCATATTAACTATTTATTTATACACGAGTGCATGTTTTGGCTGCAGGTATTTATGCACAGAAAACAATGTAGACTGTTTGCCTTTGTTTATATACAAAATACTTGCAGTACATGGTTACTATCAGGCACGCCCAGGGGGATGGGGGGCAGAGGGGTCATTGCCAGGGGGCCCGCATCTGTAAGGGGGCCAAGCCGCCCAGACCGTGTCAATTTTTTCCCGACTTATTGTTTATTAAGGGGCCCGCAATGATGTCCTGTCCTGGGGCCCATGTTGGCTCTCGGCGCCACTGGTTACCATAATGATTGTATATAGTTTATTTCCATGTAAATCATGTTTCATTTTGCTTGTAATATTAAGCGTAAAAAAACGTGGTTTTCAAAAGTGAAGACTTCCAAACAGAGTAGTTCTAATGGATAGGTGGGGGAAGGGGGCAGATATTGGCAAAGTCCGCCAGTGGGCCATATTCGCCCTACTAGGCCCTTTTATAGGCCCAGGCAGTGCACCTCTCCGCTCACTCATGTCAATAGCATTTACTTTTAATGTATATTAATTTATATAAATTCACTCACACCCACACACCTGCTCTTGGTCCGGCCCTCCTGTAAAAATCTAAGAACCCAATGCGGCCCGCGGTTTAAATAGTTGGCCCACCCCCTGAGTGAGAGAGATGTCTGTCTGCCCAGGGCAACATCTAGCATTTGTTCCCTATTTAAGTTCAGATGCCCCCCCAGTTGTTAGTTTACGCCTAGGGCCCTCAATACCTTGGAACGGCCCTGCTTCAACCCCCCCCCGCTATCTACACCCTGGCAACCGTGAAGACAATTTAACTGACACCTAACAGAGCCAACGTCAGGAGAGCAAACCTTGACTTAACTGTCTTACGTAAACATACAATCTAGAGCTGTTCTTATAGATAGTCAAAATTAGGCAGGGCCCTCTATTATTATGGGTCCCCCTCCCTGTCATCAAAGATTATAAGGGGCCCACCAATTGCTTCTTCCAATAGCCCTCAAATGTAACTTTGCCTAATGTCAATTTTCTAACCCCCCCTACCATTGTACCTTTGCCCAGGGCCCCCAAATTTACATTTGCCTAGGGGCCGCAAATGAAATTGTGTCTAAGACACCTAAATTGAACTTTGCCGAGGGCCCTCAAAGAATTTTTGTATGAGAGGGGGGGCAGAAACGTAAGAACATCCATGAGTATTCTTATGATTTTTCGTTTTACCTTGAATGCTGGATCATGTTTTCATTGTTTTCATTGGTTAATGTTTATCATTCTGACTTTTGATAAAATAAATAAATATATTACTGTAACTGACATGTGTATAAACAAATAAAAACATTTTTTTTTCTTCGTGCCATGAAAACATAATTTTATTTCACTAGACATAAATATTTTTGTATCGATTCATGGAACTTTGTAAACTTTCAAATAAAACAATAAAAAAAAAACCACGTATTTATGTTTTCGTCCTTTTTCCATTATATATATATATATATATATATATATATATATATATATATATATATATATATATATTAGGGTGGCTAACTTTATAATGGAAAAAAATAAAGTTGATTTTTTTTTATCATGAACATTTTATTTTTCTGATTCACTAGGGTTTAAAATATGTATATACCAAATTTCACACCATTTGGGCTCCTATAAATACTGCCTCAGTGCACTTGTTATCTCGTGTTTTATGGTATTCGGCAGTTGCATCAAATGAAACGTTTGCAAGGTTTAAAATGCTGGTTTTTTTTAGATACAAAGAACAATTATATTACACTGTAGGAATTAAACAGTAAAATAATACTAGTTACAAGACACATTAACCTGACTGTATTGCAGAGTAGTTCTAAGTACACCATTCAAAATTACACTTGGTGAGAGATGAGTGTAATGATGACGCCAGTGCAATTCCCCGCTCGGCACAGTCATTGACAACTTTCAAGGAAGAGACCACTGTTGTTGCCTTCTGAAAGGATGGAGTTTGTTGAAAGGTAGAAGCATCATTCATAAGAAAATTTTGGGGAAGCAGAAGAGCATTAAAGAAGAGCAGCGATGACGAGGTCACAAAATCCTTTAATGTCACATTATGAAGTGCTGAAGGATCATTTGTGGTGTGGTTGAACCTTCCTTCTTTCTGATCATCAGCAGATT
>JAGDYQ010000045.1:3350704-3400430 GCA_021962125.1 Bulinus truncatus
TTTCTTTCAGATCGCTTGGGTACACAGTTCTCACTTGCTAAAAAAGATATGCTTGGAAATATCAAGGTAAAAATATAATGATTAAATTACTGAACTTTGGTTTAATAGTTACCAACTGGCAAATAGTTGAATAGTTAAATGTAAAAGATGATTAACACCATTGTGCTGATGAAAATATAGTCCATCTTTCTGTTGTGATTCACTCTAGGTACAATAAAATCAATGAATGAAGTACATTGTATTAGTTTTTAATGAATCAATCTTTTTTTTGGCTTTGCAGAGAATTGAGGATCGCTTTAAGATCAATCCAACTTTGTATGTTACTTTAAATTCAATTTTGGATGAAGATTCTAAAGCGTCGCAGAAATTTACCAGTGCAGTTATTGGAATTCTATGGCTAAAAAGGTATATTTGAAAAAAAATTAACTAGGGCTGTTTAGGTGCAGTACTTGGTACTTTTAAAAAAATTAACTAGGGCTGTTTAGGTGCAGTACTTGGTACTTTTAAAAAAATTAACTAGGGCTGTTTAGGTGCAGTACTTGGTACTTTTTAATGTACTTTTTGCTCATTTTTTTAATTTGACTCTTTAAATAACTTCAATTTTTTCTTCTGTTTTTTTTTATTTCCTTACATCAGAGGCTTACAGTTTCTTCAAGCTTTCATTCTCGGCTTAGCAAAGGATTTTCACAACAATGTTCAGGAAGAGAATATGCGTAACATAGTCCTTGCTGCATATGAGACAACACTGAAACCCTATCATGGCAAAGTGTCCAGATTTTTGTTTGCTGTGAGTAGTTATTGCCGCATAATGGAAAACATTTTTTTGTGTTTTATTTTAATTCAGACAATCCTGGGCTTCACAAAACATGCAATTTTTTTTTTTTGCTTTGGTTTTCATTCTTTTAAATATGCTAGTCACTGTTTAGATATTGTGCTACTGTTAGTTCTGTTTTTTTTTTTTTTTTTTTACATTTTCTTACATTTCTTCAGTAAAGAGTTGCACATTATATTAAGATAACATCTTTTAAAAAAAAAAAAAACCCTACAAAATGCAGAATATCATGAAGCCCATTCAATTTCTTAATATCATGAATAGGGCATGGATTTCTGTGACCTTAAAAAAAATGAAGCAATGTGCTTGCAGTTATACCCTCAATAACTTAAATATGCCTTTATAAAAGGTAGATAGATATACCCTAAAAAAAACATGCATTAAAATATTACTTAGAATGAAGTAAAAAATGCAAAATATCTCTATTTATTTTATAATATTAATTTTATGGAGTACTTTACATTATTTTAATTGGAGTATGCCTCTGTATGTAATCTTTTAGATGTCTTTACCACCCCATAATAGCCTGTGTTTCCATCATAGCTGTATTTACTTGCTCCACTATGTCACCAGCTTGTCTGTCAGGTGCTTACAACAACATTCCTCTACCTTCTGTCCACTAGTTTTTATCAATTAAAAGCATACATTATCGTTGCCATCATTTTTTTTTTTATTTTAAGGCTTTCTTCATGACTGGAAATAATATACACATCGTTCTTTTTTTTAGTTTAAAATCAATAAAAATTACTTTAGACATAAATTCAGATAAAAATCCAATAGATGGAATATTCCGTTGAAAAGGCAAAATATGTTTTAAATAACTATTGAGAACTGTCATTCTGCACTTAAGTTATTGATCATATGAACACAATTCATGAAAAATTCAAGCTTTGCTAATAAATGCAATTTTCTAAAAATCTTAACATCCTACAAGGTGTGTGGGAGTGTTTTTGTAGTTAAATTTTCACTGAAATATTAAAGGCTGCGACACTGGCTATTAAGAAAAGAATAAAAATAGAACCCACGCAATCCCTCCCTCCACTCTTCAGTCCTAAAGGTTGGCTGGTGAAGTAAATGACAAAATAATATAGAGCCATGGGTTTTTTTTTTATATTTTACACGCTCATAGATCATGATTGTGAAACTAATCCTGAGAAATTTTCTAATTTGCCAACGGCTTTTTAAATGTATAAAAATTACTTTAAAAATGCATTTAGAGATATTTTTTTAAAATAGAAACATGCCCTATATAAGTGTCTAAATGTGTTGTTTTATAAGATGTGCTTATTTGTGGTATTCTTTTTTTGTTTTTTTTTAACAAAATGTCTGCATCATTATTTTTTTCAACAGAACCTGACACGCTTTGTGCCATACAGAAGCAAATTTATTAAAGCTCTGATGCTAAGTGATGATGCTACAGTTGAAATGGTAAAAATATTTTGCTTTCACTTTTTTTTTTTGACATGGCACAAATACTATTTATTAGTTTTAAAAAAAAAAATAATTATTTATTTATAATGCTTAAAACCTTGTGGGACGGATGGCAGAGTGGTGTTTATACTCTACTGTCGACCTGAGAGGCCTGGGTTCGATCCGTGGTGAGAACCATGGGAATTTTTCCAGGTGAAATTCATTTCAAAGTTGTCCCTCTTGGGTACCTGACTTAAGTTGGGGAAGTAAAGGCGGCTGGGTGTTGTGCCTACTACACAATCCCTTCATATGCCGAGGTTATAGAAACAGATGAATTCTACTCTTCATCTGCCCTGATGGCCCTCTAGGGCTAAGGGAACTTTGCTTTACTTTTAAAACCTTACTATTTTTAATAAAAAGGGAGCCAGAAGGTCATTGCTTTGATGAAGTCACATAATCAACTGATGTCTGTTTTATACAATCAGTAACTAATATCTTTTTTTTTTTTCATTTCAGATTTTTTCAGACATTGATCTCTACATCACAGATTTTACAGAGAACTTGGATATGATTGACTCTTTGCTCAACCAGCACGGCCTCAACTCTGAAGAAAGATCTTAACTCCTCAAATAAAACGATAAAGTATGAAATATCATTAACCTTTTGGTATCCATTGTACCAGTGATTCCTATTGTTTAGGCCATGACCCATCATGAGTCTCAAATAAAGTTTTCTGTGGGGGTACTAGTTGAATTAATGTTACTAAAAAGTTGACAGTAATTATTTTTAAAAAATCAATTAACTAATCAGGGCCAATCAGACTTTTTTTTTTTTTCAAAAAGAGATTGTGTATAGACATTTTTTAAAAATGTATCCCTTCATATCACATTATATGTTATTGAAATCTAATACATTTTTAATAAAGTACCATGACTGATATTTTTTTTTTCAAACTCACCCCATAAAATATTACTTCAGCTAAAAACATGTACATGCATTCAGTTGTGTTTGCATTTTGTTCCATAATCAGAAATCCACAAAAAATTTTACATTCACGGCTATGCTACATGTATTTGAGGATTTTATTTTTGTTACCAAAATAAAAAGCATAATAATCACATATTTTATGTAGCAATATTTATCATAAAGATATATTATAATATATGTATGTATAACTGGATTATTGCTATAAGTTTTTTCTGATCTCATAAAAATATTTATATTACCAGTACTCATTTCAATATACATGTATCATAATTTTTAAGTAATACAATTTTTTCACATTAGCTTGTAAAAAAATACTTTCTGATTTCCAATCGTCAATAATTAAAACTATTTGCATTCCACGCTAGCATTTAAATTGGATTTCTGCCTGAAGCAAAAAAAATTTACTGGCATCTTCACCACTCTAGTGTATTTAAAAATTTCATAGAAAATATATTACAGCTTTTTATTAAATCTTTTTATATTTTAATATTTGTACCTCTAAAAGCAAAAATCTTGGCTGCTGAGTTCTGTTTAAATGTTGGTGATAATTGCCTTTTAAAAAATGTGATGTTTTCTCCATCAACCTTTGACACAGAGCTTCCAACTAATTTGTGATAATAAAAAAAAAATATTGTGATACTTTCAAGAGCCGCTTGAAATCCACAAAAAATTTATTTTGCATAATGTAACAGTTCACTGGTGAGCAAAAGTGGCTCTTAGTTGCGCACTCTTCTCCAATTGGAGTTCAGTGCTCCCCCCCCCCCATGACATCAGTTTATTCTAAGTTTTATTAAATTGACAGTTGTGTAGCTCTTCAGATTATTTTTCAATAAAAATCTGGAATGCATCACTTATCAACCTTATGCATAAGTCGAGGACTTACAGCATTGATAGCCTTATGCAGCTCTCACAGGCCATGCTTTATGCAGCTGCATCATCCTGTACAATTACATACCTTGTTCACTAAATTGACCGTGCTGTAGTTCTATATATTTTTTTTTAAACTATATAATTTTTGTCATCATCGATATATGGTGGTCAGTTTTTTTTTAAAATTAATTTCAGCCTTAGATGATTTTGTTGATTATGAATTCATTTTTTTATAAATATATACTCTCTAGTTTTACTTTGTTGCAAGTTATTATCTGAAAATATTTTTTTTTACTGCGTTATTTTGTACTATGTATGTACTGTTTTGTATGATATTACATTTTTTTTTATAACCGTTCAGGCATATCATATATATTATTAACTGGGACATAACATTCCACTGAGTTTTTGTTTACTGATATTTTTGTAAATCCATTGGAAGAATCTTTTTTTTTTGTTGCCAGTTTTTTTGCCCCTATGTGTTCACTAGATATTTCAGCCATATTTTATTTTGGTTTTTTTCTGATACATTATTTTTAGTTAATATTGTTGATGATTTCAGGATATTTTTACTTTGACAATGGCACGGTGCTAAATTGGCTAATTATGGTGCATAATTTTTACATTTAAAGTCTTGGTGTCTAATAAATAAAAACTACTATTTATGATTTTGTTGTTTTACTCAAGTGTTTCAATACCTATGGAGGAATTTTTTTTCCAGCTAAACTGTTTTTTTTTAAAATATCAACCATTGTTTTTATGATACTTATTGGAATACATTGTCAGCTTGAAACACTTAAAATGATCAAATATGTTTTAAAAATAAATTTGAGAATGGCGCCAAGAAGGTCAAAAAAATATTGAAGAAACGTAAGAAAATTAAAGAACACCAAAATATTTATAATTTTTTTATTTACTGTGGTCAGTAATTTAAAAAAAAAATTATTTAGCTCTTCATTAACAGAAGAAAATCTTTTTAACAGAAAATGTTCACTCTTGACTGCATGTTATATGTAAGGACCATATAATCAAATGAGCAGTGAGAAAATGCCAACAAATCTGCACATTTTCGTTACCTTCAGGCACAAACAATTCAGTTTGCCAGTTGGCATCACAATTTTTCACCCAAGAGACATTTCGAAATGTCCTGCTGATCATGTTTATTTACGAAAATTTTAATCTTTTTTTTTTTTTCAAATGGCTCTCTCTGCCCATACCCTTGCGATTCATGTTGGAATTTTTTTTTAATCAGAACCAGAATCTTCCTTAGCAGAAGATGCAGGTGAGGCAGAGGCTGGTGATGCAGGTTTCTTTTCCTGAAAAAAAAAAAAAAAAAATCTGTTACTTTTGTATTGACTGACTAACTAAAATTGGTAATAACATCGACGCAAGTTTATAGTTTGTAGAATTGTTTAACTTCAAAAGTTAATTGCAGTGGTGGTTTATAAATTGTAAGTTTATTCTCTGCTCTTAATCTGTTGGTCAAAGTAAATCAATCTACGCTAAAACCCACATATAAAAATTCTATTCTTATCTGTTTTTGAAAATATACCACAAGTTGCGATAAAGTGTAAAACAGATTATTAATAGTGAAAAGAATACTTAGTTTTTTTTCGATTGTGAACAAGAGATTAAAACTTCAGTTAGATAATGGACATAAATTGAGCCCGAAAAAAAACAACTCATTAAGTTAACAAATTTGTTCTTATGCTGTTTAGGTAATTTAAACCGCTTCATAATCTACCATTTATTTAATATATTTTACACTAGCCTTTGCAAATAGAAGATTAAGATATTCAGATAATTGACACCCTTAAAAGTTGGATGGTTTTACGAACAGCAAAGAATTTTATTTTACAGGACCATCATGCAACAGCCAAATTAAACCCACCTCTTCGCTGTCTGAGCCTTTGGCGGATTTCTCAGATTCTTGTTCAGACTTGGCAGGACTCTCAGATTTCTTGCTTTTCTTGGCGATCTTCTTCAGGGGCTTGTCACTGCCTTCAGAACTGCTAGAGTCGCTACCCGAGCTGGAGATGTATTCCTTGCTCTTGAAACCACTGCCTCCACCTGCACCACTAGAGCTTGTGTCTGCCTGGAGATCACAACATAAAGAAACTGTGCATCTAGTTGCTTTTGATTTACCAGTTCCATCTATCACAATGAATCCGCATAAAAACAAATAAAAGTAAAAAAAAAAAAAAATCAGTATAGCTAATAACTTCCTAAGGAGATGGGTGGTTGTCTAACATATATAAAGACTAAATGGAGCAGAAAATATTTTTTTTTCCAGTATAGTCATCCCTTAGAGGCTAAAAATAGTTTTAAGTGAACAATTTGTTTCAGTTATTGTTCATTGATTTGGTTTTCATTAAATATGATGCTGAAAATTTTGGTCCCTATTGAAGGGGACAAAATAGGCACGACTCACTTATATGACAAGAAGTGTTCAGACATGTAAAATATTAATTGATTTTTTTGTCACATTTATCTTTACAATTATTTACATTAATTTCCTTTTTTTTTTTTAAACATTATGTTTTACCTCTATAAAATGTGTTTTTGTTGTGTATTTAGGAGTGACTAGAACAAGTTAATTGTCTTTTGCTTGGATTATTGAGTTAACCGTGAGTGTAGTTAAAAACTAATATATTCTTAAATATGATTATATTACTAACTTTCTTTTTCTGAGGTTTTGACTTGGCAGGTTTGGAGTCTTCCTCTTCACCTTCACTGTCAGAAGGTTTGTTTTTGTTATATTCCTCCATAGCCTTTTGATATTCTGCTTTTGCTTCTTTCGCCTTTTCATCCCATTCCTTGATAATTAGAAATAAGTCATTCAAATTAAGCTAGTGAGTAACAGTAAGTGATTATAAAGTAAAGCATTTATAAACCAAACATTAACACCAGATTCGTTATTTCAAAACTCTTAGCATCATTTCTAAATCTATAAAGAAAAATAACTAAAACTCCAAGCCATGCACTTTAATGACCTATTAATAATCTGAAATAACAGCAGAAATAATTGCATTTAAAATATGCTAATATATGCAAATAAAAAATACATACCGATTTATCTGTGACTTCTTTCCACATCTCTCCTGCCCTCTTGGAAAGATCTGTGATGGAAATGCCAGGATTTTCCTCTTTAATTTGTTCTCTGTGCTCATTAAGCCAAATGAAGTAAGCAGACTGTGGACGTTTAGGCCTGTTTGGATCTTTATCTTTCCCTTTACCACTTTTTCTCTTCCTTGGGGCACCTTCCTTCTGTTGAATTGAAAATATTTATGCATGTACACATAAAATAATTTATATAAAATCCACACTTAATAAGAGCTCCCAATGACCCACAAGGCAGATGAAATGGAAGTTTCCAGTCTCCACCAAATACAAAGTGTGGCTATGATGTGATCCTATCAACATTTCTTATTATGTCAGGTATTTAAGACTAGAAAAACTCAATGATGTCCTCAATACTGCAGGTTCAGTCCCATAACTCTTCAACATGTAAAACTGATGCATTAAGGTTAATTGTCTCACTCTATTCTATAAACACCACCAAATTTAACTACATACAGTCTATGAAATTTCAAACAAGCGTGATTATGAATGACTCCCTGAAATTTTTCTAATTGGCGTCGGTTATTTACAAAAATAAATTCTTACGACTGTTTTAGCTGTCTTAGCCTTTTGTTCTTTTTTCTTCTCCTCTTTTTCCTTTTTCTTCTGTTCCTTCTCTTTCCTTTTTTCTTCCCTTTTCTCTTCTCTCACTTTCCTCCTTTCCTCAGCATCAGAACCAACATCCTGCCCATCACTGCTACCTTCGCTGGATTCAAAGTCTGAGTCTGAATCAGACGTTGTTGGAGGGTTGCTGTCATACCTGCAATAAAAACCACGGAAACACTTAGAGTACTATTAAAATGTTGAAAGAAAATGATACACGTATTAATGTTCCAGTCTCAATTAGTCAAATACTTTATGAACAGCACACACATTTTAGCCATGGCAAAATTCAAGTGGCATTCCAGAATTTTTACACAGCTAAACCAAAATTTTAGAACATGTACTTAATAATTTTCAAACGAACTGATATATTTTAGTAAAGATGCATGCATTAAAAAAAAAAATGTTGCGACATCCAAAATAAATCTTTTATTGATTTTCCAAAGATGCTGACAATTTTTTTTATTTTCAGTAGGTTTTTGAAAGCCTGGCATTGGTATCTAAGTTTTTCCCAGATTTCCATTTACTATGAATGTTTTTTTAAATTTTGAATCAAATGAACTTACTCTTCTGCAACTTCACTTCCACTTTCACCAGGATTAAATGATTCATCTGCAAGAAAAATTTAAAATTATTATTTATACTTCACTCTGAGCACTATTATCCTGAATAACACTTACTCTACCGTAGTGCTGACCATCCGCTCGTTACGATTTTTCCCATACTGCTGATCTGCCACTGATGTTTACATAGCAACTTTACCATGGTATGCAGTGTCAGAATTTATTAATAATGTGAATTTTCGGAAATACATTGGTTTTATTATTATTGCTTGTCGGGTTTTTCGGCTAAATTGAATTTGTGATAGTTGTTTATGATCTATTAAAAGTTTATCTTAGCAACTTGAAAAGTTAGCAAAAATTTTCAGAATTTATTTATTTTTACAAATTTTACTATTTATTTGATGATCTTGAATGATATACAGATTAGAACTTTATTTAATATTGAATTAGCTGAGATATTGGGTGATGAAAGCAGTACACAGATGATCGGGATATCGCTAACAACTAAAGACTCTAAGTTACTGACTTGAAATTTGACTGACACATTTTTTTTGTTCCTGTATTTTTTTTTTTTAGAATTCAACTTATCTTATTCATATTAAATATTTTTCTTATAAATCTACAATCAATTTTGTCTCTGTGGTGAAAATTTCAAGTTAATTGACCATTAATTTTTTTTTAATGAATTTTTAAAATATGACACCCTCAAAAGCAGATGGGGCCCCAAAAAAAAAAAGCTGGGAGGCAGGTGATAAGGCATTGAAAGGATATTACTAAAAACACGCAATACAAACCTGAGCTGTCGTCACTGTCGTCATCATCCCTGTCTTTGCCTTCTGCTTTCATTCTTTCTAGGTATGCATCATGATCACCACCCTCAGCATCACTGCCTGACATTTCATTGTAAGATATGGTTTTACTCTGTGAAGACGAATTAAACAAAAAAGTAGCAAAAGACACATATTTTGTTAAAACACCGAACAATTAATTTTATGTAAAAACAGAAAATATGGAAATGATCAAAATAACAGAAAGGCAGGGGAAAAAAAAAAATCTTACTCCTTTATCTCCAATATTCTTGACCCTTAGTTTCTTCTCTTTCACAAAGTCATACAGCTTGCCATATTCATCTCTGGAAAATATTTCTAATTCGTCAGCATTTGTCAAATTATTACTAATGAATGACAAAACTTTTAAAGAGCGTCAGGTTATGGAAATAACACAGGTAAAAGAAAATGAAAAGAGTAATTGAGGCTGATATCAAACTGGTATCTTAAAATAAATTTGGTTAAGAAAAAAAGGTTACTACAAGTAATTTGAATCACATTTTTTTAAAGCTTCAATTTGTTGAATATTAGCCTGTTGTGGATGCAGTTACCTTTTTCTAATTGTATCACGAAGAAACCAAGAGAAATAATTTCTGCGCAAAATTATGTTAGATTCTTTTTATTACATATTTTGGGGGAAGGGGGCAAAAATTTAATGTTTCATCAAATGAAAAAGTCTGCCGAAATGATTGTTTTTGAGGTACATTTTAACCTGCCATTCCAGTGTAAGATCCAACACATGTGGTATCAATGTGAAGGTCTGCTTTTCATTTGAATAGCTAGGACATTTGCATAATTATCATATTGCGTAATAACAGGAGGGCAGAAAGCAGACCCACAGTGTGAACAATTTCTTTGTCCTACTGATCAGTAGTCATAAACAGGTCACAGCCCATGCTTCGTACCATGGCTAGGCTGATTGTGTTTAGTTCAAAACCAAACCAAGTTTACAAATTATTCCAAATTTACAGTAAACAATTAAATTACACACATAAAATAATAATTATAAAACAATAATATCTAGTTGATTTTTGGCTGAGTAAATATTTTAGATAAGAAAGGTTTACAGCAATAGTATTACTATAGCCCCCTTCCCATCACACACATGGAAGGAATAAATTATATCACGTTTATAGAACTTTAACATCTATGATTATTGAGTCAATATATAATAACTATATTTCATTAGAAAGCTCTTTTCATTTCAAACATGTTGGTATATATTTAAATTTGCAGATGATAAATTATTTTACAATATAAAAAAGCTATCTAAACAGTCCCTCCCACGAACAAGGTCCTCAATAAAAAATGATGATAGTTTTCCAATCATAAAAAGTTTGATTAAACCTGCATCAATTTAAATAATTTTTTCACTGAAGAATTTTTGTGAATAAGATATGAATTAAAACTATAGCTATACTTTATAAAAAAACATAAAACAATAGCACACACAATATACTTTATAAAAAACATAAAACAATAACACACACAATATACTTTATAAAAAAACATAAAACAATAACACACACAATATACTTTATAAAAACCATAAAACAATAACACACACAATATACTTTATAAAAAAACATAAAACAATAGCACACACAATATACTTTATAAAAAACATAAAACAATAACACACACAATATACTTTATAAAAACCATAAAACAATAACACACACAATATACTTTATAAAAAACATAAAACAATAACACACACAATATATGATTAAAAAAAAACAGCTTACTTTTCAACACCGACAAATGTAAAAGTGGCCCCAGCATTTGTGTCTACCTCAAAGTCAAAGGACCTGGTGCTGCCAGCACTTCTGGCAAAATTGACACTGGCGACCTCATCAAACCTGATATGTATCGGGGGCTTGTGGACAAATATGAAGCCACGCTCCAGCGGGTAAAGGAGACCTGTAGCGGCTTTGTATGAGCAACTCACAGCCTGAGCACCTGAATTTCTGAAATTAGAAAAAAAAAAAAATATTAAATTATTCATATAAAACAGTGCATGTCGTGAGCAGTCTTTAAATGGTTTGAAAACAATTTTAATAATGACTCAATCATGCAGATATACTTTTAATCTGAAGTATTCTTTCTTTTATCAATTATTTCTTCGTTTTTTTTTTTTAGGTTGGTCAGATTTCTTAGTGGGTTGCAAATGTAAAAGTGTAAGAATCCCTTATCACTTAAGATGTTTTCCACTTTGACCTTTTGTATATGCATCAATCTAGTTTTATTAACTCTTTCCACTACTTTAACGATCTTTCACACATTCTTTCCATACAATTTCAACATATAAAATTGAAAAAAAAAACAAACTCTGGAGATAAAAACTAGATACATACATACATGTTTAAAAACAATGATACAGTGATGCTGCAATAGGTGACATGGCAAGGGACAGTGATACACTCAATGCTTGAAAAAAAAAAAGGTTGTAGCCCTTACCCTGTGAAACTTCCAGGAACTGTGATCTTGCGTCCAGTGATGGCTTTAAACACTTTACTCACAACTTCAAACTCCAGGCCGGACATTTCTTTTTGTAATTTGTCTTCGTACTTTGTTTTGATGTCCTCTCTTTAAGCACGGAATGAAAATGAAAGTTGACAACACAAAAGTATAAAAATTAGAGTAAATGTAATATATATAAATATATATGTAAAAAAAAAAAATGATTTGCCGTACGCACTCTGATAAACTAAGTTCCAGGGTCATTTCATCCTCTTTGTTAAACAACAGTATCAGGAAGTGATATCTTGTTTGACCTTGTTTAATGGGCGGGTCAAGGCTGACCTAGATATGTCGAATTTGGTCAAAAACAAATAATTATATTTGGATGAGAATGATTAGTCTACAAATATCTTTATTTGAATATTAATAATAACAATAATAAAAAAAAACTGCTTATTTAGCTATCTCTAATTTCAGAGATATTTCTCTGTTATCTAACTGGCGGAATAAATTTTAATTAAATTTAATGTTTATTAAAAACATCAATTATGTTACAACCCATAAATAATTTACTTTTAAGAAACCGAAAAAATATGAACACATTTCTATATATTTACTTACCACAAAGTACATTTGTCTTCCATCTTTGTGGGGCAATAAAAATAAGCGAAGAATTGTTTGGTATGGGATTTTGTAATCAAACGTCTTGCCATGAAGTTGAAGAAATCCAGGGAACAATTTGAGATCATAGCGACCTCTGGAGAATAATTATAGAAAAAAAAAATGTCTATCAGAAAATAGAATAACTTTTTTTAAAATAAAGAAGCGTAGATAAACATCATGATCCTAAACCTAACATGGTGTACCTTGGAGTGAGACACTGGACTTCTGATAAAGTGCAAATGCTTTCTCCGCTGATCTGAATAATATCTGCACTCTCCATAACATTTTTGTGAAACTCCTGCAACCAAAATAATATGTCCACATCAGTGTACAAGGCTCAATTAAAAGTTAAAAGAAACATAGCGTTTAACAATCTGCCTCGTAAAAAAAGCTTTCAAAATATTTCTTACTGCTACAGTGTCTCTCTCTGTATCAAGACCAGGTGGAATGTGAAATCTGACTTCCATGAGCGATACAGCCGCATCATCGTTCTGGTGAAATTCTATTGTCACTTCATTTTTAGCTGTGGTCGAGTTCATTACGTAGGTCAACGGAATCTCAAAAGCAAGCATGTTGTCAATTTTAAAGTTGAGAGCATTGCCTGCAAGATAAAAATTAAACATTTCAAATTCCTACAGAATAATAAATCAATACAGTATGCCACAAATTCCAAAGTACAATGAAATTTCATTATAGAAATGTTCACTGATAACAACACATTCAGTCAGGCAGTATATAGATCAAGCACAAGGTTCAGTTCAAATTTATGAATCATACATTTTTTTTTTTGACAACATACCTTCAAAATCTGCAGTTCCCCAGTTCCACCCTTTCAATGACATGTCAATTTTCTCTAGGCTTACTGAATAGTAATTGGATATGAACTTGGCCAACTTATCAAATTCCTGAAACATTTAAAAACATTATTAAAAAAATATTATTAAAGTTAAAGAGAAAAAAAGTTTTAATCTTGTTTATTCATTTTCTGTTTTGAGTAAAGAATTAAAAATTTGTTTTAAATTAATCCTGGAATTTAGGATTTAATTAATAATTCAAAAAGCCTGAATCAAGCTAGCAAGTTTATCTAAAAATGGGAGTTATGTAATGCGAACAGGGCATAGCTCCCATCTTGGTCATACTAACACAACCACTTTAAGTACTCTTTGCTTAAGGAAATTATTTAACTCACTACAAGAGGCCTTTCTTTGAGACCAGTATTATGTTAAGTTTTCCCAAACAACTTTAGTGAAAGGCAGACAATAGTGAAAAAATTTAATCAAATCTGCCTTTTTTGTTAGAAAGATTCAAAGTTTCTGAAAACCAATAAGAAATATATTATTATTACAGGCTTACCGCATCTTTAAAACCATCATATCTGTGAATACCACCAGTGTTCAAAATAAATTTTAAACAATGGCCTCTTGCTCTCTTTAGCCATTGAACTTTATCAATATCTGCACTCTGGAACTGATCTACTTTGCCAGTTTTCACATTTTTGAACATGACACTGTTTCTTTGAAGCTTTAATCTTCCTGGGTTCTTTAAACAGAATAGAAATACGCATTAATAAATATTTTGTAAGGTTATTAATAATGTGCTATTTAAATACCCAGTAAAACATTATAAATAGATTTTTTTAATGTATCGATAACAGGTTACTTATTTGTATAACCTCACTTATGATTTTCTATTGATTAAGAGATGTTGTCGATAAATGTTTCCTTAAGTTAACACTGAAAATAATAATACTCACTAAAGCGCCTCTAATTTCCTGAACAACGTCAGGATATTCTTGAAAATCACTCATGATTTAATACTGTATCATAGATAAAATATGACAAACACAGATAGATAGTGTTTTCGCGGACTCTAGAAACAACAAATCATCACTTCCGTTTTAGTATCGCATTTTTATATTTTTATCCTTTTTAAATTACATAGCTAAGCTTTATTTTCAAACATGAATGTCATGTAATTAAATCACAATTAACTATTAGATTTGAAATCGAGAGTTTTAAGCTTATTTGATGGTAATTCTCACATCTAACTTTAAATAAGAACAAAAAAATCTAGACAAAACATTGCATTTTCTGGAAACAGTGTTTCTATGTGAAATGTAAAACGACTTCTACACCTGTTCAATGAATGCATGATTAATCTGAAAAGTTCGCAAATCAAATTTCATTAGCAGTTGGCCTTTTGAAATATTCACAGTTTCAATTTCAAACAGTTATGTATAATTTTTATGCATACGAACAAATACAATCAGTAAATCTAAACATTATGATTACCAAGCTAGTGAGTAACGACTTCAAAGCTAGCTAGTCACAACTACAAGGTTAGTGAGTCATAACTACAAAGCTAATGAGTCATGACTATAAAGCTAATGAGTCATGACTACAAAGCTAATGAGTCATGACTACAAAGCTAATGAGTCATGAGTGAAGTCATGACTACAAAGCTAATGAGTCATGACTACCAAGCTATCTTACCCTTCTCTGGGCATCGCAGTGGAACATCCATTATTTGAGCTTTGTCTGTATTCATCCATTATTTGAGCATTGTCTGTATTCATCCATTATTTGAGCATTGTCTGTATTCATCCATTATTTGAGCATTGTCTGTATTCATCCATTATTTGAGCATTGTCTGTATCCATCCATTATTTGAGCATTGTCTGTATTCATCCATTATTTGAGCATTGTCTGTATTCATTGCCGTGACTTCATCATTTCCAGGATTTTTACATCATCTACATAGTCACTGTTTACCCTGGTACGATGTCCAATGCTTTTTTTAGAACATAGCACTATCGGCTATGGTGGGGGATGAAAGAAGTGCGCTGGAAAAAACCACCCAATTCGTGGTTTACAGGATCTAAGAGTCAAACATCTCATTCTTACAGGGATTTCACAGCCCCCCCTCCCCCCCCCCGCCAAACCAATCACCTTGAGTGCCGTGCTATGTCAATTTTAAAGTCCCTGGTATTCTATATTTATTACTGCATCGGTTCACATTCATATGTTTCTCTGTGTTACAGTTACACAGGGCCGGGCATGGTCGTCCGGGCTTTTGCTATTATCTATCTATCTATCTATCTATCTATCTATCTATCTATCTATCTATCTATCTATCTATCTATCTATCTATCTATCTATCTATCTATCTATCTATCTATCTATCTATCTATCTATCTATCTATCTATCTATCTATCTATCTATCTATCTATCTATCTATCTATCTATCTATGTGAGTAGCGCCCGGGGCATGATGCCCCTTTGCCCCACCCCCTCGCTACGCCACTGCCCATACATTATCACTGTTCTGGTTTCCTCTCATTGTTTTCGCTTTAGCCGAGCATGTTTAACCCGATGTTCTCAGCCCAGTGCTGTGGGTATTCCCGTCTTTGCATTACCGCCCCTGGGGTGAGCGTACCACATTTTGGGAAACACTGCACTATAGGATAATATATATAGGTATATATATATATATATATATATATATATATATATATATATATTAGGGTGGCCCAAAATAACTTTTTGTCAAATTTTTTTGGAGCATTTTGTTTTTTTTGCGTTTACTTTGACATCAAAACAGCACAGAAAAAATTTCATGAATATATGACTTTATTTAGTACTGCCTCATCGACACTGATATTTTAAATCATTTTAAATGAATTTTGAATGTGAGTATGTATATATAAAGCACATAGAAAATGCTAGAAGGTTCTGGAAAGTTTTATAAAAAAAATTTATACAATTCTAGAAGGTTCTGACAGGTTCTATAAAATCTCTAGAAGGTTCTAGAAATTTCTCGAAAAAACGTGGAAAAAATTGGGAAGGTTTCAGGAAATTCTAGAAAACTAATCTCTCGCCAAATCAGAGGAGAAAAGCTCCAAATTGTTGAACAGCATCGCAGAGAGTTTCCAGATGCAAAAAAAAACTGTGCTGAAGAGATCGCAACTTTAAGGAATCAGAAAGTACAGACTAAAAAACTTTTAAAGTGTATTTTTGAATGACGTACTTGGAACTACTCTGCAATATGGTCAGGCTGATGTGTCATGTAACTAGTATTATTTTACTGTTTAATTCCTACTGTGTAATATAATAGTTCTTTGTATCTAAAAAAGCCCCAGCATTTTAAACCTTGCAAAATTTTCATTTAATTCAACTGCCGAATACCATAAAACACGAGATAACAAGTGCACTGAGGCAGTATTTATAGGAGCCCAAATGGTGTGAAATTTGGTATATACATATTTTAAATCACAGTGAACCAGAAAACTAAAATGATCATGATAAAAAAAAATCAACTTTATTTTTTTCCATTATAAAGTGAGCCACCCTAATATACACACACACACACACACACACACATATATATATATATATATATAATGGAAAAAGGACGAAAACATAAATACGTAGTTTTTTTATTGTTTTATTTGAAAGTTTACAATGTTCCACGAATCAATACAAAAATATTTATGTCTAGTGAAATAAAATTATGTTTTCATGGCACGAAGAAAAAAAAATGTTTTTATTTGTTTATACACATGTCAGTTACAGTAATATATTTATTTATTTTATCAAAACTCAGAATGATAAACATTAACCAATGAAAACAATGAAAACATGAACCAGCATTCAAGGTAAAACGAAAAATCATAAGAATACACTCATGGATGTTCTTACGTTTCTGACCCCCCCCCCTCTCATAAAAAAATTCTTTGAGGGCCCTCGGCAAAGTTCAATTTAGGTGTCTTAGACAAAATTTCATTTGCGGCCCCCTAGGCAAATGTAAATTTGGGGGCCCTGGGCAAAGGTACAATGGGAAGGGAGGTTAGAAGAAAAGTTGACATTTAGAGCAAAGTTACATTTGAGGGCTATTGGAAAAAGCAAATAGTGGGCCCTTATAACGAAGAAAAAAAAGAAAATCTTTGATGACAGGGAGGGGGGGACCCATAATAATAGAGGGCCCTGCCTGATTTTGACTCTCTATAAGAACAGCTCTGGATTGTATGTTTACGTAAGACAGTTAAGTCAAGGATTGCTCTCCTGACGTTGGCTCTGTTAGGTGTCAGTTAAATTGTCTTCACGGTTGCCAGGGTGTAGATAGCGGGGGTTGAAGCAGGGCCGTTCCAAGGTGTTGAGGGCCCTAGGCGTAAACTAACAACTGGGGCCATCTGAACTTAAATAGGGAACAAGTGCTAGATGTTGCCCTGGGCAGACAGACATCTCTCTTACTCAGGGGGTGGGCCAACTATTTAAACCGCGGGCCGCATTGGGTTCTTAGATTTTTACAGGAGGGCCGGACCAAGAGCAGGTGTGTGGGTGTGAGTGAATTTATATAAATTAATATACATTAAAAGTAAATGTTATTGACATGAGTGAGCGGAGAGGTGCACTGCCTGGGCCGATTAAAGGGCCTAGCGGGGCGAATATGGCCCACTGGCATTATGGCCCACTGGCGGACTTTGCTTTGCCTATATCTGCCCCCCCCCCAACCTATCCATTAGAACTACTCTGTTTGGAAGTCTTCACTTTTGAAAACCACGTTTTTTTACACTGAATATTACAAGCAACACAAAACATGATTTACATGGAAATAAAGTGGTAATAAGCTATATACAATCATTATGTTAACCATGTACTGCAAGTACTTTGTATATAAACAAAGACAAACGGCCTGCATTGTTTTCTGTGAATAAATATTTGCAGCCAAAACATGCACTCGTGTATAAATAAATAGTTACTATGGATGATTTGTTCTGTTTGGTTAATTAGCTAAGGAGACCTTTTTGTCATAGGCTGCATGTTAAAACGTAACGGTTTTCGTCTGTACATGTTGAAGTGAACGGTTTTTGTCTATACATACAAAAGTAACGGTTTTTGTCTATACATACTAAAGTAACGGTTTTGTCTATTTATGTTAAAATAACGGATTTTATTTATACACGTTTAAATAACAGTTTTTGTCTATACATGTTTAAGTAACAGTTTTTGTCTATACATAGAAAAGTAACGGATTTTGTCAATACATATAAAATTAACGGATTTTTGTCTATACATGTTTAAGTAACAGTTTTTGTCTATACATGTTTAAGTAACAGTTTTGTCTATATAAGTTTAAGTAACAGTTTTTGTCTATAAATGTTTAAGTAACAGTTTTTGTCTATATATGTTAAAGTAACAGTTTTTGTCTGTATATGTTAAAGTAACAGTTTTTGTCTGTATATGTTAAAAGTAACAGATTTTGTCTATAAATGTTAAAGTAACAGATTTTGTCTATTAATGTTAAAGTAACGGATTTTGTCTCTATATGTTAAAGTAACATATTTTGTCTATACATAAATAAGTAACGCACGTTTAATAGTATTTATTTATGCATTTTATTAATAAATTTAAATAAAAAAATATTTGTATAATAAAATTGTTTATCAAGGTTGTGATGGGGAAAGGCTGTTTGCATTGCATCCCACAGAAACATTTGGGATTAAATTCTTGTGCCATTGCCGAACCTAGGGATTTGGGGGCCCCGGGGGGGGCTTGGTCTCTTTGGAGGCCCCTGCATTTTGACATTCAACACCATGGCATGAAATAATGTACTTAATATATAATATAAAAAAAAATTTTTTGAGGCCCCACTCAAGCTGGGGTCCGGGGGGGGACTTTCGTATTTGGACTCCTCCCCCTCACCCTAGGTACGCCTCTGATAATGCTGAAGTAAGAAAAATGCCTACCAATGTTTTCATATAGGGTGAAATACAATAAATAAATTAATAATACACGTACTAGTACAAGTCACATGTACTCTGCTGTATCTCAATATATGCGTTGTCGTAAAAACAGCAGAATTTGATGACGTCATATTCAATGTTTACATAAAGCGATACATGACAATTACATGATGATTTATATTAAATCTTGTCTACATTACATAGCATCACATCTCGCCAATAAGCGACACGAAATAACAAAAAAGAAAAAAGGATCTACAAACATTGAAAAAAAAAAGATTTATTCATAAAACTTTACTTAGAAAAGAAAATAGTCTTTGCAATTGTCCAAGCAAAAGATTTCCTAGCAACTTTTAAAAAAATGCAGACATATTTTAAAACTTGTTCCAGTAGCAGACGTCCCATTTTTATATCGATTACAGGCATTGGCTAAACAAAAAAAAAAATAAAAAAGCAAACACAAACCATTCATAAGCTCTGTTGATATTACTATCGTCATCATTGTTTATTGATAACTATTATCAATTATTATGGCGTGTGGTTATGAAGGTAATTATATCAAATTACAATTAGCACCGGTAGTAGCGAAAATGATCGCTCGTGACGACATTTCCGAGGTAAACCAGCAACTGATGTAGGTCATGGTCATTATTTAGGTCAGTGCTCATAAAAACTGGGCAGAGTGGATTTTCGGACATCGGCTTCCACACTCTGTTCCTCTCTGTTTGAGAATTAGTGCTCACAGGCTTCGTGAGATGAGACTCCCTGTGTCTTCCCCCACCCCCAGCACACGGGGGGCGGCCATACATAGGTCATAGCCCAGCGAGCCACCGGCTGGTCATCCTATGGCCCGGCTGCCGGGGACATTGAATCCGTACTAACTCCCCCCCCCTCCGCCCCAGGTAAAATTTTGAGGGAACATTGGAGAGGGCATGTTTATTTAGACAGCCCCAGCTTATCCGGATTTGGAAGGAACCGGCACGGGTCTTCCATCACATTAGTTCATATGGCTGAGTTGTTTTTTTTTTTTAGTTTTAATTTGAAGGTTGCAGTTAATTTCAAGAAGATTCACTTCACCCGAGATCGCTACCACGTCTGGTATCGATACTAATAAATTATAAGTACAGATCAGCGGGCGAAATCGATTACCTCCAACATAAAGCTATTTATCTTTCAGTCATTCCAACCAAAGATCTTTGGCTTACGTTGTTTTGAAAGATTGTTTTTTTTTTTTAAATCATGTTACGATGAAGCTAAGTTTTGGGATTAGTTGGTTAGCGTTGACGGGTAAAACGTAAATTGTGACGTATGAAATGTAGGTCATTTCTGCACATTAGGTAGGTGGGCATAAATAAGCACCCACATCTTTACATAATGGTGGGATAGAAATGTTTCAAGTGTCACGTTTGAACTCCCGACTTACCAGGAAACGCCGGGTACACTGCTAATATATATATAATTTAAAAACAAAGTTATGGCTTTACGGACGATATTATTTTCCTCTGGGTTCTATTGTAAATAATGTCTTATACGCAGGCACAAAGTGCCATAACTCTGAACATTCACAATGTCCAGTTCTCGAATGGCCACAGGTCGCTTATCGGAAGTATGTTAAACATTCACATAACAGAAATAAAACGGAAATATGATAGCACTGTGTGTACTAGTTTCTTAACAAAAAGATCACATAAACAGGTAACTTTAATTATGAGTTTCTGCACAAACTGTGTATGTGTGTGTGTGTATTATTTCTTTCTGTAATGTTTTGTCCACTAACTTTCCTCACTGGCCAGTTGATACATGTATATTCCATTTTTTTTCCCTCTCCACACAATGAGAGCAACAGCTATCAAACTATTGGAAGATATTGGCGTTGACAATATGACGTCATTAGAAAAGATGCTGACGTTTGACACATGTTTTTTTTTCCCCCACACATTTTAGCCACATCTCTTATGTTTCTGCTAGACATTTTTTCCAGACTTTCTCCAATATATCACCATGTCGTCTTGTCAAACAATTAGAAGAACAGCTCACGAGGAATACTAATCAACAATGTCATGTTGTGTCAATACATTTTTATGTTATTTTTTTGTAACCTTCTTATGAAAGTAAAGTAAGTTTGTTAAATCTGATTCCTGTTTGACATCACATTAGGGTATCCAATAAAATCAATCTAGCAATACTGTTCTGTTGATAAGTATTCACTTCTGCAATAAACCTGGGTATCGTTTAGAGAAAAGTCTATCTAATCGAAGTGTATGGAATAGGATCATATCACGCAAAAAATCTGGCACAGCAGCATAGTCAAAGCAGAGAACACGGCAGCGCTTGCCTGGTTGTCCGATAAGGCCGAACTGTCTTTCAATTTCCCGACCCTAGGTATATTGTTCTCCACCACGGGGTACTCTGTTGTTCCGTCGCTGCTGGTCTCATTGTCCGAGAGTTCGCCGAGATGCTTCGGTATTATGACGTCTATTTCCGACGGCGCTAATCCCCCTTGCTCTGTGTGATCTAAATATAGACCGCCCTGCTGCGAATGGGCGTATTTCCGGCCGTGTATTCTTGTCTTTTTGCGATCTTGTTCTCCGAATTCGTCCCAAGGTGAGCCGTGGCCGGGTCGCCTGCCCCCCTTCGGCGGGTACTTTTGCCCTTGCCACCGCGGCGACACCACCGTCCGGTCGATGCCGCCGCTGTCTGTCTCGTTGTCGATCCGGAGTTCATGTGAGTCGCGATCCTCGCTGAAGTCGCCGTACTCCTCGCTGCCGTACATCTCCGTGGAGGAGGACGACGACGAGGAAGACGTCCCGTTCGCCCGCGCGGCGCCCTGACCCGCTGGGTGCGGCGGCAGCTGCAGCTGCATGTCGTTCGCATAGAAGCGCTTGACGTCCCCGGGGCCGTTGCAGTAGTTTCCGGCGCAGAAGCACATCTCGGTGTCCCCGCTCTTGATGCACCTGTTCTCGTTCCTGACCATGTCATGGGCACAGTCGTACACCGCCAGCTTACCTGTGGACAGATTGATGTGGATTTATTTCTAGATGTATAAACAACACAATAGTAATAATAATCTAATAATATAATATTGATTTGGATTCTGCGTTAAATCGAAAGTAAAGAATTAATACAACAGTATTCCAGTTTAAAATACAACCATGAAAAAATCGGATCTGCCCGAAACCAAAAAAAAAACCAACACAGCCTACCTATCAAGCCTAAGGGGATTTAACTCTATGCAAAGGTTTTGCAGGGTACAGCTAGTATATACATAATAATACTTTGATAATGAGCTTTTAATTAACCGTGTTTGTCTCTGATTAAGTAAAGTAATTAATTAAAAAGTTGCGACTTTAAGAGGGGGGGGCATCCAGCTCGACCACCCCAGGTCCGGCGCCTTAGATGAGCCACTGCGATATGACGCTTTTTGTAAAGACTATGTTTCCTACAAATACGCATGTAGGCCTCACATTTGACAATGGCTCTAGGCCCCGTGCTTTTGACACTCATCCTAGGCCCCGCGCATCCGACACTCGTTCTAGGCCCCGCGCATCCGACACTTGTCCTAGCCCCCGCGCATTCGTCCTAGGCCCCGCGCATCCGACACTCATCCTAGGCCCCCCGCATCCGACACTCGTCCTAGGCCCCGCGCATCCGACACTTGTCCTATCCCCCGCGCATTCGTCCTAGGCCCCGCGCATCCGACACTCGTCCTAGCCCCCGCGCATCCGACATTCGTCCTAAGCCCCGCGCATCCGACACTTGTCATAGGCCCCGCGCAACCGACACTTGTCCTAGCCCCCGCGCATCCGACACTTGTCCTAGGCCCCGCGCATCCAACACTTGTCCTAGCCCCCGCGCATCCGACATTCGTCCTAAGCCCCGCGCATCCGACACTTGTCATAGGCCCCGCGCAACCGACACTTGTCCTAGCCCCCGCGCATCCGACATTCGTCCTAAGCCCCGCGTGTCCGACACTCGTCCTAGGCCCCGCGCATCCGACATTCGTCCTACCCCTCGCGCATCCGACACTTGTCCTAGGCCCCGCGCATTAAACCGTTATGCCCATCCCTACCCTGAATAAGACATGGATGGGAGGGGAGGAAATGGGTGAGTTTACCCCAAGGAACCAACTTTTTATGGTTGTGCTACTTGATGACACATTGCTTCACTTAACATATGACTCACATTGCGTTAGGAACAAAACAAATGAGTCACTGTCTGTGTAAATCTCTCCCCCCCCCCCCATCCCCAATGTCGCTCCGTTAAAGTTCTTCATCATCGCTGAAGTAAAGAGCAGTAACTCGACAAGTATTTAAATTGAAATAAGTCATTCCCGACAGTAAGTTGGCAACGAGTCGTTGGTAAACTGGCAGCTAGTTGTCGGTAAATTGACAAAACAAGTTTTGAGTACGTTGACAATTAGTTTTGAGTACGTTGACAGTTAGTTTTGAGTAAGTTGACAATTAGTTGTGAGTAAGTTGACAATTAGTTTTGAGTAAGTTGACAATTAGTTTTGAGTAAGTTGACAATTAGTTTTGAGTAAGTTGACAATTAGTTTTGAGTAAGTTGACAATTAGTTGTCAGTCAGGTCGTCAATAAGTTGGCAGCAAGATGGCGGGAATTTACCTGAAGAAATATTCATGCACTTGCCCACACATTTCATCGAGAAGAAATCGACGTCATTCAGCATGTCCAAGATGTCGCAGCCTTTGTTATTTTTGCCATGGCAACGAAAACATGTTACTTTTTCCAAATCTGCAACAAACAAAGAAATAAATCAAAACACTGCACGTCAACAAATTTCGTTCATCCATTAAAACTTTTTATTCTATTTTTAACTTGTACTTTTAGCTGACATAATTAGGTCACTGCCTTGACCTTTTAAAAAAAAAGAATGACTGACCTGGCCTTATAAAGAAAGGGCCTTCTGCGCCATGCGGGGGCAGGTCGCTGATTCCATCCCCTTTGGCGCCCGCCTCCCCTTGGCCGTAGTCATCTTCCTCGGTGACATCGTCGTCTGGGGTCTCCAGGAAGGAGAGGGCACCGTGACCCGAGGACTCTCTGATCTCCAGGGTGTGGTCCTGGGGTACGGAGTCTGGAACGGCCCTGCCTGCTGGACAATAATCAGATTACTGAAATAAATCTCTCTCTCTCTCTATCTATCTATCTACTTATCTTTCTATCTATCTTCTTATATATCTATCTCTCTATCTTTCTATATTTATACTGTGCATAGCCGGCGTTTGCTCGGGAAGTCAAGGTGCCAAGTGATACAGAAACATTTCTTAAGTTTATACTTAGTTTATACCCGACACAATTCAAGACCTCCAGACACATCTGAAATTTAAATTTTTAATCATCCATCCCAGGACCGTTCCTATTTGGTATTTGGGGGCCCCTTGGCATATACTGTCAGGAATGAACCTTTTTTTTTTGGGGGGGGATGGGTCTATGCAGTAAGCATCCGATTTTATCTTAATTAATGGAGGGGCCCCTTTTGTAGTGGATACCCCTCGGCAGTTACTTGATTCCCGCCTATCCACGGGAAAGGCTCAGGTACATTCAGCAGGGCGCGGACACATACAGTTTATCAGACTGTAAAGAATGATGGATCACAAAACGTTCCATGTGAATCTGTGTTCATACGTCAGATAAGTTACCATGTGACGTCAGCGGGTACGTCACACGATGCGTCTTTTGAAATATTGTGTTGATATGAGATGATTGGCGCGTGTGCGTGTGTGCCCCATGAGCGCCGATAAGGTGGCGATAACAGGTGATATTTATTTTTAAACTGAATGATCGTTTGTTGTTATTCATCTGACGTTAGGCCAGAGTTGGAAAATAAAGTGCTGAAGTTGTAGATTGAAATTATACATCCACTTGTATCCACAGAAATGAGTTGTTTTTTTTTAAAAATCAGCATTTGTGGTTGAGAGATAAGGCGATTTTTGAACTAGATTGAGTCTTTTTGGTGAAAATACAAGAATAGATAGACCTGCGGGGGGGGGGGGAGGCCTCGGCGTATCTGTAAATCCGGCCCTGTATATACCATCACATCACGGGGATTTACCATTGTACGCGGTGTAGATCGCTACTCCCATCCTTTGGTACCGGCATGTCAATAAAAGATTCTTCAGCTGTGGATAAACATATCTCCGTACTAGTCTGTACCTTGAAGAAGGGGGAGTTGGGAGAGGGTAAGAAAGAGAGAGAGAGAGAGAGGGAGGGAGATAGAGAGAGAGAGACAGAGAGAGAGAAAAAGGAGTGACATCTCACTTGGACATCTGTACATGTTACCTACTGACGCTGATCAATGCCAGCAGCTGAAGAAAGTTGGCCAGATTTTTTGTTTGTTTATAACTACAGCCGTTTTCTTTTTTGTTGTTTTTGGCAGACGAGACGGTTTATAAAAGAAGGTTGTTTGTTTAGATGCCGACTTCCAGGTAAGGTGTGCCCAAAAAACTTTTCAGGCACTACGAGGGGACCACCAGATGGTACATAATTCAATCGACTTATGACACGAAAGAGGGGGGGGGGGTTTGGAGGTAAAGTTTTGTTTATTTCTTAAGACAAAAGTTAGGGGAGGAAAGGGGGGGGGGTGGGTTCTGAAAATTGAGACAGAAGCAAGCAATGATATATAAGGTCATAACTAACTCGTTTTGAACTTTCGTTTCGTTTGAATAATATGTGTCATATAGCTGCCTCAATTGGTCACCCCCCCCCTCCTTAATCACACCCCCATGATTTTTTTCCTATTGCTTTAAGAACGATGGAATTTTTATTTTTAATGGGGGAGTGGTAATAAATTAAATGGGACAAGAAGCAGAACACTTAAGACATGTTGTAATAAGTAAGTTAAACAAGTACACAGCGGCGTAACTAGCCCGGGGGACCCCATTTACGTGCCAGAATATAAAAAGGTAAAGCACGCGTATGCATGCGCATACACGCGCGCGCACACACACACACACACACAAACAAAGGAAGACGAGATAAAAACAGAGAAGACAATAAAGAGATGGACAAATAAACACACACACACTGGCAAAAAGGACAGATGGGTTAGAAAAGTTTTCGGACGAAGCTAAAAAGATGGTTCGGTTATAAAGTGCAACGAGGGCAGGAAAGATAGATACAGCGGGTGGTGCTGGGAGGTTTTAGAGCAGGGGTGGGCAACATTTTTTTTTAAATCGCGGGCCACAATGGGCTCATAAATTTCACCGGTGGGCCGCTATTGACATGAACTAATATATGTTAATTGTAAGTCCCCCCATGACATAGGGCTGGAAACGAGTGACGGGCCGCAAGCGGGATTAGGCCCTCTGGCCGTGTAAATTGTCCATGACTGTTCCAGCGGAAGGAGATGTAACGGACAGTCTTCTAGGCCCAGGGGGCCTGAACTGATGTGTCCGTCTCTGGCTGCAATATTAAACAAGAAAGAAATTCACTTTGATAAGTACACGAAAACTTTGGGGGCTTTTTGGATGAGGGCCGGGGGTGGGGGGAGGTGGGTTGGGGGGTAAGCCAATCTGGACTAGTGTGGTTGTATTTCAAATGATGGATGAGTTGGTCATGGCCGAGTTGTACTGGCCCGGTTAGTCCAGTATGATTGACGTCAGCAAAGACACACGGAGAAGATGGAGAGCAGCCAATACTAGATGACCTCAGGTGAATCGTGAAATACTGGGGGGGGGGGGGGGCGGGACCTTTACGTTTAAGCTAATTTGAGAGAGGACCTGTGCATCGCTTTGAACTTAAGGCATGCTCGTATGTATTAGTAGTGTGTTTTAGTCGTGTGGCTGAGTAGTGTGTTTCAGAGTAGTGTGTTTCAGTAGTGTGTTTCAGTAGACTGTTTCAGAAATTATTTAGCGAAGGGTCATAATAATCAATCCGTCGTCGTCGGCATCCGTCCGTCTCGAGAGACGATGGTGTAGCTAAGTTGAGTCTACTAAACACCGCCGGGAATGGCTGTGCAGTCCGACTCGGGAGTGGCAATCCCTGCCGCACTTGTCACACTTGAAAATAGTTGGTTGTTGTAGTTGATGTTGTAGCTGCTTTTTTTTCCGCTTACGTCTTGTTCTTTTCAGGGCAGCATTATCCTGTCGCTCAGCCTCTGCGCGCAATGAACCCTGCCGGACAGCGAGCCTCCAAAACTGGCGGTCGGCTGCTTGGCTCTCCCAGGAGTTGGGGTTAATGGAGCACTCTTTCATATTCTTTTTGCAGGTGTCTTTGTAGCGCATTTTAGGTCGCCCTGTTTTCCTCTGGCCGGTAACTAGCTCGCCATAGAGAAGGTCCTTCGGGATGCGGCCTGCGTCCATTCTATTGACATGACCGAGCCATCTGAGGCGTCTCTCGCTGAGAACTGCAAACAAGCTGCTCATGTTGGCCCTCTCCAGCACCCTTTGAAATTCGAACGTGCTTTGAAATTCGAACGTTCTTTGAAATTCGAACATCCTTTGAAATTCGAACGTGCACTGAAATTCGAACGCTTGAGCACTATGTCTATATATATATATATATATATATATATATATATATATATATATATATATCTTACATTTAAGTATTCTACGTCTGCCACCGATTCATGTCTATCGTTCTGTCTATGCACTGGTCAGTTTTTATGTATCTGGGAAGGGGGGAGATCCTTGGTAGATACCCACAAATACATATCGAGGCCCCCCTTAGCATTTGATGATTGTAGGGGCTTCTCTAGCAGCGGGGGGGGCCTAGATAATCGCATAATTTACCAATTCATTAAAAAAGGCTCTGTTATCTTTTTTTGCTAATCTGTCCATCCATCAAGATGACTGCCTGTCCACTTAGCAGTGTTGGCAAAAAAAAAAGGTTTTCACTAATACTTTTTGCTGGCAACCCAGTCATACTATATTAATTTGAGAATCACTGCATGATCGCCAATTTGAACTACCTCTGCTTACGAACATTTCTAAAACAAAAGATGAACACACAAAAAAAATGAAAATGAACATCACTTCTGGACTGACTCAGGTAAAACATTCTGTGCGCCGAGCCGAACGAGTTCCACCAGACGAGAAGACAATAAGACGTGTGCGCCAGTCTCGCACGGAATCACCACCAATCAGAAAGTTACATTCATGTATATCGAGGACAGGTAATCATTCAGAACCTCCCAACTCTGATGACGACATGTGTTTTGTAAACTTACTCGGTTGCCAAGAAGAAGACAAACTGGCACAAAAACTTCTGATGCTGTGTTGTTGGGGTTTTTTTTTTCATTGTTCGAAGATAGATCACATGATGGGTGGTACACTGGGAGGAAGAAAAAAAAATCGCGTTTCACCAGATGGCCAGGAAAACCATGTCAAAGCGGCAAGTTAGACTAAATAATTTTTCTTTTTCAGCTTTGGAATTCAAATTCAGCCTTAAGAACTAGTTTTTTTTTCCTAATAATATTAAAACTGAGCTATTGGCAGTCTAATGCAGCCTTTGAACTGTTCTTGCGTTGGGAGGAAAGAATGGGGGGGGGGGTCTAGAGGAGGCAAAGGTGATTTGAAGGGGAGGGGGAGGGAAGACATAGTTAAAAAAAACGCCGTTAAGACTGAGACTTGCATAAGTCGAACATATTGTGTGTGTGTGCGTGTGGTGTGTGCGCGTGTGGTGTGTGCGCGTGTGGTGTGTACATGTGGTGTGCGTGTGGTGTGTGTATGTGGTGTGCGTGTGGTGTGTGTGGTGTAAATGTATATGTGGTGTGTGGTGTAAGTGTGTGTGTGTGTGGTGTGTGCGTGTGGTGTGTGTGTGTTTGTCGTTTAGAAGGTAGGTAGACAATACGTCTTCCATGAGCGCTAACTATTACAGTTTGAGAAATACCCCCCCCCACACACACACACACCCTTTCCTCATTTCACCAAGTCAGTGTTGTAATATCGACATGCATCGCAATAACCAATCTTCTTGAACTCTTCATTTGAATACAATTTTCTGCTTTCTGTCCCCCTGTGGGTGGCAGGGTGGGGTGGGGTGGGGGTGCGCGCTCGGTCGACCGATCTGTCTGCAGCCTTCGTTGAGTGACATGCAAATCAGTGACGGCCCCATGTGGTGGTAGCCCCCCTCCTCACTGACATTGACTTCTGGCCGACGCTCACATTTTTTTCACTGAGTTAGATTTAACAAGGTCCCTGCTCGGCCGCACGTGAAATAGGGTTGGTGGGGGGACTGCTTCCATTACGGCCCCACTCGTCCCGACCCCCCCCCCAACCCCGGGCCATTATATCAGAATAGGCACGAGCGATTGCCCCGCGAGGTGATGAAGAAAATTTACATTTCTTGATGACTATCTTATGACCCTTCCCCTCCACGCGACCCACACTCCCCTCCCTTTATATGAACACTAACACTTTATCGCGTCCTCCCCACCTTTATATAAATCAAAAAAAAAAAATTGGTGGTGATGACATCATTAACTCTTGTGTTGATCAGCAGTGACCCTCCTCCTACTCACCCCCACCACAGACCCCTGGTATTTTTTTTCCCCTTACCACAAACTCAAAGGGTGATCAGCCACGAGTAAATGTATCGTGATCAGAGCGGATTAGCTCCCATAATCAGTTGTTGAAATTCGGACAGCAGTTTCCGCATGAGTGGTCCGATCAGTTTGGAAATGACGGCTGCTGAGCGTGAATGGACAAACCGTGATTTATGAATAATAATTAAAATAACAATAATAAAAAAAAACACGTTAGACTTCATTCATTTGTATGTTTGCCTAATCAACTTTGGCTTTCTGAATTACAGCGATCTTTCGTATAGTCAATAATACAGTCAAAAAATGGCCTAGATTTAAAGTGCATTTGGCAAACTTTTTGGTCACAAAACATATTTTTTAAAATGTTTTATATTAATCGTAATCTACTGTGTCTCTTTGTTTAGTTTCGAGCCATTTTGTTTACATTTGAACTCAATGCGTCATTCACCTGACTAATGTCAAGGACAAATTTAAAATTGGATAACTGAATGACTCCGACATGATCAACTGAAGGACTCCGACGTGATCAACTGAAGGACTCCGACATGATCAACTGAAGGACTCCGACATGATCAAATGAAGGACTCCGACTTGATCAAATGAAGGACTCCGAAATTATCAACTGAAGGACTCCGACATGATCAACTGAAGGACCCCGACATGATCAACTGAAGGACTCCGACATGATCAACTGAAGGACTCCGACATGATCAACAGAAGGACTCCGACATGATCAACTGAAGGACCCCGACATGATCAACTGAAGGACTCCGACATGATCAAATGAAGGACTCCGACTTGATCAAATGAAGGACTCCGAAATGATCAACTGAAGGACTCCGACATGATCAACTGAAGGACCCCGACATGATCAACTGAAGGACTCCGACATGATCAACTGAAGGACTCCGACATGATCAACAGAAGGACTCCGACATGATCAACTGAAGGACCCCGACATGATCAACTGAAGTACTCCGACATGATCAAATGAAGGACTCCGACATGATCAACTGAAGGACTCCGACATGATCAACTGAAGGACCCCGACATGATCAACTGAAGGACCCCGACATGATCAACTGAAGTACCCCGACATGATCAACTGAAGGACCCCGACATGATCAACTGAAGGACTCCGACATGATCAACTGAAGGACTGACATGATCAACTGAAGGACTCCGACATGATCAACTGAAGGACTCCGACATGATCAAACTCGAGAATCGAAACTGGTCGACAGTTGAGCTTTCTACACCGCAAGACCGTCTATTGGCGTCTATCCTCATTGGGCTAAAGTTCAGTAAAGACGACTCGCAGCTAAGGTCATCTCCATGGCGACCGCTGTAAATGGTGCCAGAAAGGAGAAGGCTCTCATTGTTGAACATGTCAAAATCTTCGCAGCATCTCATACCAGTGCCGAGCCTAGGGTTTTGGGGGCCCGGGGAGGGGGGGCTTGGCCTCTTTGGGGGCTCCTGCATTTTGACATTCGACACCATGACATGAGATAGTTAACTTAATATTTAATGTAAAAAAAATTCTTGGGGACCTCCTCAAGCTGGGGCCCGGGGGGACTTTCTAATTTGGACCCCCCACCCTAGGTACGCCTCTGTCGCATTCAAATATCAATGGCAGTTTTTTTTTTAAATTCTTTCTGGCACCATTCGCTGCGGTATTAAGAAAAAGGCGTTAGCTGTAAGTTTAGTTAGTTGTCTATGGAAATTAGTGTAACCGGTGAATATTTTGTACGGTGTCGAGTCAATATTTTCCCCCATTTAAAAAACCAAGTCGAAAATGTCCGTGGATGCCAAGACAGACAAACTCCTCACAGTGGAACAATATTAGATGACAAACTATCGTACCAGCTTCGCCACACATCAATGTTGATGCTGGAGAAAATATGCGGGAGATTTGGGGGGGGGGTATAATTTATCTCCATTCCACATTATTTGATCTCTAGAACTTAAACAACAATCTATTCAAATTGTAGCGATTAGCGACCCTCACCCCAGACAACCCCACGCCACCCCCCCCCCCCGAGCCCGACACTTAAAAGTCGAGATGTAAAAAAAAATTAGCATTTCTGTACTCCCTTGACGCCGGCCATGTTTTTTTTTTCACGTCTAGATCGTCAGAGTACAGGCCCTTGGACGGGTCACGTGAGGTCAAGAACTTTTTGTCGTCAAGTCGATGGAGACAACAGTTTGACATTTTTTTCCTTCTCTCTCCCCCCTTCCTTTGTCAAGATGTGAGCGTCGTAGTTTAAAGGGGCGGGTTGTGAGGTCTCAGGGGCGCGCTGGAAGGAAAGTGGAGGGCTGCATCGAGACCTGAATAAGTTTCTTCGTGCAGGCTGAACCAACTTGTTAATGAATTCCAATTGCGGAGAGAGGGTGTGTGTGTGTGTGTGGGGGGGTTAGGTGTGAGGGCTTGTGCGTGCGTGCGTGTGTGGGGAGATCAGGTGGTTGTCGCCGAAGGTGAGATGCGGCGGGTACAAAGTGCGGTGTAAAGCTGCTTCAAAGGTTTTTTATCTTACGCTTATTTTTTCTCTTTTCACAAAGTCAAGAGCATCTCAGTGGATCAGTGCGGCCCCAGTAGCCCCAGGCTGTGACCTCATTGTGGTCAGAGGCTGACTTACAGACAGCCAGACCCCCCCACCCCCAATGCTAAGAAGACACTTTGCCAATGCTCCCCCCCCCCCCACTAAGAAGGCCCTATGTTTATAGATTGTCTTTTTTATGCCTAACATGACTTGACAGAAGTTCATGGCTTTTTTTGTAAAGGCTGTTGACTGTCATGATTGTCTTTCATTCATTTTCGTATCTACACAAGCTAGAGATATTTTAATACTATACTTGTTCAATGAAGGCGTTGAATTCTGTATCGATACTAATTCCCGTTTGCATCGATACGCTTCCTCCCCTCTGCTCTTTCTTTATGCTCTCTCTCTCTTTTATACTCGACTCAACACATGTAAGTGTGAGTGTATTTGTACTTGTCCGCGCGTGTGTGTGTGTCTTTGTCCTTGGCGTAAGTGAGTGTCTTTGTCCATGTTATTTTAACCTTTAAGTCACCGTCCTAATTGTTGTAAACTGATTACAGACTACAAGTCCGTGCACAATAGTCAGGTCTCTCAACAGTCAAAAAAAAAAAACAAGTCGACCAGCAGTGAGAGTTTACTTAAGCCCCCCCTCCCACTATCCCCCCTTTGGGTACACTTTATAACAAAGACTGGGCGCTGGGGGTTGAAAAGTGTTAAAGGTGAGATGTTGACAGAAGGAATAAAAAAAAAATAATGGGAAAACAACTCTGAATGTTTAAAAAAAAAATTGTCGAGTTTCACCCGGGATTGTCGAACTTTGCCCCCCCCCCCTCTCCCACCACCTCACGCATCTTAACGACGTCAGCTCGAGAGACGTCAAAAAAATCTCGCGGACTGATCCGAAGTTCACGGAGGTGCTGAATTCACCGGCGCTGCGGAAAGTCCCGTTAAGATGTGTGATAAGAGTAAGTGTGTCAGTGGGAGGTAAGGAAGTGGGGAGGGTATGAGGGCGCCCGGGGGGGGGGGAGTCGGATTGGAGAAAAGTTTTGTCCTTTACATTTACGCACGACCATTAAAAGTAGATAAACTGCGGTGTCACCGTTAGAACAACGCATATTATGAACGTCGCGGTAGGGACTCACAGAATATATCAAAAGGGGGGGGGGTTACAAAGTCTCCAGTTCACAGAGAACCGAAAAGATCTTTCCAACATGGGGGTGGGGGTTAAAGTTCCCGGTAATAAAGATGGTTTAAATGTGTCTCCTTCTTTCATCCCCACCATAGCTGATAGTACAATGGTCATGGGGGCACCACGGGAACATTTTCACCACGACCTGAAAGATCGAACCCTGGGGCTGGGGGGGCCTACCAACAATGCTAGGCATACATTTAAAATAAATATAGTTTTTCATAATAATAAGTATAATTAAGCTGAGTTGCCTTGTCACCGCCAACAGTCTTTCTTTCCTTACCCACCTCCCCCCCCCCCATCCCCGGGTCCCTCCTAAAGCTTTGATTGGCTAGCTAGACCAATGACCTTTTGGTATTTCACTCATTCCCATCACATATCAGTTATTCATTTTTCTAATCAGTGTTTCCCATAAATAAGAAAAAAATAAATTATTTCTACCCAAGTAATGACCCGTATGACGTCATCGATTGCCATGCGGGCGATGGGTGGACGGGACGGGACACAATCATTACAGTCGCTGGACATCTCGAGATTTATGAACTCATTCATTTACTTCACACCAGTGGGTCTCTGTCGGTTGCTCCGCGGAACACGGCTGTTAGTTGAGCCATTTGAACAAAAAATATATCAAATACAAAGTGAAAATAAAAGTACCAGTAAACAAAAAAATATTGCATTTTTGCGCACCTGAGTGTGTATTTCTTCAACACTGGTGCTATTTTTAGCCAGCCGTGTTCCTGCTTATACTACACTCTAGATATGTGTTGTCTTCAGATGTTAAGCTCATCAAGTTTGGCTTTGAAGCTAAAGCACTGCAAGCGGTCCTCTCAGAGGCGTACCTAGGGAGGGGGTCCGAATTCGTAAGTCCCCACGGGGCCCCGGCTTGAGGGGGCCCCAAAATTATTTTTCTACATTAAATATTAGTACATTATCTCATGTCATGGTGTCGAATGTCAAAATGCAAGGACCAGCCAAAGAGGCCAAGCCCCCCCCCCGGGCCCCCAAATCCCTAGGTTCGGCACTGGGTCCTTCGGAAAAAAAAACAACAACCACTTCTCAATGTTTAGTGTTTGGTGACTTTTAAAATCTGATTGAGAACTGCTGGCCTAGACAACATGTTATACCTGTGTATAAAAGACAGGACGAAAGGAGTAGCAGGCAAACCTAAATATACCTGGAGAAGTAGACAGACACAAGAAAGACAACTAGATTAAGAAAGATGGTTCTGTAAATGTAGATAGAAAATTAAACTGTTAGACCGATAAACAGATTGTTGTATAGATGGACAGATAGATAGATAGATAGATAAATAGATATACAGATAGACATTTAGATAGATATAAAGGCTGATCTACAGATAGATAGATAGATAGATAGATAGATAGATAGATAGATAGATAGATAGAGATATATAGATAAATAAATAGATAGATAGATATATATATATATATAGATAGATAGAGACAGACAGACAGACAGTTGTGTTACTGAGATGAGCAAGAAAACATAGAGACTTCACAATTTACACTGACATATACAGACAAACAGACAGCAACTTGCACACACAAACGCAAAAATTGTTTTTCTCAATCCCTAAAGCACACACACACAAACACTCACACACATACTCAAATACACATTCACTCACTCTCACACACACACACACATACTCAAATACACATTCACACTCACAAACATACTCAAATACACATTCACTGACACACACATACTCAAATTCACATTCACACACACACACATACTCAAATACACATTCACTCACACACACATACTCAAATACACATTCACACTCACACACACACACATACTCAAATACACATTCACACTCACACACACACACATACTCAAATACACATTCACACTCACACACACACACATACTCAAATACACATTCACACTCACACACACACATACTCAAATACACATTCACACTCACACACACACATACTCAAATACACATTCACTAACACACACATACTCAAATACACATTCACACACACACACATACTCATCCTATTGTCTGACCTCCATTTCCCACCTCTCCCAACCTCCACACCCCCAGTTTTCATCAACAGATCACATGACACTTGTTATGACCTCCAATCCTGACTAAATGGATTCAAAAAGATAACATTATGAACTCTGACCCCCCCCATTCACACACACACACGTACGCACAACAAGAGAGTTAATTACAGACAGATATGTTGTTAGCTAGGGGCGATGGTTGAGGGGTGGGGGCTAGAGCAGTAGGTCAACGCCCGGGGTGGTGGGGGTGGGTGGGGCGACATTTAGTGACGCGTCCAGATAAATATTTAAAAAAAAAATGAAAGTTTTCCCCCAATTTGAAATTTGATCTGAAATATTGGCGATGGTGTGGAACTTGGGTTTCCAACAACATATCCAGTTGTGCTCAGCGGGAGAAAATTGGGGGAATCCCCGCTGGTGTGAACTGGTGTTGTGCACGCTGCGCAGTAGCTTACTGCGTATTATGTGGCGTCATCTCACACATAGTAGAAGCGGCCTTGCGCCGCGAAAAGATGTACGAGGCGGCGGGGGGGGGGGTGTAAGTAGAGGTCTGGGGCCAGTATCTTACGCGGGGCCGATAGCTATGTTTTGTTACGGCTTCAGGAACTAAAGAATCCGCTACAACACCCCAGACAGTCCGAGGAGAAGAGAGAGAGAGAGAGAGAGAGAGAGAGAGTAAGAGGAAGATGGGAGACAAAAAGAGTACCTGACTACTAGGTCACGTGAATAACGACCAGTAAATGGTAGCCCCCCCCCCCACCCACCTATCCACTTCATCTCCAAGTCACCCTTCCTGTCATGTTAAAAGTCATAAGACGCCCTCCCGCCCCATTCCCACACCATACCCCACCCCCACATTCCCCTTTTCCCCCGCTCTCTCTCTCTCTCTCTCCCGCGGAATAAACTAATTAAATGCTTCATTTTACTGCTTCAGTTGATTTTTGTTTTCAAATAACTCACAAACAACCATCAACGTAGGACATAACGGAGGATGTAAGCAAGGCAGAGACAGACAAGACGCTGAAGACAATGTTAGGGGGAAAAAAACAACTTTTTACTTTTAAAACAAAAGCAACAACAACAACAACAACAACAACAGCAACAACAACAACCGATACATTTTGTCAACATAAACAAATTACGCTAAATAAACGAAACAAACCAAGTCGGTGAAGCAAATCAAGGGAAAGTACTCAATAGATAAACAAACATAGAATTGTATTTAACCCTTTTGTCTTGTAACACGGTGAAAATACAGTACACAACAATTGTTTTATTACGCCATGTAACCACTGAGTCTTCCGATTTCTAAAAGGTGCCAGAGTAAACATGGCATTTTTTAAATTATTACCAGATCAACTTTCTTTTGTTTTTTTGGAACAATTTAGGTTAATCTGCGAATCAGTAAAACTAACCGAATTTCGTTTTATGTAGATTGATACACAGACGTTTAATGATAGGAATATTTATATATATATATATATATATATATATATATATATATATATATATATATATATATAGACAGACAGATAGATAGATAGATTGAGTAATTAATTAATTGATAGCTCATTTGATATATATATATATATATATATATATATATATATATATATATATATATAAAGAGAGAGAGAGAGAGAGAGAGAGAGAGAGAGGGAGAGAGAGTGAGAGAGAGATGAGAGTTGAGAGAGAAACAGATATGTAGACAGACAGTCTGATAGATAGACAGACAGACATATAGCTAGACATATATATATATATATATATATATATATATATATATATATATATATATATATATAGACAGATAGCTAGACAGAGAGCCATGCAGATAGATGGATAGATAGATAGATAGATAGATAGATAGATAGATAGATAGATAGATAGATAGATAGATAGATAGATAGATAGATAGATAGATAGATAGATAGACAGTCAGACATATAGATAGATAGAAACAAGAACTAAACGAGTACTTTCTGTACAGTGTAATACTTATAGCACAACGTAATCGTGTGTCGGACTGTACCAGTGTAACTGTGAGTGTTGTACAGTGGACTGTACCAGTGTAACTGAGTGTTCTACAGTGTGAGACCTCAGGTGTTTCAGGGTGAGTCACGGACTCCACTTCTTCTTCTTCGTGTCACTGACTCTGACGCCACGAGTCAGTCTGAGTACAGTATTGATTGTGGCCGGACCCGCAGACGTAGGTGTGGTTAATGATGCGTGTCCAGGGGAGGATGTTCTCCCCCGCCCACTCCCCCTCCCTTCCCGCGGTCTGGTACACAGCGTGTTTAACAGACTTGAGTACTCGCTCGCGCATGTCTCTGTCTGTTTGTATGTGTGTGTGCGTGTGTGTTGGGGGTGTTACTTAGAGAACTAGAAGTGTGAAAAATGAGAGTGAGAGATGGGAAAGAGAAAGAGAAAGGGGGAGAGAGAGAGAGATGGGAAAGAGAGAGGGGGGGAGAGAGAGAGAAATGGGAAAGAGAGAGAAAAAAAATTGTAATGAATGAAGAGAATGTGTTGTATACAGTTTATAAACAGTTTAAACAATGCATAAGTTATGTATAAAGTATTTGATAAATATATATCTCCCTTAAAGATGGCCACTGTACTGGTCAGATGAAGTAGAGTCCATCTGATTGTGCGACTAGTGCAGTAGTGAAAAATCATAACCACGCACAACACACACGTTTAAAAACTTCTGAGTTATCAAAACAGGTGCATCAAACATCCATCATTTCTTTTTTTTGGGAATAAAAATAGTTTAAAATACTCGCTGAAAACAAAGGCTATTGTTTGTGAGTGTGTGTGAGCAGGCTTGCGGATCCGCCAAATTTTTTTCCGGCTCCGGCTCCCACAAATGTGACGGCTCCGGCTCCCTATTAAGATAGTATCACACGAGACAAAAATTTTTGTAATTGCGCCACGCAAGCATGCCGCTGATAAAAAGTTATGCAAATTTTGTCGCGTTCACCCCCATAGCAGGCCCGTAGCGTGCGGGGGGGGGGCAGGGGGGCCGCCCCCCCCCGTGTTTTGTCTGGCCCTCTCTGCTTATTTGTTCTACTTAGTAAAATGTATTACCTGCCCCCCCCCCCTGCTATTGCCTGGCCCCTGCTGTAGAATGCCTGGCCCCTGATGTAGAATTTGCACGCTACGGGGCTGCCCCATAGTCAGGTACTTGAAAATATACGGATGTCGGTTTTACTAAAAACAAACCATTTCAGTGCATCCAGAATCATATCATTATTTTCGACCGAGGTTTCACTAGTCGCCATTTTCATAAGTAATAAAAAGTTATTTCAATTATCAAATTAGCAAATAGTAAAATGATACATTATTTAAAATATTTTAAAGACTTCAGTATTTATATTTATTATTTATAAATTTGAAGTGACTATTCGGACCTGGGTACCAATAAACTCCGATTTTTATTCGGACCCCGTCCCAATCAAGTCTGATTGTTATTCGGACCCGTGGCAAATATGCACTTAGCTTAGCTATACATAAACTTTATTATTGTTTTTTTTTTTAATTGTTTGAATTGTATGATTTAATCGTTACTCAGTGTCTAGGGTTCCACTAAGCGGACTCTGTATTATTATTTTTTCGGGTTCCGTCTAATAAAGTCTAAATATAGCTAAGCTTAGTGCATATTTGCCACGGGTCCGAATAACAATCTGATTTTATTGGGGCCCGGGTCCGTATAGCCACATCCTGATAAATTTATCTACTCTATTTCAGATATTCTGTTTATAATAAAATTGTTAAATACAGAAAGCGACCATTTTGTTTACAGTCTATTACAAATTCGCGGCAGCCCCGTAGCGTGAAAATTCTACAGCAGGGGCCAGGCATTCTACAACAGGGGCCAGGCAATAGCTGGGGGGGGGGGGGACAGGTAATACATTTTACTAAGTAGAGCAAATAAGCAGAGGGGGGGGGCCAGAAAAAACGCAAGGGGGGCTAAGCCCCCTGGCCCCCACACACGCTACGGGCCTGATTCGCGGTCAAATAATAATACGAAATGACGCGTTCTATTTGTCGTCTTAGTAAAAATTTATTTTAAATGATTGATACAATTATTCTATGAAATAAAACTGTTTTAACTTTATATATAACAAAATAACATGCCATTAAAAAAATTTCGGAGGGTAAACAAGATTTAAAACGAACACAAAACGATTCCCCGTTAAAGAATTCTTGTGGTGATGTGCGTGCACGCTATCATTTTAACGCTGTTACTGTTGTGGCTTTTGTAAAATAACAACATTTCAAATTGTAGGAGGCAAACAATCAAACAAATTTGGAATTTTAAAGCTAAAAAAAAAAAATTCTGCTGTAAAAAAAAAACATTTGGGAGCCGTGGAGCCGCCAGATTTTTTCGGCTCCGGCTCCAGCAAAAAGTGGCGGCTCCCGGCTCCTCGGCTCCGGCTCCGCAAGCCTGTGTGTGAGGAGAGGGTATTCGAGGAACAAAGGAAATCAATCAATCAACCAATCAATCAATCTATCTATCTATATATCTATCTATCAGTCTGTCTGTATGTCTGTCTATCTATCTATCTATATCTATTGGGGAGGTATGGAATTTTGTCGGATTATGAGCAGATGAAGAAAAGGGCGGTAGAGGTTGTGTGGGGGGGAAGGGGTGAGTGAGAGAGGAAGGGGGCAGCACATTCCATCAACAGATCTTCTCACCACAGGTGAGGCCAGGTGTGCAGTTCACGGTGAAAAAAATCCAGAATATACCGACCTAATAATTACACGTGACAGAAGCTTCATCTTTAAAAAAAAAAATATTTTATTTAAAAAGAAAACAAAGAAATACCCTTGAAGGGAAATAACTCACTTAACAACACAAACGTACGCGTGTGTGTGTATTTTAGTTGATTTTTTTTGTGTGTTTGTTTTAAAGGGGGAGACTATTTGACCGGGAAGGCACCACATTTATCTCCCCGTTACCGTCTTAATTACCGGCCCTTGTCGAAATCTTAACACAAATTATTGTGTCACATCAAAGCCAAAAAAAAAAAGTTTGGTTTACCTCCCACTTGTGTAGGTGTGTGTGTGGGAGGGGGGGGAGTACAAAGACGATTTTTTTTGAAGAAAGAAAAACGCCCTTGCAAGAGGCAGGGTAGGGTAGAGGGGGGGCAGGGGAGGTAACTAACTAACGGTAGACAATTACTGTCAGGTCACTGTGAAGAAGAGTAAGCCAGGAATGGACTTAAAGGTGGAGAAATTCTTAGGCAGAGAGAAACAAAACCAACATAAATTAATTAGCGAGTGTACGCTGTAATTATTTTAACCCCCCCCCCCCCGTATATGAGTTAGTTTAAAGAGCTGAAGCGCCTCTGGAAAATTTCAATAGTGTAAGAAATAAAAAAAAAAGAACCCGCTCGTGGAGTGACTTTTGGACCATTTGGTGTTCAAATCTAGGTCACGCCTGTAATTAAGTTTCAAAAACAGCGCACGCGAGGTTTAAGTTTAAAAGCTAATCGCTGAAAGGGGGATAATTTGAACAAGAGCTGGACATGTAACTGTGTTGTTGTTGCCTCCCCTAGTGGTCGTGTGGGTGATGACGTCATTGCTTTAATTATTTTATTTTGTGTGTGTGTGTGCTCATTACTTCAACCAATGATAATATGGTGAGCTAAAGTCTATTGGCAGAAAAAAAAACTTGGTTCAGTCACAGGTAGTTAAAAGTAATTGTACACGTACACACACAGCAGAGATGGGGATGTACCTGCCCATCGGCGGCGGAACGAAATATTTTAAGGGGGGGGGCAAGCCAAAATTCAAGGGGGAGGGGCGCCGCCCCCCCTTGAAAATTTAAGGAGAGGCAAGACAAAATATGACCGAAAGACATATTTTACCCCCTTAATTCTATAATAGAATATTGTAATTCTGTAGCAAGTATTTAATCGATATTATTAAAAAATAATATATTAAAAAAGATAAAAATGAACATTGAGCACTTCTGTCGTCAACTGATTCGTAATGTCAGTTTGTTTACAAAATTAATAGTGAAATTAGATCAGAAAATTACTGATAATTATCATGAATGATGATGAATATGAAACCGGAAACGGGAAACTCAATAAACAAAATTGTAATTTATGAGAAGATAATAAATAATTGTATTTTCTTTAAAAATTACATTTGCCGTCATTCGGTAGATGGCAATACTTCTCTATACTTATAAGACGCATTTGCTATCTGTCTGTCTTTTCCCTTAAAACTCAAGATCCATACAACCAAATAACGTGAAATTTGATACACGCCGTGGCGCAACCGGAAGGGGGGGCAAGGGGGGGGGGCTTGAGCCACCCCCCAGGCCAAATCATCAATACATACTTTACGTTATAAAGTTACAAAAAAGACTGTCAAACTGTCTTTTTTCAATATGTGAGCCCCCCCCCCCGACCAGCATTTTTTGCTGGTTACGCCACTGGGTACACGTTCACAAAATTACATGGGGAATGTTCTTAAACAGGTTTCGTTCCATCTCTATGGGTACTTTAATTGTAAGTAATTATTTTGGATATCAAAGACATGGAAATTGGCAAACTTTTACCCCGATTTCAGGTTTTACGAGCTTCTCTCCCACATAGCTTACTTACTATAAATATGATCGGTACGGGAAACCAAATATCACATTACTTACTACATTATTACATTCCATTCCTTTATCCATAGGAATCTTTTGCTACAGTCATGCCTAAGAGAGAAAGAGAGAGAGAGGGAGAGAGGGAGGAAAAGAGGGAGGGAGGGAGAGAGGAAAGAGGGAGAGAGGGAGGGAGAGAGGGGGGAGGGAGTGAGAGAGGGAGGGAGGGAAAGAGGGATAGAGAGGGAGGGGAGAGAGAGGGAGGAGAGAGGGAGGGAAAGAGGGAGGGAGGGGAGGGAGAGAGAGAGGAACTGCCAAAAATGTGTATCACATTGCTTTAAGATAAATGTACCCTTTTATTGCATGCAAATAAAACCTTTTTTACGCGTCTTAATTTAAATCTTAATTAAACGTCGAATTACGCTTCTTAAATAAACATAAAACATTATTTTAAACCCGGGCAAAATTCGGGTACTTGCAACTAATTTTAAAATATGCCACAACAACTCTCAATAATGTGATTACTGTAAAATGTCAATTAATTATAATTTCTTTCAACTATTAAATTTAAGAAATAAATCAAATGAATTATGACAACGAAAATGATACATATAAACTAAAATGAATTACAAAGTTAAAAAAGTTAAAATTTTAGGGGGGGGCAGACTGGAAATTCAAGGGGGGGGGGCGCTGCCCCCCCTTAAAAGTTTTAGGGGGGGGCCGCTGCCCCCCCCCTGCTCCGCCGCCAGTGTACCTGCCGCTACTCAAGTACATTTTCGGAGTACTTGTACGTTGGTAACCTGTACTCAGAGCCGTAGCTCCCAGCGCGAGTAACATTTTTATGGCACCCTCCTCCCTATCTGAAAAGCGTAAAAAACAATTAGCAGAGGTCTTTCGACGCACCCCCCCCCCCCACGGCCTAGTTCGGCGCCGTATGCTGCCGCACAACCCACAGTAACCCTTTCACCACTACTGTCTTGCATGGTCAGTTCTTGGCACATCTCTGGTAAATACATTTATTTACATACTGCTTACTAGAGGGCAGATAGATAGATAGATAGATAGAAATAGACAAACAGATAGATAGATAGATACATAAATATATGGATAGATACACAGATAGATAGACAGACATATAGATAGGTAGACAAACATATAGACATATAGACAGACACTCGCAGATAGATAGATAGACAGATAGACACTCACAGATAGATAGATAGACATATAGACAGATACTCATAGATAGATAGACAGACAGACAGACAGACATAACAAGTACAATGAATATCGCAAATATTTTGATGGAGACTAAAGAATGATTCTAACAGCAATGGGAATTAACTCAATTCTAAAACAAGCGAAAAAAAAACAACAACAACGGAATGTTAATAGTCTATTTTCCAATTTTAATGTCAAAACAAAAGACGAAAGCCTTAGGAAAAAAACCCACCTGGCCAGATGTGCGGATTGGATGGCAGTGATTTGTTTTTTTTTTATTTGTCTTTTTGTTTGTTTGGAGTTTTGCACTGTCTAGATCACACTTGGGTCAACTGCGGCCCGCCAGGCTGTTTGATCCGGCCCCGCGCTCTCTGCTCATCTCCGCCCGTTCACACCAATGACGATTGACATTTATTTATATTATTAATTCATTACTAGCTAACACATCCATCCATCTGTCTCTTGGCTCGGTCCTTCTGTCACGTTTAAAAAAAAACCAAATGTGGTCCGCGGACCAAAACGTTTGTCCACCCCTGTTCTAGGCCATATCAAGCCCGAAATGAGTATCCAGACGGCCTAAGTCACAGGGATTTGGGGTCGCCGGGGGGCTTGGCCTCTATGGGGGGGCCCCTGCATTTTGACATTCGACACCAGATTTTGAAATAATGTACTTAATATTTAATGTAAAAAAAATAATTTGGGGGGGGGGCCTCCCTCAAGCTGGGGTAGGCCTCTGCTAGGTCACACAGCCTCTTTTTTTTCCCCGGACGACTGGCGTCTTTAAGAAGGGCGGTGCCACATGGCTGCCTATACGGACAATATTTTTTAACCTGACCTAGATAAATAATTGCCAGGGATAGTTTTATTTTGTCGTTTGGATTAAAAAAAAATGTTTGACTATTTGCTAGTAACATCTAGATATTCTCCATATTCATATATTTTTTTGTGTTAATTCTTCAAGAAAATAGTTGGCAGCCCTGCTGTGCGATTGGCGGTAATTTTTGTAAACACGTGACAATCCAGACATCTATTTTAGCCAATCGTTAGAGGACGATTATTATAATTTTTTTCCTTAGTCCTAAAGAGCTGAAACAAACAGACCGAGTGGTGTGGATACTCCACTGTCGACCTGAGAGTCCTGGGTTCGATCATCGGTGAGAACCATGGGAATTCTCCCGGGTGAAACTTGTTTGTAAGTCGTCCAACAAAAAGTCCACCCAGATTTAAATGGGTACCTAGACTTAAAGTTGGGGAAGTAAAGGCTGGCTGGGCGTTGTGCTAACCACACAATCCCTTTCATATGCCGAGGTTATAGAAACATCTGACCATATTGCACTGTAAGACTAAGGGAACATTTTATATCGGAATCGGTAAAACAAAAACCAAAACCTTGCACCGCAGCAGCATCAGTAACGAGTAACGTCACCATCAGTAGTTTGTGTTCATATTATTCTTTTCTAACAATCTTCTGCATCACTTTACCTCCCCCCCCTCTCTCTTCCACTAATCTCGCCCCACGGTGAACACCCCCCCCCCCCCCGGTAACTATTTCGTCCTGCATTTCGAATCCTTTATATATATAATAAAAAAAAAAAAGCAACTCTCTACCCCACCTCCTTACATCTATCCACCGAGTTATCTGAGATAAGCATCCATGTTTACAGACGTGTACTCTCCAACCCAACATGTCACCTGTCTCGACTTCTAATGAAAAGTATACAGGCACATTTTTTTTTTCTTCTAATCTTCATCTCGGGCGAGGTCTAAAACAAAGGGAGCATACCTGATTAATGACGCAGGCAATCTGTTACTTATCTTATATAATCGTTTTCTGGGTTTTCCCCCCTTGCATTTGTTTTTTTTTTTGTTCTTCTTTCTCCCCCCCCCCCCCGCCCCCTCTTCTCTTTCTCAGCATAGCGAAAGTTGCAGAGAGTGTCTTCGGGTTAAGAATGACACAGAGAGAAAGGTTTATGGGTGCCCTTGGCGCTTTGACCCCCATACTTTTTGTTTATGATGGGATGCTACTAATAGGTCATGCTGACATTATATGCTCTGTTTTTTTATTTTATAAATATCATCTATGTAGTGTGACACATCACATTACTGAAGAGGTTTGCAGAACATTAACAGAAATACAGCAGTTTACGTGGCACCAACAATATGTCGATCATCATCAAACTGTAATTTGTCTCATTTGCACTCCCCGCCCCCCCCCCTCAGAAAAGGTTGAATGTAAGCGAAGTAAAGTGAGTACACATTTAGTTAACTCCCCTGTGACTGTTTTGTGAGTCATATTTACCCAGCCGGCGATTACTGTGTGCGCAGTTTGGTGCAAGAGTGCACCAGCAGCGCACTTCACACATGTGCACACTATTAAACTGTCTTTTTTTTTACAGCGCCTATTTGATTAAATACGTTTCTATTGAAACCTTTTAACGACACACACACTCACACACACCCCGCCCCCAAGTCACCAAGGGCCGTAGAAAGCCGACCAGTCACCACATACAGACGGTCGTGTCAGCAAGATATGAAACAGTGTGAGATGGCATGAGGGGGGGAGGGGGGTTCAGTAAAGGCCTACCAGAAACGTGTGGGATTGAGGGAAGGTATTGTTGTCTTTGATTAAAAAAAAACTAACGTCAGACGATATGGCGCCTTTTGTTTATGTATCAGTGCCGAACCTAGGGATTTGGGGGGGGGCGGGTTGTGGGCTTCACCTTTTTGGGGTCCCCTGCATTTTGACATTCGACACCATGACATGAGATAATGTACAATGTACCTAATATTTAATGTAAAATAAATTTTTGGGGGGCACCCCTCAAGGTGGGGCCCAGGGGGGCTTTCGAATTAGGACCTCCCACCCTAGGTACGCCTCTGTTATGTGTATATTATTGTTTTTACTAGTTGAAAGTTCGCCATGTTTATTAGTACCCATCCTAAACTAATCAAGTTTTTAATACTTTTAAAAATAACACGACTGCTTCACGAGTACTTTTTTCCTCCTTCATAGAAATATAAGTGAAAAAAGGGTGTGGCGGCGGGGGGTGGGGGGTGTTCCTTTGTCTTGTCCATGTGGTAGAACAAAAATAAAAAAAAAATGGTGTATATCTCTGAATACAGCCTAGTTAGACATAACTCTGTGACTTCTCATACCTCCCCCCTCCTACCCCTCTCTCTCTCTCTCTACTCTCACTGCAGAGAGAGCAGACACGTCACAGCTCACCACCGCCATATGTTCATTCATGACGAACGTCCTCGTTACGTGTTTGGTTGTGGGAATTCCCGGTGCTATTCTTAAACTCCTTTCACGTGCATGCACAAATTTTTTTTTTAAATGAGGTCGGGTTGGGTTGGGTTTGGGGGGGGGGAAGGAGGGGGGAATAAGCCGAGAGACGTCAACTGATAAAGATGAGCCAAATGGTATGACGATGTATTGATGCCATATGTGTAGGACATTAGCGCTGTGTGACGACTACAGTCCACATATAGAACCACACAAGGGGCTGGAACTCTTGTTATGATGTCGCCCCGTTGCGGGCTGCCGTGTGTGTGTGTGCGGCAGTGTGCCGGCAGTGATGTTGCCAGAACGTTTCAAACAAAAATAATAACAAAAAAAAAAAAGCTAATAAAAATGTAGCACAAAGTAGCGCAGAACTATTTTTTTTTTTTTTTGGCCTTCTAGATTTCGTGCTACTTTAAAACGTTTTTTTTTTCAGCACATGGTTTTAAAATCGGCGAATTCGCGAAAAGTAGCGCACACTGTTTTCGGGGTTTTGTAAGTGTGTATGTGTGTGGATGTTGTTCATTGTTATCATCTAGTTGCAATGCAAGATAACGGTTTGTTTCGCCTGTGGTTAAAGACATGGCCATGACCAGTACGGGCTACATGCTCCATATCTATATATTTTTTGTTCTAATTTTTCCAACATGACCTGTCAACAGGATACTCACATATACCCCCCAACCCCCCCCCCTCCCCCACGCCCTTTAGTACCATGAGCTGTCTAGACAGAATGTCTACATGTCTCTGTCGGTCCAGTTAAAAGGAAATGATCGATAAGCAAGGGGGCACTGTGATCGTGGGGACAAGTTGCATCGATAGATGACCAGATGTACACGGTGACCGGGGGTGGGGGAGGAGTGGGCATTTAAAAAAAAACGGACTGTCGGGACACATTTTTAAAGGGGGGGGGTGGGGACCCAATTTATTACGCCGCTGATTGGGGGAGGAGGGAGGGAATGGTTAAAAAAAAAGTAGTTGGCCGAATTGGGCTTTTTGCGAGTTTGGCGGTGCAGATCTCAATGGGCGATTGGTCAATGTAATGTCTCGCCTGAACCACCCTTCCTCCCCCCCAACCCCTCCCCGGGCCCAACCACTTATCAACTCCTACTATTGAATGGCCGCAGGTCGTGTCAGTGTTTGATCGGTCAAGAAACTTCAACAGCAGAAAACAAACAAACAAACGCCGATAGCTGAGTCATCAAAACACGGGGCACGTGATGACCTCCGACCCCCACCGTGTGACTGATTGCGTTTTTTTTATTTAAATACTTTTCATTAACTAGCTGTTTCCGGACGTTCTGGGGATGTGCATATAGACAAAAGTATGAATATCATGGGGTGAGGGGGGGAGGAGACAAGTCAAGGTAGTGACCGGTGAAATAGATCTATTTATAAACATAACGACACTTCCGTCAAAGAGGGTGCCAAGGTGGTCGCCAGACCATGAACAATAGAATGCTCGCAACCAATTATGTAAATAGCCGTCTGTCATCGACCAGGTAGAATACAGAAGACAGTGGTTTAGAGACAGATGTCTTTCCAGAGGCGTACCTAGGGTGGGGGAGAGGGGGTCCGAATTCGAAAGTCCCCCCCCGGGCCCCCAAATCCCTAGGTTCGGCACTGTGTCTTTCAAACTAAATTTCTTTTTTTTTTTCTAAAGTCGGTATAACATCAATGAATGTTTGTATGGTCTAAGCCTTAGGACTTAATTTTCTTTTTTAAAATACTTTTTTTTTAGTATAAATATATATATATATATATATATATATATATATATAAGCGATTTGGGTTCTGCGTTAAATCGAAAATAAAGAATGAATACAACAGTATTCCAGTTTAAAATACAATCATGAAAAAATCGGATCTGCCCGAAACCAAAAAATAACGTAGCCTACCGATCAAGCCTAAGGGGATATAACTCTATGCAAAGGTTTTGCAGGGTACAGCTAGTATTTTATTAAAAGGGTTATAGATATAAATCTGTGTGTTTGTGTCTGTCACGGTGATAGGTGTTGTGACAGGTCAAAGGTCAGGGCGGGGGGCTGATAAAGGCGTTATTATTATTATTATTTTTTACAATTAAATTATTTACAAAAGCCAGTCTTAGGAATTGTAAATATGAAATGCTTACCAAGTAAAGCATTACGATGGTTCAGCTTAGTGAATTAATGATAACAGAACAGATAAATAATACATGGTTGTACAGATGCATAGAACATGGTTGTACAGATACACAGAACATGGTTGTACAGATACACAGAACATGGTTGTACAGATAAATAATACATGGCTGTACACATACATAGAACATGGTTGTACAGATAAATAATACATGGTTGTACAGATACATAGAACATGGTTGTACACATACATAGAACATGGTTGTACACATAAATAATACATGGTTGTACACATACATAGAACATGGTTGTACAGATACATAGAACATGGTTGTACTCATACATAGAACATGGTTGTACACATACACAGAACATGGTTGTACACATACATAGAACATGGTTGTACACATACATAGAACATGGTTGTACACATACATAGAACATGGTTGTACACATACATAGAACATGGCTGTACACATACATAGAACATGGCTGTACACATACATAGAACATGGTTGTACACATACACAGAACATGCACTTGTAACGTAGGAAATAAAAAGCTGCGTAAATCCAATCAAAAAGACATTGATCTCTTCAATCACTTTTTGAGAATCCCTGACATCCTCCCTCTGAAGTCATTTGTTTGTATTTGTTTCTCCTCACCGTACGCACAGCTCGAGTTTCTTCTTCTACCCCGGGAATAAGCGGCTCTCACGTTACACATCAAAACATGCCCCCGTGTTGACTCGAGTACATGCGAGTCGAGTCTTTGACCACACGAAGGTACATCGGTTTGTAAAATAAACAGAAAAGTCAGCAGTCCAGTTAACAAAAACATCACATGCCCTCCCCCCTCTCTTCCCCCCCCTCCCCACACACACACCTTCCCGCTTTCCTCTTTACCTTTTTCCTTATTAGTTCATTCATCCGAACCGCAGGCGTCCGTCACACTAATCTCCCGCACCCCCAGGGGTCAACCAAACACACACACCACACCCATACTTTGCGACTCCCCCCCCCCCCACTTTTTAGAGCATTTTCGAAAAAAAAATGCTCTATTGTCCCCGTTTTGTCTGTCTGTCTGTCTGTCATCACCCTAGATCTCAACAACCTTAAGTCCTAGACCC
>JAGDYQ010000045.1:3400930-3508714 GCA_021962125.1 Bulinus truncatus
AAAAATGTTTGACTATTTGCTACATATATAGTATCATCTAGATATTTTCCATATTCATATATTTTCTTTTTGTTAATTCTTCAAGACAATAGTTGGCAGCCCTGCTGTGCGATGGGTGGCATTTTTTGAACACGTGACAATCCAGACATCTATTTTAGCCAATGGTTAGAGGACGATTATTATAATTTTCCCCTTAGTCCTAAAGAGCTGAAACAAACAGGCCGAGTGGTGTAGATACTCCACTGTCGACCTGAGAGTCCTGGGTTCGATCATCGGTGAAAAACATGGGAATTCTCCCGGGTGAAATTTGTTTGAAAGTCGTCCCACAAAAAGTCCACCCAGCATTAAATGCGTACCTAGATTTAAAGTAAGGGAAGTAAAGGCGGGCTGGGCGTTGTGCTAACCACACAATCCCTTTATATGCCGAGGTTATAGAAACATCTGACCATATTGCACTGTAAGACTAGGGAACATTTTATATTGGAATCGGTAAAACAAAAACAAACCTTGCACTACAGCAGCATCAGTAACAGGTAACTTCACCATCAGTAGTCTGTGTTCATATTATTCCTTTCTAACAATCTTATGCATCACTTTACACCCCCCCTCCCTTCCTTCCACTAATCTCGCCCCACGGTGAACCCCCCCCTCCGGTAACTTTTTCGTCCTGCATTTCGAATCCTTAAATATATAATAAAAAAGCAACTCTCTACCCCACCTCCTTACATCTATCCACCGAGTTATCTAAGATAAGCATCCATGTTTACAGATGTGTACTCTCCAACCCAACATGTCACCTGTCTTGACTTCTAATGAAAAGTATACAGGCACATTTTTTTTTTCTTCTAATCTTCATCTCGGGCGAGGTCTAAAACAAAGGGAGCATACCTGATTAATGAATGACGCAGGCAATCTGTTACTTATCTTATATAATCGTTTTCTGGGTTTTCCCCCCTTGCATTGGTTTTTTTTTTGTTCTTCTTTCTCTCTCTCTCCCCACCCCCTCCTCCTCCCTTTCTCAGCATAGCGAAAGTTGCAGAGTTTGTCTTCGGGTTAAGAATGAGAGAGAGAGAGAGAGAGAGAGAGAGAGAGAGAGAGAGAGAGAGAGAGAGAGAGAGGTTTATGGGTGACCTTGGCGCTTTGACCCCATACTTTTTGTTTATGATGGGATGCTATTAATAGGTCATGCTGACATTATATGCTCTGTTTTTTTTATTTTTTAAATAACATCTATGTAGTGTGACACATCACATTACTGAAGAGGTTTGCAGAACATTAACAGAAATACAGTTTACGTGGCACCAACAATATGTCGATCATCATCAAACTGTAATTTGTGCCATTTGCACTCCCCGCCCCCCCCCCTCAGAAAAGGTTGAATGTAAGCGAAGTGAGTGAGTACACATTTAGTTAACTCCCCTGTGACTGTTTCGTGAGTCATTTTAACCCAGCCGGCGATTACTGTGTGCGCAGTTTGGTGCAAGAGTGCACCAGCAGCGCACTTCACACATGTGCACACTATTAAACTGTCTTTTTTTTTTTTATAGTGCCTATTTGATTAAATACGTTTCTATTGAAACCTTTTAACGACACACACACACCCCGCCCCGCCCCCCCCCCCCTAGTCACAAAGGGCCGTAGAAAGCCGACCAGTCAACAAGGGCCGTAGAAAGCCGACCAGTCAACAAGGGCCGTAGAAAGCCGACCAGTCAACAAGGGCCGTAGAAAGCCGACCAGTCACCACATACAGACGGTCGTGTCAGCAAGATAAGAAACAGTATGAGATGGCTTGGGGGGGGGGGGTTCCAGTAACGGCCTACCAGAACCGTGTGGGATTGAGGGTGGGTACTGTTGTCTTTGATAATAAAACTAACGTCAGACGATATTGCGCCTTTTGTTTATGTATAAGTGCCGAACCTAGGGATTTTGGGGGGGGGGGAGGGTTGTGGGCTTAACCTTTTTGGGGGCCCCTGCATTTTGACATTCGACACCATGACATAAGATAATGTACAATGTACCTAATATTTAATGTGAAATAAATTTTTGGGGGGCACCCCTCAAGGCGGGGCCCAGGGGGGGCTTTCGAATTAGGTACGCCTCTGTTATGTGTATATTATTATTTTTACTAGTTGAAAGTTCGCCATGTTTATTAGTACCCATCCTTAACTAATCAAGTTTCCAGTTTTTTTTAATACTTTTAAAAATAACATGACTACTTGACGAGCACTTTTTCCCTCCTTCATAGAAATATAAGTGAAAAAAGGGCGTGGCGGCGGGGGTGGGGGTGTTCTTTTGTCTTGTCCATGTGGTAGAACAAAAATACAAAAAAAAATGGTGTATATCTCTGAATACAGTCTAGTTAGACATAACTCTGTGACTTCTCATACCTCCCCCCCTCCTACCCCCCTCTCTCTCTCTACCCTCACTGCAGAGAGAGCAGACACGTCACAGCTCACCACCGCCATATGTTCATTCATGACGAACGTCCTCGTTACGTGTTTGGTTGTGGGAATTCCCGGTGCTATTCTTCAACTCCTTTCACGTGCATGCACATTTTTTTTTTAAATGAGGTCGGGTCGGGGTGGGTTGGGGGAATGGTGAAAGGGGGGGGGGGGATAAGCCGAGAGACGTCAACTGATAAAGATGAGCCAAATGGTATGACGATGTATTGATGCCATATGTGTTCGACATTGGCGCTGGGTGACGACTACAGTAAACATATTGAAACACACAAGGGGCTGGAACTCTTGTTATGATGATGCCCCGTTGCAGGCTGCCGTTTGCGTGTGTGTGTGTGTGTGTGTGTGTGAGTGAGTGTGTGTGTGTGTGTGAGTGAGTGTGTGTGTGTGTGTGAGTGTGTGTGTGTGTGTGTGAGTGAGTGTGTGCCGACAATGGTGTTGCCAGAATGTTTCAAACAAGAATAATAACAAAAAAAAAAAAAAGCTAAAAAAAAACATGTAGCACAAAGTAGCGCAGAGCTTTCTTTTTTTTTTTGGCCTTCTAGATTTTGCGCTACTTTAAAAACAATGTTTTTTTTTAGCACATGGTCTTAAAATTAGCGAATTTGCGAAAAGTAGCGCACAAAGTTTCCGGGTTTTTGTAAGTGTGTGTGTGTGTGTTGTTCATTGTTATCATCTAGTTGTAATGCAAGATAACGATTTGTTTCGCCTGTGATTCAAGACATGACCATGACCAGAATGCTCTCTCTTTTTTTTTTTTCTTCTAATTTGTTCCAACATGACCCTTCAACAGGATACTCACATACCCCCCCACCCTACCCCCCAGCCCTGCAGTATCATGAGCTGTATAGAACGAATGTCTGTTTACATGTCTCTGTCGGTCCAGTTCAATGGAAATGTTCGATAAGCAAGGGGGCACTGCGATCGTGGGGGACCAGTCGCATCGATAGATGACCAGATGTACAAGATGACTACCCGGGGGGTGGGGTTTTTAAAAAAAAAACCGGACTGTCGGGACTTAAGGGGCCTCAACGTGACATATTTTTTTTAAAGGGGGTGGGGACCCAAATTATTTGCTACGCCGCTGACTAAGGGGGGGGTGGGGACGGGGGGAGGGGTCTGGTTACAAAAAAAAAAAAAAGGGGGCGTTGGCCGAATTGGGTTTTTGCGAGTTCGGCGGTTCAGATCTCAGTGGGCGATTGGTCAATGTAATGTCTCGCCTGAACCACCCTTCCTCCCCCCCCCAACCCCTCCCCGTGCCCAACCACTTATCAACTCCTCCTATTGAATGGCCGCAGGTCAGGTCAGTGTTTGATCGGTCAACAAACTTCAACAGCAGAAAACAAGCAAACAAACAAACAAACAAACAAACGCAGATTGCTGAGTCATCAAAACACGAGGCACGTGATGACCTCCGACCCCCACCGTGTGACTGATTGTGTTTTTTTTTTTATTTAAATACTTTTCATTAACTAGCTGTGTGCGGACGTTCTGGGCATGGGCATATAGAGTAATATAGACACAAGTATGAATATCATCATGGGGTGGGGGGGGGGGAGAGAGACAAGTCAAGTCAGGTCTTCGCTCAAGTTCCCGGTGGTGTCTCCATGGCCGTAGCACTATCGGCTATGGTGGGGATGAAAGAAGGTCACCGTAAAAAAACCGTCCCATTAGTGGTTCATAGGATCTAAGAGATTTCATCTCATCCTCACAGGGACTGCACAAACCGGTGAAATAGATCTATTTATAAACATAACAACACTTCCGTCAAAGAGGGTGCCCAGGTGGTGGTCAGACAGTGAGCAATAGAATGCTCGCAACCAATTATGTAAATAGCCGTCCGTCATCGACCAGGTTAAATACAGAAGACAATGGTGTAGAGACAAGATGTCTTTCCAGAGGCGTACCAAGGGTTGGGGGGGAGGGGGGTCCAAATTCGAAAGTCCCCCCCCGGGCCCCAGCTTGAGAGGGGGGGGCCCCAAACTATTTTTACATTAAATATTAAGTACATTATCTCGTGCCGAATGTCAAAATGCAGGGGTCACCAAAGAGGACAAGCCCCTTCCCCCCCCCCGATCTCCCAAATCCCTAGGTTCGGGACTGAGTCTTTCAAACTACATTTCTTTTTTTATATTTTTTACTAAAGTCAGTGCAACTTCTCTGGATGTTCATATGGTCTAAGGCTGTAAGCCAGGGCTTCTTAAACTTTTGTAATTCACGACCCCATTTATGATTGCGAGTTTCTTGACGACCCCCCCCCCCCAATACAAATATAAAAGAAAAAATAAATTCATATTTTACAAGTTAAAAAAAAAATATTTTCTGTTAAATTGTATTTTTATTTCTCGCGACCCCAGAATTTTGCTACGCGACCCCCAAATGGGGTCGCGACCCATAGTTTAAGAAGCCCGGCTCCAAGCCTTAGGACTTAAATTTATATATATATATATATATTTTTTTTTCTTTTTTTTTTTGAGTAAGTTTTAATAAAAGGATTTTAGTTATACATCTGTGTGTTTGTGTCTGTCACGGTGACAGGTTAAAGGTCATGGCGGGGGCTGGTAAAGCCGTTATTTTTTTTTTTACAATTAAATTATTTACAAAAGTCAGCCATAGGAATTGTAAGATGAAATGTTTACCAAGTAAACCATTACGATGTAACTGATCAGCTTAGTGAATTAATGATAACAGTACAGATACATAGATAAATATATACATGGTTTTACAGATAAATAGTACATGGTTGTACAGATAAATAGTACATGGTTGTACCGATAAATAATAATACGTGGTTGTACAGATACATAAACATGGTTGTACAGATACATAAAACATGGTTGTACAGATACACATAACATGGTTGTACACATACACAGAACATGGTTGTACACATACATAGAACACGGTTGTACACATACACAGAACATGGTTGTACACATACATAGAACATGGTTGTACACATATATAGAACATGTAATTGTAACGTAGGAAATAAAAAGCTGCGTAAATCCAATCATTTGGCATTGATCTCTTCAATCACTTTTTGAGAATCCCTTTCCTCCTCTGACGTCATTTGTTTGTATTTGTTTCTCCTCACCCTACGCACGAGCTCGCGTTTCTTCTTCTACTCCGGGAATCAGCGGCTCTCACGTTACACATCAAAACATGCCCCGTGTTGACTCGAGTACATGCTAGTCGAGTCTTTGACCACACGAAGGTACATCGTGGTGTAAAATAAACAGGAAAGTCAGCAGTCCAGTAAACAAAAACATCACATGCCCTCCCCCCCCACACACACACAAACACCTTCCCGCTTTCCTCTTTACCTTTTTTCTTATTAGTTCATTCATCCGAACCGCAGGCGTCCGTCACACAAATCATTTTGTAGGTCTTGGCCTGCCAAGAAATGACTTTTTTCCATTTCGCGATCTGACCTCTGAGGGCCGTAAAAGGGGCTTAGTACCGTTTTTTTTACTATATAAGCTATATTAATAAAGGAGCGCCCATTCTCAGCAACTATAAGTCCTAGACCCATAATGTATATATCATTTTGTAGGTCTTGGCCTGCCATGTGTACATCAAAAGTTCAATTCGCGACAGGACCTCTGAGGGCCGGGCTTCAGGGCTCCTAAGGGGCTTATATATTATATATACACCTTGTACGTTCAATAACCCATTCATTTGGTGCGAAATACTGCAGCACGTAGTTTCACCAAGATTTATTAAGAAACTCATCAAATGAAATAGTAAGCTTGTGTTCTGAGTTTAATTGAAAGTATCAGAGCTATGCAACAATTGACGGAGTTTTCGGACGATTAAATGACTATAATTTCGAATGTTTTCAATTATGAGTCCTATTTCAGTAACCACAAACCACTTGTAGTTAGATTTAAGAGAAAATAATTTTGTTTTCAAATATAAGAAAACGTCTTTTTAATATCTTTTTTCAGATATATGCATTACACAATTGACTTTATAAACATTTACAAAATTTACAAATATTTACTGAAAGATAGCATACGTACTGATACATAATACGAAAATGCTCTAACACGTCCTGTGTCCAGAATGGAACAGGCTTAATTGCTTGTTTTTCTTAACGTACTGCCTCTAATAAATAAATAAAAAAAAAACGTATTGAGAGCTGAGCGCAGGCCGGATGAAAGAAATAAAACAAAATATCTCCTGATTAAACAAACAAACAGAAACTTTTAACCACAGCGACGTGAAGATTGTTTTTAATTTTTACATCTCCGTATCTTGCCAAGCGCGTGCATGCATGCAGTCAGTCACGCAGACAAGCAAGACATGTCCGCATGTGAATAAATGGGGGGGGGGGGAATAAATAGCACAGCTATGTGCAGGCGATACACGTGTATGCGTGTATGTGTGTTTGTGTGTAAATGTATATATGTGTGTGTGTATGTGTGTGTGTGGATGTAACCTATGTACAGGTAACAAAAATTGATACGCGCTTTTCAATGACAGCGAACTGTTTGAACGTTGTCAACGCACAGACCTAGGTGAACGTGCGCACACACTCAGTTGCCTGTAGTGTTGTTGGCGCCCTGGCCGATCTGAATTTCAGCGCCCTTTAGAAAGAATTATCATAACAGTTTTTCCTAAGGAGCATCCTTCATGGAGCCCGAAAACACCCGGGGCCAGAGTTCAGCAGTGAATATATATATTCATACTTTTAAAACGGTATACCCATGTTTCGCTTTGCCGAGACGATGGCCTCCCGTAGTGCCGGCACTGCTTCTATAACATGGACTCCATGGCGAAAAGGGCCTAAAGAATGACGTAAATGCAACAGTGAACATTTCAAGTGTCAGGTCAAAGTTCACACTCTTACGCCCTTCACTCCTCCCGACCCCTTCTCAGTACCCCCCTCTCTCACCCGTATTGACGTTTTCCACCTGCTTATTGACGTTTTCCACCTGCTTATTGACGTTTTCCACCTGCTTATTGACGTTTTTCACCTGCTTATTGACGTTTTCCACCTGCTTATTGACGTTTTTCACCTGCTTATTGACGTTTTCCACCTGCTTATTGACGTTTTCCACCTGCTTATTGACGTTTTTCACCTGCTTATGATGTTTTTACTTACTCCTAGACAGTTTGAAATGATTGGTATGCGTCTACAGGGGCCGATAAGTGTGGCACGATTTGGATTCATGAAAACATATTTACCTTTTCTTGATTTGACATTGTCTGTCTGTCTATCAATCTCCCCCTATCGCTCAATCTATCTGTCTGTCTATCTATCTGTATGTTCATCAATCCACCCATCCATCTTTTATGTTTCTGCCTAAAAGGGTTAAACTGTATTTTACAACAAAAAAAAAAATGCACACATACAAAACCAGCCGAGGAGTATCGCAGACCCTGGCAGCTGGTTAACACAGAGAGGCGGGCGGGGGGAAAAAGCTTACAAAGATCAGACAATGATTGAAGTGTGTGGGGGTGGGGTGGGTAGAGGAATGGGTCTAATGTCTCGGGGAGGGGGGGGGAGTCCTGGAATTAAGAAGGAACAAAAAACTGTAGATACAGTTGACCTGATGTGCAGGTGTTGTTTTTTTAAAAACATGGCGGACCTCCTGGGGGCAGAGATGCCAAAACCCTTGTCCCGAACAGTTATCCATTAACGGATGTAGAAATATTTGAATGAATAAAAAAAATATAGCTGATAACTAAAATTTAACATCTAACGATCTATATCTCTCTCTCTCTCTCTCTCTCTCTCTATATATATATATATATATATATATATACATATATAGCTTATTCTTATATTTAAGATGGCTGTACCAGGAACCCTGCCCGTGAGGGAGGGGGTAGGGAGGCTCCGCGCTTGCAGTTTTGTTTGTTAATTACTATTTGAAGTAAGTGAGCTGGTCAACACGCCACTGGTAAGTGCGTTAATGACATCGCCATTGGAAGATAGAATACATAACGTGACACCGAAACGATCTCCAGATATATTACAACTTAACGCTGATGAGAGCTATGGTTTCTACTATGTGCATATGTAGAATTCATCTGTTTTTATAACCTCGGCATATGAAGGGATTGTGTGGTTAGCACAACGCACAGCCGCCTTTACTTCCCCGACTTCAAAGTCAGGTACCCATTTAAACCTGGGTGGACTTGTGGGACGACTTTGAAAACAAATTTCACCTGTAAAAAAAAATTCGATGATTCTCACCGAGGATCGAACCCAGGACTCTCAGGTTGACAGTCGAGTATCTATACAACTCGGCTATCCGTCCCAATTATTCACCAGAAGCTCGTTAGATAAATAATTGTCATATTAAAATATCTCAATTGTTGATTGATAGCGGCATCGATTTCCACCGATCACAGCTTCCCGTCCCTTACCACCGCGACGCATGGTGACCACACTAACCCCCCCCCCACCACCGAGTCAGACGACACCAGGGCCTCAGCAGCCCCACATACATCGCAGCAGACAAAAAGGAGGTCGGGTGGGGTGGGGGTGGGTAATTTGTATATTGTGTACCATTTGGAAATGGTTCACGCGCAGTTGAATACATATGACATATACCGAAAAAAAACACATTTTGCTCATAATGTATTAATCTTGCAATGAATAATGCATCTAATGGTTTCTTCTCATTTGGGATTCGTTTAGTCATTCTTTTACGTATGAAGCTTTAAGGGGGGGGGGGATGCACTATGTCTAAAAATATTCAATTTTTTTTTTTTTTTACATTTTTAGATACTAAAGCATACCAATAACAACTATGAATTAACTGAATTGCAGAAAAACATATTTAGAGCACTTACAATGTATTTTCAGATGTTACTCATTCAGAAACTTCAATAATTTAAAAAAACTTAGAAAAAGTCTTTGTTTCTAACCCGGGTTCCGCCATAAGTCTGGAATTACCAATCAATGAGTTAAAGTTAATGACATCTGCCATTACCAATCAAGGAGTTAAGAGTTAATGACATCTGCCATTACCAATCAATGAGTTAAGAGTTAATGACATCTGTCATTACCAATCAATGAGTTAAGAGTTAATGACATCTGCCATTATCAATCAATGAGTTAAAGTTAATGACATCTGCCATTATCAATCAATGAGTTAAAGTTAATGACATCTGCCATTACCAATCAATGAGTTAAGAGTTAATGACATCTGCCATTACCAATCAATGAGTTAAAGTTAATGACATACTGCCATTACCAAACAATGAGTTAAGAGTTAATGACATCTGCCATTACCAATCAATGAGTTAAAGTTAATGACATCTGCCATTACCAAACAATGAGTTTGAGTTAATGACATCTGTCATTACCAATTAATGAGTTAAAAGTTAATGACATCTGCCATTAGCAAACGAGAAATCTTCGGGTAAGTGAATCGCGGTAAAACACCTCTAGATATCTTATATCTAAACTAACGCTGATGAGAGCTATGGTTTCTACAATATGCATATACAATGTGCATTAACTGGAATATCCCGAAAAATAATAACACCAAGTACTCAGAAGCGCTCCCCCCCCCCCCAAGCATCGCAGCAGACAAAAAAAGGGGGCGTGAGTATTTAAATATTGTGCACCATTTGGAAATTTGACTCATGCGCAGTGGAATGCATATGATAATAAATTAAAAAAATATTTTGCTAATAATTTTAATCTTACAATCAATAATGTATCTATAAATGTATTCTCATTGGGGTTCGTTTAATCAGTGCCGAACCTAGGAATTTGGGGGCCTGGGGGGGCTTGGCTCCATTGGGGGCCCCTGCATTCTGACATTCGACTGCATGACGTGAGAAAATGTATTTAATATTTAATGTAAAAAAAATTTGGGGGCCCCCCTCAAGCTGGGGTCCGGGGGTACTTTTGAATTTAGTCCCCTTCCCCCCACCCTAGGTACGCCTCAGCGTTTAGTAATTCCTCATTGTGCCAGGTTTAAAGTCTGGATTACCAATCAAAGTGTTTAGGTTAAAGACGTATGCCTTTTTTTTTTATTTTTTTTTTTAACGCCGCCATTGCTAGCATGGTAGGGTGTAGTGTGCCTACCACACCAGCATTGTTGGCGGCGCTGATGCACGTCTGCCATCCCTACTGAGCGGCGGAGTGAGTGTGCCCGCTATCATCTGCAGGGATGGCAGAAAGATGGGTTTTAATCCTTGCCCAAACTGGCCAGACCAGCAGGGTGTGTGTACTGCTGATCGGCCAGAATGGCAAGGAACGGGGTTTTTCCTGCCACTCGGACAGAGGGGAGGGTGTAGTGTGCCTGTACCCTCAGCCCGAAATGGCAGGCTGCGCAGGTGTGCTTGAGTGTGACGGAGAGGAAGGGTGTTGTGTGCCGACCACATCCGTCACCACCGCCAGCTGTGAATACTGCGGTCTCGGATAGTCCTCATTGACCACAGTACCACCACCCTCGCAAGTAATGGGTTTTTTTTCCTGACTAGAGAACCCCTATGATCCATCCCCCGTGGATCATGGTATGTCTCTCAGACCAGGAAGGAGAGATCACAATATATTTTGTGATACTCTCCGAAGTAAATTGCCATTACAATTCGATACAAACTGACTGCATACGATACTTTCATAGATATCTTATATCCAAACTAACGCTGATTAGAACTGTGGTTTCTACAATGTGCATATACAATGTGCATTAATTGGAATGTTCCGACAATAATGACAGAGTTATGCTTCAGTTATTTTATTCTTTTACCCATCGATGGGTGGGGGGGCGTTAATTTATTAAACTCAAGATCAGGGGCGTATCCAGATTTCGTGACACCCAGAGTGGAGACAAAAAAAATATACGGACACTGGTCTCCCCTGGCAGACTACAAAGTAGCGCCACACTGGGCTGACAGCCGCTATCTCGACCCCCCCCCCCACCCCCGAGTTACCTCACAGTTTTAAGTAGGTGGGTGAGTGGGTGGTCGACCCCTGCAGTATAATTTTCACGCTACGGGGCTGATCCAAGACCATTACGCATTGGCTCTTAAGGGGGGAGTGAAAGAAGGGCACACAATAACAACCCGTCCCATTGGTGGTTTATACTAGGATCTAATAGATTCCCCCTCTCTAATCCTAACATGGTATGTGGATAAAAAGGATTATTACTAACAGAGCCGTTCTTACAGTTGATGGGGGCCCGAGAAATATGTACATTATGGGGTCCTAGTTAAAGTGGGGGGGGGGCGGGCGCTAAGCAATACTGTGGACAATTAGCAATGTATGCCTACTAGAATGTGTGCCTACTAGAATGTATGCCTACCAGAATGTATGCCTACTAGAATGTATGCCTACTAGAATGTGAGACTCGTCTTTTAACACTGGTTAGCAATTCTTTGATTCATAAGTTTATTACATGCACTTTGAAATAATAATGACATATTTTTCTTTTAATCCCAGCATGGGACCCCCCTAAAACATTTTGGGGGTGGATTGGGGGGGGGGGCTTAGACAGCCGCATAATTTGTTTATCCTCCAGACTGGCCTCTCATTGCTGGCAGATTATATGACAAATTGTGTAGCTTAACGGTGAACCTTAAAAAAAAAATGCCAGGAAAATTAAGCACCTGGTCTCTCTCTCTCTCTCTCTCTCTCTCTCGCTGCAGACGATTTTTAATTTAATCAGCGACCAGCATATTGTGGGGAAACATTTATCCAACCAACACAACTAGCCCCCCAAGACTTATTCACACTCATATAATGAATTAATTAAATACAAAAATTAAAGCAAAGAATATTCTGGATACATTTTGTTTATTTCACCGGTCAAAAGACAAACAAGTAAACAAAAACAAAAAAAAACAAGACGGGCCCCTTCCCACCCCCCAGTATCTGTTAAGTCACAGGGGCGTATTTCCAGGTAATGACGCCCCATTTCCCCCATCCCCTTTATACCCTCCCTCCTCACAACCCACGTCACACATTCAGTTACATTCACAGACATACCAGCGCCACTGGGTGCATTCTTTTTTGTTTTGTTACTTCTTTACCTGGCCGGGATTGGGGAGAGAGGGAGGGGTATATATATATCACCCCTTGCAATTCTACCTCAGTTTCATTGCAGAATATTTATGGACAGCATCTGGTACAAGGAAACACTAGCGATGAGAAATGGCGAGGTTGTATCTAGCCTGCAAATGTTCTCACGTTGTGAGCCAGATCAGCGTGACCCGCAGTGTAATCGGGTGTTGGGTACCATCGACTCTAGCTGCGTGTGTCCACCTGGACAACCGTTAACATCGACTCTAGCTGCGTGTGTCCACCTGGACAACCGTTAACATCGACTCTAGCTGCGTGTGTCCACCTCGGCAACCGTTAACATCGACTCTAGCTGCGTGTGTCCACCTCGGCAACCGTTAACAATCCAAACTGTACATTTGGATTATCACATCGGTCACTGGTAAGGGGGGGGGGAGTTGGCACGTACAGATAGTAACCCCGCCCCCTCCCCCCAATTTTGTAGAGGATTGATGTCGTGGACAGTGGACGGCGGATTGTGGATTGATCTCGGACCGAGTTCGTGACCAGTGGTCAAAGGACGAGGGCGACAAAACCGTTCACCGTGAAATATTTTTTGTACAGGGAGCGCAGTGACCCTTGACCATTGTAGACAGCTCAATTAGGGACACATTGCAGAGCCGTTCTTGACTTTTGGGGGTGGGGCCTGGGCAAAGTTCCTTTAAGGTGCCATCCGAGCATCACAATGACTAGGAATTAACCGTTGAAGGGCCCCCCTTTTTGTGGTGGTGGGCCCAAGGCGGCCGCCTGAACCGCCGATCTATTAACCGTTTCATTTATTACAAATCCGTGTTTATCAGGGGCCGACCCAAGGAGGTGTGGGGCCCGAATGGAAACAGTTTAGCTGCACCCCAGTAGCAACGAGTTTTTTTTTTTTTTTCGAATAGTTGACACACACCTCTGGTAGAGTACAACAGCACCGAGGCCGTGTACCGTGCGGGGCCGTATTAAGGCCTATCGGGCCTTAGGTCGTTCCCGTGCTAATCTTTATAAATAGATTATTTGTTGAGTGAAGGTGTTATTATACACCACAATCTACTTGAATTCGTTTAGGGATTGTTGACGTGCGAATAGCAAAGTGATAAATAGATTCTCGGCCTCAGTTCTACGGATCAGTAGTAGAAAAAAAAAGAACAATCAAATCTCGGTAAGAAGGGCTGTTTGTGTGACCTTTGTTGTTATGGCAACTGTTTACGTAACTCTCTGATCAGATCCAGATAACAAGATCTTGTTAACAAACATGGATATGGAGAGAGAGAGAGAGAGAGAGAGAGAGAGAGAGAGAGAGAAGGGAAGGATGGATAACAATCCAAACTGTATATTTGGATACCTGCTCCCTTCCCCCCTTCACCCCCACACACACTTCCCTTTTCAACCATCCCTTTTGCCCTACTCACAGGACGACTGATCTACAGAAAGCGTGTGAACCGAGGCAGCGTCGACAGTGAGTACACGACACGGAAATGTTAGGCTGCTCTCGCCGTCACGTGGTCATGACGTAGGTGAAATCAAACATACGAAACTAAAAAAAAAAATCCCTACATTAAGAGCGATGTGTTGTTTTAGGCACTTTCATGATTATGCCGCAGGTATACTATTCCCCAGCAAAACGGTTCTTTTTTTTTTTTATAGTTAAAACTGGACAAACGCATATATCGCCAGCAGAACGGTTGTCTTTGATAGGTCAAACTGGACCTTACACCCCCCACACACACAGAGTGAATCATGGGGGCGAATTAAATCGGATGCTAAATGAGCCCCGACGGTTACTTTTTGTCTACGGTCCCAAATACGTGCGGTGGTCCCTGCCCCCAAGAAATGGGGGGAGGGGGTGGGGCGTGGCTGAGTAGAGTAGAAGTTTGTGCGACTTTGAAGTTGTTTTTTTTTTGTTTTTTGGACGGGGAGGGGAAGGGGGGAGGGTAGGGGGCGGTAGACGTTCGATTTCTTTCAAAAAGGTGTTGCTCCAATTTGATTTTCGTGGGTGATGGAATTCAGTGCACGTAATGGGAGCTAACTCTTCTCATCCAGAAGATTTTTTATTTATTTATTTTTTTTATTTTCCTTAAAAGGAGTGTAAATGGCGGATTCGTATGGGGAGCCAGTGCCTGGGATCGATACCAGTTTTTGAATGGTCAAGATGATATCTATCACAATACACAAGCAACGTCATCGTCATAAGGGGGGCTCAGGGTCTTCGGCGCGGGGGAGAGGCCCAAGACTTTCAGGGCCCCCAACAGGGAGGAATCATTTTTTTTAGGCGGGGGCCCTAAAAATTATGTGGTTAGTCCTCTCGGCTATTATCGACGCCACGTACCGTGAATTTGTGCTTAAACTTAATAACATGGCGAGAAAGAATAAAATGTTTTAGGAATTAATTCACCAATTAAGCTGATGTGCTATTGTAGCACTCTGTGCTGGGATCTAAATTCACAAGTTTATGAATTTTACGAAATGTATGTCTGCTCTCAAAAGATGGCCGCCTTTCAATGGAGTAGATGCGGGGGTGGTGGTGTGGGGCAAGGGGGTACACACACACACAGACACTCTCTCACTGTAACACACGTACTTTTTCTCTCTCACACACACAGACACTCTCTTACTCACTCATACATATTCTCTCACTCACACACACTCTCACTCACACACTCTCTCTCTCACACACTCAATCCCACACACACACCCTCTCTCTCTCACACACTCAATCCCACACACACACCCTCTCTCTCACTCACACACACTTTATCTCAGACACACAGACACCACAGACAAGCAAACACGGGGCATCAAATTATTTTGCGTCCCATTATTTTTTTTAATTATTTAGGCGTGCCAAGTTTGCCCCGCGTGCCGTGTATTTGCCGACCCCTGATCTAGAGAAATATAAATAATGCCCGTATGTTACATGGCTGCCCTCAAAAAAAAAAAAAGGTCACACGTAAATCATTTTTCGTGGCAACACAAATCAATATCTCCATTTTTTTTTCATTCTTTACACTTTCCCAAAATAGCAATCAATCAAAATTCCCTCTCCCCTCCCCCCCCCCCAACCGTCCATTTCACTGAAACATTTGTATCATAAAATATCCCCCACGAGTCTCGGAATCCGAAAATGTCCGCCCAACCTGCTATTTATATTAATAATTAATGCATCAACGGCTCAATTAATTCTTACCCATAAATGTGATGTCCCTTCTAAATGATGCGTGAAGGGAGGCCCGGGGGGGGGGAGGCGGTGGGTGGGGGGGCGAAAGGTCAAGGTTTTATCGTTATGGCGATGTAGGTATATAATTTTTTTTTAATATTCTAGCACGTGTAATGAATTCCTCACTCACCCCCCCCCTCTATTGACAGAAGTATGGAAGGCCGATTAACCCAAAGTTGCCTGAAAATAACCAGAACAACCATGTGAAGAATTATAACTGTATCCATTGGTGTACCGCGACTATTGCAACTGTGGTGTCCCATAAGTAAAAAAAAAACAAAGAAAAGTATTGTCTTTTCAACGGTGAACTCAGCCACGTTCTGTTGTCTGTCCACACTGAAGCATTTTGTCTGTTATATGAAGGAAGAGCTACAGCATAGGGGTTGTCTATTTTATATGCAACATTACAATATGATATACCTTCACTGCCGAACCCAGGGATTTGGGGTGTCCGGGGGGGGGGCTTGGCTTCTTTGGGGGTCCCTGCATTTTGACATTCGACATCATGACATGAGATAATGTACTTAATATTTCATGCAAAAAAAATGTTTGGGGCCCCCACCCCTCAAGCTGGGGCCCGGGGGACTTTCGAATTTGGACCGCCCTCCCTAGTTACGCCTCTGTATACATTTCATTTGGAGAGTTATATATTAAGTGTGCAGTGTTATAGAATGACGTATGCATGTTGTATCCAGTGTTATAGAATGACGTATGCATGTTGTATCTAGTGTTATAGAATGACGTATGTATATAGGTGCAGTGTTATAACATGACGAATGTATATTGGTGCATTGTTACAGAATGACGTATGTATGTTGTGTGCTCATTAGGACACCCCCCCTCCCAAATTTAATTCAGCCTTGCATGATTCATTTTCCTACGAACCATGTCTGTCTGTCAGTCTGTATGTACATAATGGAAGATACTATGCGTGTCGATATCTGTCTTACACTACCTTAACAGTTTGGGAATCCATTTCGGAAATAAACAGGATCAAAAATTAGAACCCTCGGAAATATTAGCAGTTGATCATCGCATATGAGATGTTGTTATAGACTGGGGTGGCGTGGTGGTGGTGGTGGGGGGGGGGGGTGGAGGGTGAGGGGGAGCAGTGTCCATGTATAGCGTGGGAATAAACGGAGTTGTGTGGAAATGTGGATCAATTATCTTCATGCGATACACTGATGGTGGAGTTTTTTTTAATATTTTTATTTAGTTTCACTTGATGATTGAAAGTAAGGAGAGAGAGAACAGACAGAAATAGAGGAAGCTGGTTGAAATGTTTACATAGATAATTGACCCTGTGTGTGTGTGTGTGTGTGTGTGTGTGTGTGTGCGTGCGTGCGTGTGTGTGTGCGTGTGTGTGTGTGTGCGTGTGTGTGTGTGTGTGTGTGTGGCGTTATTCTTGTTGTATTGGTTACAGTGAACTCAAGGCAGCCCCGACATACAGACTGTTAAACAAACAAACGAACGCACCAGAAATTCAACAGAAAAGTTATACAAGTGGCCAGAGAGGTTAACTGACTGACTGGCTTATAGACTGAATGACTGGCTGAATGAATGAATGACTGACCCATTGGATGACTAACTGACTAACTTATTCACTGACTGATTGATTGGCTTATTAACTGACTGAATGACTGAGTGAATGAATAGAGAATTGCCTGACCCATTAGATGACTAACTGACTGACTAACTCATTGACAGGCTGATTGATTTACTTATTGACTGACTGAATGATTAAATGAATGACTTACTTATTAGATGACTGGCTGACTAACTCATTAACTGGCTGATTGATTCACTTATTGACTGAATGGATGACTAAATGAATGAATACAGAATTTGTTGACTCATTGGGCGACTAACTGACTGACTAACTCGCTGACTGACTCATTAACTGACTCATTGAGTGAGTATCCAATTAACTGACTAACTGATGGGCGGACAGAAAGATAAGTCGATGTTAAGACAGACCACAGGCCGGCCACCTCACGGACCACCAGGCTCACGAGGCTTGTCCCTGTGAGCCACTGACTCCACTAACTGAAACAGACTGACCAACGGATGTACAGCATGACAATTCGGTCCACACCAGTGCTCCTCAAAATGTGGGGGGTCGCGAAGAGTTACAGTTTGAGAACAACTGGTCAACATAACAATGAGAACCACTGGTCAGCTTAACAGATAATATATATATATATAAGCGATTTGGGTTCTGCGTTAAATCGAAAGTAAAGAAGTAATACAACAGTATTCCAGTTTAAAATACAATCATGAAAAAATCGGATCTGCCCGAAACCAAAAATAACCTAGCCTACCGATCAAGCCTAAGGGGATACAGCTAGTTATATATAATTTCGAAAAAAGCAGTAAAATAGAAAGAAAAACTTTTAACTCCAACACTCAAGGGGCAAAAGAAAGGTATAACTTAGTTTGCAATAAGCAATTTTCCCCGTTCGGCCATTTTTTTTTTGCTCTTAATAACTTAATCACGCAGCTTTCACGTTCAAAGGTGGAATTTCTTCTATTAATCCAACAATTCAATCACTGTTCAAACAGCACCGCGAGGACGTAAAGTGCACTCAAGACAATTTACGGGGCTCCGCTAAAATAACGGACTTGGATGAAGTGACTGAATCAACTAAAGTCATTTGATGCCCAAACAAAGCAGCGCTCATCGTTGTTAATTTGATTTTATTTTTGTATTTTTTTGCATTTCAACGCAATGAACCCTCCCCTTCTCGCACCCCGCTAAAAATAGTCAAGCGGGAATACCCGTTTAAATACTAGCCAGATTTTTTTTTTCAAAGGTTGTTTTATTTATTTTTAAAAAAAAAAGAGAGAGTGGCATTAGTAAAACCAACAGAAATGTGTGATGTATCTACAACGTGTCACTTGGCTACCAAGGCACGGGCTACCGGTTGTTTTATTTTTTTTTTGAGGGTGACTGAAAGAGTGTCACATTTGTGACAAAACCTGACGAGAAGATGTTTACATAAAATTAAAGAGAGATTGGGGGGGGGGGGGGGAATTAGACTGACGGAGCGAAGGTAAAATAGAAATTGTCGTGCAGAAAGATTCTGTTTGCTAAGACGTATGGGGGGGGGGAGGGATTGAAAGGGGAGAGAAGTACAGTTACTTTTTTTTTATAAATTAGTTCCCCTTTAAAAATTTGATATATAATATTGACTTTTTTTTGTTTTACAGTTTGCTATAGTCGCGACCCCCCTAGAAGTGGATGAAAGAGTTCTTTTGACGGGGGTGACGAGCTGCGGTATGTGTTGAAATTTATTTGATACATGTGTGCAAAAGAATGTCAGAGTGCAAGAGTCAGTACAAAACACATATAGAGATTCTATTAAGATATTCTATTGCCCCCCTGGCTGAGACTCAAGGTCCCGCATATGATACAAGTCTATGGCCTCGGGCTTTGCCCCCCCCCCCATTCCATGGCAGCCTCTGATTAATGAGTCTTTCCGCGAATCTATGTTAGCCCCCCCCCCCCGGGGGTCAAAGAGCACCAATCTACATGTCTACAGATGCCTGTGGAAGTCTAAATATGAGTAATATTTCAAGGGGGTGTGGTCAAATGCAAGCTACCACGGGGGATCTCAGTTGATCGCCCAAGAACCGGATGCGATGGAAAGACAATACACCGAGACCCGCTGTTTTGACAGGAGGAAACAGGTCAAGTCGCCACAAAAATAAAATAAAAATATTGGAAATATGTAATTTTTTAAGGCAGTCATATAGATGTATGCCACATAGATGTATATCATATAGATGTATGATATTTCATAATAATCAATATAATAAAATAATATGATAAGTTGATATGAACTAATTATCAGGGCTAACAATTATATTTTTTAAATTTAAAACTGTCAAGGCCCGAGGCCAAGACGATCATAAAACCGGCCTTAATTTAAGATCATTCCTTACAGTAGAAAAAAAACAACGGAAATAAACCTAAAAATATTGAAACTCATAATTACATTTTTTTTTATTGAACGTAAGAAAAGAATCAACAAAAACTGATCACAAGATGAAAACATGTAATGAGTGAAAACATGTAATGAGTGAAATCATGTAATGCGTGAAAACATGTAATGCGTGACAACATGTAATGCGTGACAACATGTAATGAGTGAAATCATGTAACGAGTAAAAACATGTAAGGAGTGAAAACATGTAATGAGTGAAATCATGTAATGAGTGAAATAATGTAATGCGTGAAAATATGAAACGAGTGAAAACATGTAATGCGTGACAACATGTAATGCGTGACAACATGTAATGAGTGAAATCATGTAACGAGTAAAAATATGTAAGGAGTGAAAACATGTAATGAATAAAAACATGTAATGAGTGAAATCATGTAATGAGTGAAATCATGTAATGAGTGAAATCATGTAATGAGTGAAATAATGTAATGAGTGAAAACATGTAATGATATATTAGTGTGTATGATAAAGGATGCATGCTAACATGTCCAAACAGACCAGATTGTCTGTCAGAGCCGGATAAATATCATGAACCGGTGTATCCAGCCCAGTTCATATAAAAACAAAATCTGAATGTTGAGTCAGATCTATACTCTTTAAAATGATTGCCATAGCCAATAATCACCTCCCATCTACCCCCACCCCCTTCCCCTCCATACTCTGTCAGTAACACGCTATATTATGAAGTGAATAAAGAAACAAACACATTAACATTTTAATGTTGCCTGGCCAAGTAGTCTCTACGTCCATTACGTCATACTGATGGCTGGCATGAAAAGATAACTCTCCTTGAAATGATTCACTCTGCAAATCCTTCACTTGAATTTGTTATTAATCTCTCTCAGTCTCTGCACCCCCCCCCCAAACACACACCCTCTATTTTTTATTTTTTTAATTTTTTTTTTGCAAATGATTGATTTGTGGGCTGAGTCATTATTTCGATTCCAATCATTGACTCACTCCAGTCAATATCGGGCAGCGGAAATGAAATCAATGGGTGACACAAACATATTGCGAAAAATGTGTGACTCCGGTTACATGGTGGTATTAGTTGATTACAATCGGGGCACCTCTCTCTCTCTCTTTCTTTCTATTTAGGGCCACAGCCTGACAATCCACGGCCCTCGACACATTCTCTACTAGCGGGGCACCTCTCTCTCTTTGCTATTTAGGGCCACAGCCTGACAATCCAATTGAGTGCGGTGTAAAGATATTTCTTTCCACTAAGGATGGCGGGGCCCCATCCAGAACATTTAGAGCACCCTGATAGGCCCTGGCAACTGGGCCCCCCTTCCCCTTAAAAAGGGAGGCAAAGATTAGTTTGAAGCAAAATAAATCGATTAACATAAATGTTTTTTGGAAACCATCAAGCCCACGAGCCCCTGTCATTAGTTCTCTCCCCCCCCCACGCCCATTGATTGGATTTGCTTAATAAAAAGATAGACTGATAGACACATATATATAGATAGATATATTGATAGATAGATATATTGATAGATAGATAGATTGATAGATAGATAGATTGATAGATAGATATATTGATAGATAGATATATTGATAGATAGATATATTGATAGATAGATAGATTGATAGATATATTGATTGATTGATAGATTGATAGATAGATAGACAGACAGACCGGGAGATTAGAAAATGTTCAGAGAGTCAGTCGTGGGGGCAGAGGAAATGTTTCGTTACGCGGACAGCTTATGGACGATCTAAAAATAGCAACATATCAAAGATGGGCTCACTCTGTGTTGTAGCCAAGATATTTTAATTTGGCCTGGGCTGTACCTTTGATGTTCTCTTTCTTTCTCCTCCCCCCCCCCTTCTCTCTCTCTGTTAAGCATTAATATAAACGTGCGCGAACACACACACACACACATCTTCACTTTTTTCAAACGTTGCCATCCAACAAAGAAAGGGGACCAAAAAATGATTAAAAAAAAACTGATAGCCAAATGTTAAAGTAGAAATCGATTTTTCCCCATTTTAATCACCCACATGTGAGAACCATTGATTTATGTCAGGACAACACTGTCTAAATGACGCCATCATTTTATGATGCCTGAAGATGTACAGATAGATGTAAGGACAACACTGTCTAAATGACGCCATCATTTTATGATGCCTGAAGATGTACAGATAGATGTAAAGACAACACTGTCTAAATGAAAAACTGGTTGAAAAGCCTGCTGACGCTGGCTGCTTGCTACCTGCGACATAATAAGAAATCGTTGTGTTTAGATTTCCAGTTGTGGAATACCCCAGACTATTTTTAGCCGAGCTTGCGAGTTAACTCCCCTTGAGTGAGACGAAAAAAATTTTGGAATTCCCCAGTCTATTTTTAGCCGCGGATTAAGTAAACAAAAGTAGTTGAACAATTAAAAAAAAAAAACTGACCCATTGAAGAGCCGCGTGTCTTTAAGAGCCACAATTGACCACCCCAGGCGTAGTATATAGAGACATAGAGACAGAGCCGCCTTACATGGCTCTCAATTAAGTTTAGTGCGGCTCCAATCTCTCTGTTTCTGTCATTACATTAGATGCTGTTGACTGAATCTTGTTACTTTATATTAATTGTTATTATTCGCTCTATAAAAAGCCGCGTGTCGCCCCTGTTACCTGTGGTTCGGTTGGATAAAGGATTAAGAGATGTCAGAGTAAATATTGTGTCTATTGACATGGGCGGCGCAGGCGATGTTTTTTTAGGGGGTGATAGTGGAGGTTGGTGCCTGAGGGGGGGGCTCTTTAAATCCCGGGCCACGGGCCTTGTGATACAGCCGTTCTTGTTTGGACAGATATGACTTTCTCTCTTTCTCCTTTCATCTTCTCTTCTCTCTCTCTCTCTATTCCCCAGTCATCGTGAAGAACTCCCTCTTTATTAAAGCCTCTACCTCTCTCCTACTCCTCTCCTGGCAGCCCGGCAATTTATGAAGCGCCACTCCCCCCCCCCCACTCCTAAGAACGTGTCACGTGATCATTAAAGCCAAGGTAGGGTTGGGGGGGGGAGGGTTGTACATTTACTCGAAAGGTCATTTCGACAAAAAAAATAATCAATAAAGTTGTAGTTAATGTTTTTACTTTATATACTGCCCCTTTTAAAGGTGGAAATAAAATCAGACGGAAGATGGAATATGAAAAAAGAAAAGATAGAAAGATAGAATAAAAAAAAAAAGAACAGGGACATGGGGGTTGGGTCAGTGGGTTTTTTTTTCTAGGTCAGCATAAACGCCACCAAGTTCAATTAGATCACAGCGTGAAACAATAACGGACAATGGCAGTGACAATAAGGAAATCTGCAACGTAAAGGAGAGAGGAACATATGAACAAAAGGGAACATTGGGAACGTGGACCAAAAAGGGAACATAGGACGAAAAAGGGAACTTAGACCATAAGAGAATATTGGAACAAAACGGAACGTGTATCTAAGGGGAACAAAGGACCAACAAAAAAAAAGACCATAGAAATAAAAGGGAACATGGGAACAAACAAAAAAAAATGAAAATTTTCTGGGTAAATACAAGACGAAGATAAAAAAAAAATTGATACAAAGGGAGAGAAGAAAAAATAATAATAGGAAAGAGAGTTGAAATTACGGAAAGAAAACGACAGTGTATTAATAATTGCTGGAGGGGGGGGAGGGTGAAATCAAATGTGAGGCAGATGAGAGCAGGCAGACATATTGAAAGGAAACTACATTTAAAAGGCAAGCGCACAGGCAGACATACTGCAGAGCAAGCACAGGCTAGCAGACAGACTCAACATGTGCAAGGGGAAGAGGGGAGTTCCGTCAAAAGAAAAAAATGGCAGATATGAAAGCAAGCAGACAGACAAGCAAGAAGAAAGACAGACAAGCAATCGGACATTGAACAAAAAAAAACAACAGAGTGATGGTGTGAATTACGCGATGCCAAGACAGACATTTGCGCGATGCTAAGACAGACATTTGCGCGATGCTAAGACAGACATTTGCGCGATGCTAAGACAGACATTTACGCGATGCTAAGACAGACATTTGCGCGATGCTAAGACAGACATTTACGCGATGCTAAGACAGACATTTGCGCGATGCTAAGACAGACATTTGCGCGATGCTAAGACAGACATTTACGCGATGCTAAGACAGACATTTGCGCGATGCTAAGACAGACATTTACGCGATGCTAAGACAGACATTTACGCGATGCTAAGACAGACATTTGCGCGATGCTAAGACAGACATTTACGCGATGCTAAGACAGACATTTACGCGATGCTAAGACACATTTGCGCGATACTAAGACAGACATTTGCGCGATGCTAAGACAGACATATACGCGATGCTAAGACAGACATTTGCGCGATGCTAAGACAGACATTTACGCGATGTTAAGACAGACATTTACGCGATGCTAAGACAGACATTTACGCGATGCTAAGACAGACATTTACGCGATGCTAAGACAGACACTTACGCGATGCTAAGACAGACATATTTTTTTGAAAGGACAGATCAATAAGAGAAGGTGGCCGACGGTGCTGGAAATTACGCCACGCGAGTATATAATGGACATTTCCCCATTGACCACAGGCCCGTTAGGTAAGTTGACTATCGCAGGACACTGGGTGACCTCAATGACTGAATGCCTGACCAGATAAGTAGGTGGGAGATTCAACGGGTTGAAAAGGGAGGGAGAGGCGAAGGGTGCGGGGGGAGGGGGAATGGAACGGTAATCTTACATTCTGTGTTTGTGTGTTCACGTTTGAAAAGAAACACTGGTGGATGTGTGTGAGATGTACAACATATTGTTCAGTGTCTATTTTGAGTTCAGAAATTTTCTGCTCTGTGCTTGTGTGCGTGTGCGTGTGTGTGTAAGCCTCAAATCCAAAGCGTTTATATATATATATATATATATATATTTAAATCTTCCCTCCAATTTGTGTAGAAAGCCTCGAAGCCCAGAGTTTTTGAAATATAAATGCGGGGCATCAGGCGCAGTGAGGCAGTTCATCAGTGGGAGTGACGTCAGCTTTTTTTTTTCAATAATGTTGTCTGACCCAACGCTCCTTCCCCCTCCCCCACCACATACACACACGCGCGCACTCAACTTTTTTCTCGCTTCCTTACAAGATGGGGAAGAGGGGTCAAGGGCGATATAAAGCGCAGGGGGAGAGGGGGGGGGGTCAACCAAAAACTTACGGGCCCGGTCAATTTAAAAAAAAATGAATAGTTAAATTTTTTTTTACTGCTACGACTACTGGGCCATTTTGTGAAGAGAGAGAGGTGCCCCGCTAGTAGAATGTGTCGAGGGCCGTGGATTGTCAGGCTGTGGCCCTAAAGAGAGAGAGAGAGAGGTGCCCCGCTAGTAGAATGTGTCGAGGGCCGTGGATTGTCAGACTGTGGCCCTAAAGAGAGAGAGAGAGAGAGGTGTGCCCCGCTAGTAGAATGTGTCGAGGGCCGTGGATTGTCAGGCTGTGGCCCTAAATAGAGAGAGAGAGAGAGGTGCCCCGCTAGTAGAATGTGTCGAGGGCCCTGGATTGTCAGGCTGTGGCCCTAAAGAGAGAGAGAGAGAGAGGTGCCCCGCTAGTAGAATGTGTCGAGGGCCGTGGATTGTCAGGCTGTGGCCCTAAATAGAGAGAGAGAGAGAGGTGCCCCGCTAGTAGAATGTGTCGAGGGCCGTGGATTGTCAGGCTGTGGCCCTAAATGAGAGAGAGAGAGAGGTGCCCCTCTAGTAGAATGTGTCGAGGGCCGTGGATTGTCAGGCTGTGGCCCTAAATAGAGAGAGAGAGAGGTGCCCCGCTAGTAGAATGTGTCGAGGGCCGTGGATTGTCAGGCTGTGGCCCTAAAGAGAGAGAGAGAGAGGTGCCCCGCTAGTAGAATGTGTCGAGGGCCGTGGATTGTCAGACTGTGGCCCTAAAGAGAGAGAGAGAGAGGTGCCCCGCTAGTAGAATGTGTCGAGGGCCGTGGATTGTCAGGCTGTGGCCCTAAATAGAGAGAGAGAGAGAGAGAGAGGTGCCCCGCTAGTAGAATGTGTCGAGGGCCGTGGATTGTCAGGCTGTGGCCCTAAATAGAGAGAGAGAGAGAGAGAGGTGCCCCGCTAGTAGAATGTGTCGAGGGCCGTGGATTGTCAGGCTGTGGCCCTAAATAGAGAGAGAGAGAGGGAGGGGGGGGAGAGATGCATTTTTTCTTTCTATTTATTTATTAATATATTTATTTGTTACCTTTTGCACAATGTTTTATTAAGTTGGTACTTTTACCGATATATGCATCTATATCTATCTATCTATCTATCTATCTATCTATATATATATATATATATATATATATATATATATATACAGTGCCGCCGAGAGGGGAGGGCACGGGGGCAAATGCCCGGCGGGCCCGGCGAGTTTTAGGGGCCCGGACTGAGCTGGCCAATCAACTTTAGAAAATAATATTATCGGCCGGGGGGACCCGTGACAGCCCTGCCCAGGGGCCCGAAATTTCTGTCGGTGGACGTGTATACATATGCATGTATACATAACAATAATCTTTAACAAGGTTTTATGTTTTGATGTTGCTAGCACTTCGTTCTGACCAGGTTACCATCCTAGACTGAAGTAAGAAATAGTAATCTAATAAATAGTTCAGTCTCACCGCGACATTATCTGAGGGCGGCTCGAACGACGGCTGGCGGACGGCAAGGACCGGACACTCGGACTGTCGGGAGGTCAGACAGCTCAGTTCAATGACAGACCCCCCCCCCAGCCAGGACTCTGCCGACCAGACAATCATTGTGGGTGGGTGAGGGCAAGAGAGCTACTTGCGTGAGAGGATGGGGAAGGGGGGGGAGTGGAGGTCATCAAATTAACAGTCTTGACCGCTACGTGGACACTTCATACGATGGACGACTTGGAGAGCTGAGATAGCCGAGTTTAAAGCCAGAGGAATCTTTGCAAATTGACCCGTCCATTTCCCTGTCTGGCTTTTAGGGTGGCCAGGGAACGCCCGGCTGTTTGGACAGATGGACAAATGGAAAGGTCTAATTTGTTGGCAGTTCGTATAGACGGCTCTGTTCAAAGTCTAGTCCTAAGTCTAGTTCAAACACATTACCTTTTAAAGTTTTATCTGTGATGTCTGTCTGCGGGGATGCTGACCTATGGTCTGGATGTCTCCATAATATGTGAATATAAATAAATTATCTGGATGTCATTCCGCGATGTTCATATATCTAGATGTCTATCTATAATGTGAATCAGGATATTTGTTTATGTATATATCTTAATATGTAGGCTATTTATTCTCTCTCTCTGTCTCTCTCTCTCTCTATATATATATATATATATATAAATATATATGGTCAGCCATACGAATTGCGGGGCCCAATTTAACGAATGCTTGCGAGGCCCCTCTTCTAATTTTATTTTACAATAACAACTATTACTATTAATGCTAAGTGTACATTTCGGGGCCCCCTGCCAGGTGCGGGGCCCGATTTGGAGCAATATGTCAAATCGGCCTAAGACCTGCCCTGTATATAAATAAAAATATATCTAGCCATAAAGCTGTTTACCTATGTATCCTATTATCTACGCTGTTTATCGATGATGTCCACTTACCCTTATATGTGTATAGACAGAGAGACGCGCACACAGAGAATTCAGACTGACAGAAACATAGACAAGCTGACCATCAGACGAATTTTACAGACAGACCGACAGACTAATCGTGAGAGATGACAAGGAAGTGTACCTCGTTTGCCTTCATTTGGGTAAGACATGTCCAGAAGACAGATGATCACCCCCCCCCACCCTCGGTGCTTGATGAAAACCAAATATAGTGACCGATGACCAGCATCGGGGGGGGAAATTGTGTTGACCATCACTGGGCTGGCCAATCGGTTTCGAACAGGGGGTCACATTCAATGACGTCATGTAACCCCAGTCCAATCTTTAAAACATATTGTCTTTTCTTTTAAAAAAGATAGAGTGGAAAAAATAAAAATTCACACAAAATACTATTTTAAGAAACCTCTCCGTGGCCCAACCTATTTATTATTAATGATCGTTTCTCTTTATTTTTTATTTTTCGATCAGTGGAAAACCCGAAAAAAAAACGGTTAAAGAATTACAATTCTTAAAAGAGCAGCAACAACCAAAAAAACCAAGGGGAATTGAATTCGTTTTTTTTTTAAAGTCGCCAGAATTCTAAATCGCCATTAAAGTCGCCAGAATTCTAAATCGCATGAGTTTCTACACAGTTTTAAGTTTAGTAAATCTATTGATCTATTGGTGTATTGATGCATTGGTATGTGGGTGTGTTGATGTATTGATTTGTTGATATATTGAAATAATGGTGCATTGGTATATTGATGTATTGGTGCATTGGTGTATTGGTATGTGGGTGTGTTGATGTATTGAATTGTCGATATATTGATGTAATGGTGCATTGGTATATTGATGTATTGGTGCATTGGTATGTGGGTGTGTTGATGTATTGATTTGTTGATATATTGATATAATGGTGCATTGGTATATTGATGTATTGGTATGTGGGTGTGTTGATGTATTGGTGCATTGATTTGTTGATATATTGATATAATGGTGTATATGTATATCGATTTCATGGTGTGTTGATATACCGGTGTATTGATGCGTCAATATATTTATGTATTGGTGTATTAATATATTGATTGATCCGACTCAGATTGATATTTATAACCATTATTAATATCGATTTTTTAAATTTTTTACTCGAGTAAATGCAATAAATTGTAAAGGAAAGTTTAGAATATTTGATTAAAGATTACTTGAAGCTACGTTTAAAAAATAAAGTAAGAAAAATTTAAGATTAGGAGTATTTTATCAAAAACACATTTCCACTCGCTAACGAGACGGATGTTTGGATTCCGAAACGAAATTTACAATAAATTTTCGTTCAGATTCCAGGATGTTATAGATTTGCTTCTTTTGTATTTAAAGGCAAAGTTATAAATATGTTTTTCTTAGCAGACGATACACATCTAGGTAAGCAGACGATCATTGTCAACGCAGCATAATCGTAAGAAATTCTGTAAATGCACACATTCATTTATTTTATTCCAACAGACATAGGAGTCCGTGTTTGTGCGTGAGTGTGTGCGAGGATTTTTTTTTTTAGTTAGCCAGCACGGGGAGTAATTCATCGAGACCACAGATTCTGGTGAAACCAATCAAAGGCAATCAACTCCAGCCATTTGTCATCATTTTGTAGGCGCATCTCACCAGACACGTGACTATCTCCCAAAATAAATAGAATTACCAGCCTCCCCGCCCTCCCTCGCCCCCACCCTTCCTTTTTCTCCACTTCCTCCGCACTTGAGGACAGGCAGTCCTCGACTGAAAGGACAATTTTATTTGATATGCTGAGATGGCGCTGGTGACTGCCATTTCATTAGACGCAGTGGTGGTCCCCAACCCCCGGGCCGCGGACCGGTACCGATTTTTTTTTTTACAACGTGGGACCCCCATATTTGTCAGAGACTGGCCGGAGATTATCTTGTGCTGTTGGAAACTTTGGTCCATTATTTTATTTTATGTATTTACAGAAATCAATACTTCTCTTTCCTGCTCCAAATCCATTTTTGGACTTGCATCTTGCATATATCTCCAAAACTTAAAAAAGCCCCCCCCCCACCTTGTTTCTCCTTGCAATATTTACTTGCTTCAGCTTACTTCTATTTCGAGATTTAGACAAATTTGTCCGCGTGAAGTTTACCCCCCCCCTTCCCCCTCTCTATTCAACCGACAACTTTCAAGTAACTCAAGCAGATATTACAGTAGGGACTCAAACGGGCGGAGCCAAATGAAGATTGAACCACGGGCAGCTAATAAGAAAAATGACCCAAGGGAACTAGCTCGAAAATTGGCCGTGAGACTTCAGCTTAGATACCCCCACCCCTTTTTTCAGTTTATAATGCGGGAATTCCCACAGGAACTCTCGGACGCCAAAGGAAAGTCAATACGGAAGGCGGCGAAAGGTCTTGAGGCATAAAGATGATGTGGATAGACGGGTTAAATCATATGGGAGATAACACATTTTTTTTTTAAAGTTGCGGATAACTTATGTTATTAACCAATTCCTTAAAAAAATTTATAGCAGCGGCAGAAAAAAAATACGCCCATGTCCACAAAAAAATTGATGCAAAAGTCAAAGCCGTCTTATCTATTAGGAACAGTAGGCACGACGAAGGCACCGTGCCTAATGCCTATGTACTTTCTTGGTAAATAACGAAACTGAAACGAAATTTTAATTAGGATCTTTGGCGTCGTTATAGGAGGGGTGGGGGCTTCCAGAATTTTTTTGGGGGGGGAGGGGGGGCCGTGACAGAAAGGAAAAATTGTTTAAAGAGGGAGCCCCTCAAGCATTAAGCGAGAGAGGGGCACCCAAGAGGTTAGCGAGGCAAATGACTAGGAAAGTAAGATATTATAGCACAGAGCATATTATTTTGGATTTTCGACGGGGCGACATTTGGAGAAAGGGCGAAGAGTAACGGGGGGTAGAAAAACAAGAAGAAAATTCATAGACATAATTCAATGGGATAAGATAAGCTCATGACGAAATGTAACAAAAAACACGATATACACTGGCGTGCACTCAAATTTATTGAAATAGTTGGTAGGAAACTGAGATTAAATGTGGATTGGCCGAAGTTTCTCGATTTCTTCATTTTCATGCACCCAGTACCCCTCTCTCTATGTCTATCCCCACCCCTCCTCTTTTTTTAAAATGTTAACTAAACTTTATCCAACTTTTGTCTTCGATACAGCAAGTTCTTTCCCAAACCTCAAACATATAAATAATAATAATATATTCGGGATCGTCTGCTGTCTCAACGCACGTAATCGTCCTGTTTCGAGAGTACGACATACACTCGAAACAAAAGGATTACGTGCTTCGAGACAGCCATGGAGTCAGCAGACGAAAAAATAAACCCGCATATGACGTTATCGGTTCCAGCGACTTTTCGCTTTTAAAAACAACTACAACAATTGTTCGTCTTCCGCTTCTTCTTTTAACGTTTCTATTTTTTTTTAAATTTATTTTGACCCTTAGAAGTTCAACAAAATACTTGATTATGCACGCTCCGGGGTCTTAGCCCGAGGAGCCCCCCCCCCTCCGACTTGTTTGTCATGCGGCTCGGCCCATTATTTGGAAGCTTCATGCGCTTTAATCCTGGCAAAGCGACTCTCTCCCCTTTGATGTTACCACAAAATCAGCACAGTGGGGGGAAATAAAACTACAACACAAAACTAAATATACGACCAGCTCGCGCTAGCGGTTGCCGGCAGACGGGGCTGCGCGCAGCAAAGTCTAAAAGAAAAAAAAGGGGAGTTTAGAGATTATGGGAGTCAATAGTTGGACAGGATTAGAACGCTGCACAGCTTTAAGGAGTCACAGTCAGGTGTATCTTGCGTAACCGTGAAACGGGCAGCACCGGGCGACCCATTGAGCCGGTATGGATCGTGTAACGGGTACAAATATCTTCAGCGTAACTGTTTGGGGGGGGGGGGGGGTGCGCGAGTTGGAAGAGGCATCAAAGGGAGATTATGAAACGGAAAGGTAAGTAATGGGAATACGATGATTCGTTAAGTTGGCTTTAATCCGATGATCCCCAAAACATAGTTATATGACTACACAATGGGTTCGCGATTCATTTATTTTGCCAGTTCAACGTAGTTCACCGACATGTTGAATTTCCTCTGTGACGTCATTCCAGGTTTTAGCGAATTCACTTGTACAAATTCAAATAAGCTTACGTTATCCCAATAGTCCCGTGATTTAACTTTAATTCCGTTATGGGCCCCCACCCCCCAGGGGACGAAGGAAGGGCCGGTCATTGAAAGTTGCGGGATCGTGATTAATGAATACGTCTCCCCAATATGTTTTAATTTTAATGTATATAAATAGAATTGAATGAGTGCTCGACACAAAGACAAGAGAAGACAACTGAGTCATGTTCCATTCTTCAAAAGAGGAGTTGTCCTTCGGCTTGTTTTAAGAAAGGTTGCTAACTACTGCTAACAGTAAGATAGTTTTAAGGTACTAGTACAGTAAGACAGTTTTAAGATACGAGTACAGTAAGATAGTTTTAAGATACTAGTACAGTAAGATAGTTTTAAGATACTAGTACAGTAAGATAGTTTTAAGGTACTAGTTATTCCTTACACAGATGCTATTGTTGATGTTTTTAATAAATATCTTTATTTCTATAATTGGATAATGATATAGTCTATCACACCCGTCAACAATCTATTGTTCGATGTAAGTTATGCTGTGTATATCACCTCTTTGGCATATCAATGGATTAAATTTTATCACATTTTATCACACCCCTAACTGACCTATCAATGGATTACATTATTTTGTACACATCATCTCTATCATTAGGTCTCTAAATATGACCTGCCATTATGTCTTTAAATATGACCTGCCATTGGGTCTCTAAATATGACCTGCCATTATGTCTCTAAATATCACCTGCCATTATGTCTCTAAATATGAGCTGCCATTATGTCTCTAAATATGAGCTGCCGTTGTGTCTTTAAATATGACCTGCCATTATGTCTCTAAATATGACCTGCCATTATGTCTTTAAATATGACCTGCCATTATGTCTCTAAATATCACCTGCCATTATGTCTCTAAATATGACCTGCCATTATGTCTCTAAATATGACCTGCCATTGTGTCCTTAAATATGACCTGCCATTATGTCTCTAAATATCACCTGCCATTATGTCTCTAAATATGACCTGCCATTATGTCTCTAAATATGAGCTGCCATTATGTCTCTAAATATGAGCTGCCATTATGTCTCTAAATATGACCTGCCATTATGACTCTAAATATGACCTGCCATTATGTCTTTAAATATGACCTGCCATTGGGTCTCTAAATATGACCTGCCATTGTGTCTATATTTGAGGCCTGAACGACCTAATTTTGAAATATATCTCGTGTTTTTTTGTAACTGTCATTTATCTATTTCCAATAATTCGAGAAAAATGGAATATTTTTTTTCAACATTAGAGTATTTCTCTATTACTTTCTTCTAGAGTATTTCTCTATTACTTTCTTCTAGAGTATTTCTCTATTACTTTCTTCTAGAGTATTTCTCTATTACTTTCTTCTAGAGTATTTCTCTATTACTTTCTTCTAGAGTATTTCTCTATTACTTTCTTCTAGAGTATTTCTCTATTTCCCAATTCAACGTTAGTGTTTATATTTTTCTTACCATGGGGGTGGGGGAGGGGCATTTCATTTTATTCTCATTGATATATTCCCCGACCCCCCTAACCTTGTCTTATTGGGATTAGCGCCCTTCATCTCCCCCCCCCCGCCCCCATCCAGGAAATGACTTCTCCAAGGGCACTGCTCCAGTTAGATAGGGAGCCAGCACTGAGACAGATTTACTGACGTAAATACCCAATACGACCCGATCGTAAATCCAAGACTCAACATGAAACGGTTGTAAATCCGGCGTCGTCCGAACGTCGTAAATCGACCCCACCCCTTCAAACCCCCCCCCCCACACACACACACCCTCCTTAATAACAACACCACTGCCACAACCTCTTTTTTCTTATTAATCGACAAGGAGGAGGGGAAGGGGGGGGGTAGGAGTTTCCCCACTCCACTAAATTTCAACTCTTCCCTCTACATCGTCCCTCCACCCCCCCCCACACACACACCCAACCAGTCTTGGATTGAACTTTAGCGCCCTGCACCGCGGAGTGATACAGAGAGCCAAAATAACTTCATACACAAGAGTCATAATAAGTCAGGTTATATAGTGCGTACGGAGGTCAGCCGTTAAACTCACATAAATAGGTCTCTGGACAGACATAAGTGTCGTTCTGTTTGCCAACCGTTAACTTGTTCACGTCGTATAAGAATAGACCCCTCCTCCCCCCCCCACCCTCCCCACATCCCAAACATAATAAAACCCCTCTCTGTACATGTTTATCTATTGTAAATTAATTGTGTCCCCCCCCCCAGCTTTTAATTCATAAAACGGGCATTTGTGTGTGTGTGTGCGTGCGTGTGTGTGTGTAATGTTCGGATATGCCTGGACGAAGAAATGCGTATTCTGAAGAATGTGTGGTCAAGTGGCAGGCCTGGCGCCGCATGGACACGTTAGCTGCATGTTCGTATCTTTGCGAGTGCGGACGGTCTGCTTGAGCGAACGAAGACAGTGACATTGACTTGCATTGACATTACTTTGACAGAGATAGACACAGACTAGTGTAGTGGGGCTGATATTTTTTAACATAGACACATACGAAGGTTTTACTCAGACCAACAATACATGGGTCAAGTATCTGGGTAAAGGGTTGTCACTCTGTGAATAAAGGAACGTAACTCCAGGAGGTCAAAAGAGTTACGTGGTCTGAGAAATGTCCACGTGCAGCCAAAAATAACAAAAAGGGGGAATAATTTGAAAGTCAAATTATAAATTAGTAGTAATGCCCCTTGTACATATAAAATGGGGACACGCGGTAATATTTTTTGGACAAACCCACAGCATGAAAAGCCAACATTGGATCAGGATGTGAGCAAGACCAGTTGGAGGGACAGAAAACATTGCTCTCAAATCTGTGAAGGAATGATCGCACGGAAAATAAGCTCTTATGGATCCATTGGTCCTCACCGGAGATCGAACCTGGTACAGTCGAGCAACAACAAACATTTGAAAGGAATTATTTAAAATGTTTGACCGTTGCGCCTTATATTTGAAAATCCCGAAAGTATAAAAAAAAAACATTTATCAAATGGAGACACAGACAAGAAGCCATTAAATCTTGGGACGGAAACTATTTATAAAGATGATTGGTGTGCAAATGAGCGAAATGAATGCAAGGTGACTGTGTGCGAATTAGGTGACCTCAATGTCAACACTCGGCAGCTGGTGGCAGTAAGTGCAATGGTTTGAATATATGTAAATCTCGTGCTGCGTTTAAAGAGTCGATGCATTAGCACAGTAGGCTCTCGGCTATATCCGGCGCGACGAGGCGAAAAGGTTTATCCGGATACGATACGACACTATGACGGTTAGCCCCCACAGGCGTCTTAACGGTCTGGCTTCATCGGATCACATTATTTTGATGGACTGTAATATGGAGGTGTGAAGTATGGAGCAAAACAAAGGTTTGCCCTGAGGCCTTAAATACAGCCGAGAAGCGAAACTTGATTAGTAATATAACCAAACATAAACACACGCACGCACACACACACACACACAAATACGAATGGACACACCAACAGACATATTTCTCCATCGTCGCCTATCCTGAGTGGCTGTCTCTATTATATATATATACTAGCTGTACCCTGCAAAACCTTTGCATATAGTTATATCCCATTAGGTTTGATCAGTAGGCTATGTTATTTTTGGTTTCGGGTAGATCCGATTTTTACATGATTTTTATTACTATTGTTTACGTTTGACGATTTTAGACTGGAATACTGGTGTATTAATTCTCTACTTTCGATTTAACGCAGAACACACACCGCTATTATATATATATATATATATATATATATATATATATATATATATATATTCATTCAGCCATTCATCGTATTATTAACCAGGCCGGATAGTACAGATATCGGATAACCGCGAGCCGAGTAGTTGATAGTTATTCTATATGTTTTTTTTTCCATAACATTTTGCTCCATTCTGAAAATAAAAGGCTTAGAGAGTAAAAAAAAAAACATGACCTTGAACATTTTGGAGTTATTTTCATGTGGAAATTTTAAGACCGGTTAGAAAAAAAAATACCCCAAAGATAAACTCATTTAGAAAATCTACCGCGGTAAATTAGGTTTTCGCTTTCATGCGGCTATTAAAGTGTTTATTTCTTTTTTTTTTATTTTGTTTGATCTTCTCGTCTCAGCCACGCCCCACGGCACCCCCATTTTACCCCTCCACAGCAGCCAACATAGGCGTGGAGATAACCCATGGCGCCCCACCCCCACCACCCATCCATCCCGCCTCTCTGAATGAAAACATCCAAATATTTGCATGTAGGGCCATGTTGTCATCATGTGCTGATATACAACCGGTACAAACATATTCCCTCCACCACCCCTCCCCCACTCACAGAATGACTGCAAGGTCATTACTTTAAATTGCTACCAGGTTTTAGAAGAAATAACAAACTAGGGGGTGGGTGGGGGGGGGTGAAATAGTGAATTGCAGAAGATGTGGGGGGAGGGGGGGAGGTGGCATTACTCGTGAATGAAAATTACGGGGACGGGAGTGGGGGGGGGGTGAGGGTGTTCCACCGGTAACGAAACACTTAATGCGAAGTGGACAAACGTGCGAACAGGAACCACACAAGTGAATGTTTACACAAGTATGTGTGTGTGTGTGTCTGTGTGTTTTAGTGATTACGCAAGGTTTTTTTTTGGGGGGGAGGGGGTGGAGAAGGGAGTGTCTGGGTGAATTATCAAGCGTGGGAGTCGCTTATCTCGTGTCCATTTTAGCGGCTAAAATTATCGCATCAAAGGAGTGCACCCCCTCCCCACCCACCCCCCGCACCCGTCCTTACATAACCCTGACCGTCAACAATGTCATAACGCAACGTGCTGAGGGACCCTGGACTAAAGGGCAGCGATATTTAACACCCTGCCGCCTCAGAGATAAGACCGTGGGATGGGTGTGTGTGTGTGTGGGGGGGGGGTGAAGTATGGGATAGCTGGCGCCCATCAGTCCCTCAACAACCCCCCCCCCCGCTCTGATCGCTGTAGTCCGCGGCTGACGTATTGGAAATGAACAAAAATAAAAAAAAATTTTAGAAAGGTCGCCACAGATTTGTCCCCACTGCGGTGAAAGTTTGGGGAGAAGGCAACATGCCAGACCACGTGACTTCTGCTTGTAATTACGTTGTCAAAATTTTTCGCAGCAGACTATTTGCGTGTCTTTGCGTGCGTGGGTGGGTGTTAGCCTGACAGTGTTTGTAGTGATATGTAGTTAAATCAATTTGTCTGTACATATTAATTAAAGATATATATTGCCGTGTCAAATTTGTTTTTTTCGATAACTTTAAGGGAGGTGTGGGGGGGGGGGAGTTGGATGTAGTGGAGGGAGGGGATTGGGGGTGGGGGGGGAAGCATTGCAACTACGATTCGGTTCAAAGCTGACGGAAAATGTCACATATGACAAGTCTTAATGTCACACACACATGACACAAGTCATATTTAATTGACTGCTGATGGAAGAGATTAACTGACCGAGTGAATGGGGGGGATGAATTTTTTTTTTCTTTCTTTTTTTCCCGTCTATGGATTTCCAAGGTCTGCATTGTCCGAATGGCCGGGGCAAGCCTTGTTTATGCAAGCAACGTCGATACGACCAAAGGGGAGGTTCAAGGCCCCGTCAGAGACTCCACTGAGGTTTATAAATTCCGCATCAATAGGGCAACACAAAGATGTATGTATGTCTGTGTGTGTGAGAGAGAGAGATAATGTAAATGCCAGAGTGTGTGTGTTTGTGTGTCTAATTGTGCGCATAAGCCGAGCCGATCTTAATTATCTGGGAGCGCTATGCAAGGGTACATTTGGGGGGGGGGGGGGGGCTTAACAGATTAAGTTTAAGAGCCCTGGGCAAAAATACGCTATGAGAACCTCCGATTGCCCAATATAATTTTGGACAGGGTATAGTGTCCATCTATAACCAGCCCCGTAGCCTGAAAATTCTACAGCAGGGGGTCAGGCATTCTACAGCAGGGGCCAGGCCAATAGCAGGAAATAAATGTTACTAAGTATAAAAAAAAAACAAGCAAAGGGGGGGGGCAGACAAAACGCAGAGGGGGGCGGCTCCTCGGGCCCCCCGCACGCAACGGGCCTGTCTATAACTAAACACTATCAAGTCTCTATACAGAAAATAGTATTACGGACAGGAGGAAAGGATTGGTCAGGGAATACACATGTGATAGTTTCCGTTTTTTTTTAAATGTATTTATGTGATGATAATACACAATTCATCATTCATGATCTATTTAGACATAATCTCTGACTAATAGATAAAACATTGAGACTGCGCAGGGCCCCACTTCCGAAGGGCCCCCCTTAACAGTTTTAATTCCTAATAAAATCAGGGCCCGGAAAGATGGTCTGCCTCTTTGAGCCCCCCCCCCACGAATATGTCAGATTGATAAACATGTATATGCAAATACCCCCAAAGCCTAAGCTTATAAACAATCATAAATATATTTATAAAACATATGTATATATATATAAATATAAAGAGGGAGAGAGAGTGGGAGAAAGTGAGAGAGAGAGGGAGAGAGAGAGGGAGAGAAAGAGAGAGAGGGAGAGAACGTATCAAAGTCAGTGTCTTTGTTCGTGTGTTAATTGTGGTTTTTTTTTTACTCTATGGCTTTAAGGAACACACAGAGTTGCCCCCCCCCCCCCCCCCCCGCTGTGCCAAAACAATTCAAATGAAGACATTCAACTCCTGATGAAAGTATCGATTTCTTTTTAGGTATAATGGACGATAACGATTCCTGACATGCGCAATCAGCTGGTCCGGAAAGAATCTTTCCTGTCCCCCGCCCTTCGGATCTCCGGATATGATCTCGTGACGTCTGCTTGTCAATATTGAGCGGGATTATAGCATCAGGTGATGAGAGATTATGGCTGGATTAAAGAAAGGGATTAATGGATTGGACGGGGATGGGGGGGGGATGTTGATGATTACACATGGAGGAAAACAGAGATCGAAATGTCTTCTTGTTGGAAGTTTGCTCTTTAGTTCTCGTTTGAAATGTATACACTGGCATTAGTTCTTCTAACGCCATCATCTGTTCTAATGCCATCCGTTCTATAATCTCATCAGTTCTGCAAAGCGATTAGTTCTTCTAATGTCATCAGAAATAAAGGTATTACACTCGATATAAAGATATCACACTCGATATAGAGGTAGCACACTTGATATAAAGATAGCACACTCGATATAGAGGTAGCACACTTGATATAGAGGTAGCACACTTGATATAAAGGTAGCACACTCGATATAGAGGTAGCACACTTGATATAAAGGTAGCACACTCGATATAATGGCAGCACACTCGATATAAAGTTTAACGCAGCAGAAATACTTTTTATTTATATTCTATTCATAAAAATGGCAGAAACAAACAAAATTCAAAAAACGAAAATTATTAGACAAGTTAAGGTAAACAAGTGTAAACCTTGAAGTCGTCTGCTCAAGATTACGATCGTCTGCAAAAAAAAAAAAATATTACAGAAAAAACAAAAAACGGAAACCTTCCAGCAGACTTCCGCAACACATTTCAAACTTAAAAAAACTAAAACTTATTTTTCATTATATTTTTTTTTCTAAGACTGAAACATTCTGGAGTACATTCCCTTTAAAATAAATTTCAGCCTCAAGATTTCAAGTTGCATCCCTTTAATCGTGTGGCCGACATGCACGCGCTGATCAAGACATGCGCACAGAGCGAGTTCCTCACAAACTTGATTAGGAGAATTCCAACCAAAATTAAGAAACGCTTTTTTAAGTTGCAAGCCATTTCCAGCCCAATAACAGAAGAATGAATGTAATTAATAAAAACCAGAGATGGGAACATACATCGAAGTCCGTCGCATCATTTTATTTTATTACCGGAATAGGCCGCACATGGGACGTCAAACTTGGAATAGGCCGCACAGGGGCGCAAAATTAGGAATAGGCCGCACAGGGCCGCCAAACTAGGAATAGGCCGCACAGAGGCGCCAAACTAGGAATAGCGTTGTTAATTGAAATATGTAACTCCAACACGGCGCCACAACAGCCAGCTACGGCTCTGCCCTCAATCATCCTCCAATGCATTGATCGACGCTTTGAAATTAACTAGTGATAAAACTTGGATATATATATATATATATATATATATATATATATATATATATATATATATATATATATATTAGGGTGGCCCAAAAAAAAACATGTTGTCAATTTTTTATGGAGCATTTTGTTTTTTTTTTGCGTTTACTTTGACATCAAAACGGCACAGAAAATATTTCATGAATATATTACTTTATTTAGTACTGCCTCATCGACACTGAAATTTTGAATCATTTTGAATGAATTTTGAATGTGAGTATGTATACATAACGCAAACAGAAAATGCTAGAAGGTTCTGGAAAGTTTAAAAAAAAAATCTATACAATTCTAGAAGGTTCAATGAAATCTCTAGAAGGTTCTAGAAGCTTCTAAAAAAACCGTGGAAAACTTAAGAATGTTCCGGGAAATTGTAGAAAACTCTAGAAGTTTTGATTTTCGTACAAATAGCCAGCTTCACCAGTGCATTTCAATTTAGTTATAAAAATCAAGTGTTATAAGATCAAATGTTGCGGCTATATAAATATCATTCATTTAGTTATGACTACTAGGTCGAAAAGTGTTGTTCATTTAACTTGCATAGAAGTTGACACAACTCCTGTTTATTGAGCTCAGTACTTCCCCTAAGTGAGCCTACTGGCCAATGGTATGTTTACAAACAGCCGTCTGGCAGTCAGTTGGTACTATTTTTTCATGAACTATTTGTTTGCTTGTATACTGTCCAGGGGACATGCCAATGTTTATTGAGCTAGGTACTTCCCCTAATTGAGCCTAGTGGCCAATGGTATGTTTACAAACACAGCCGTCTTCAATAAGACATTTGGGGGTAGTACAACTGGGTCGGATGTGCTGCTATTGTGTTCAAATATCCTCCAAATGAAAGACAACTCAAGATATTTGCCACGTGAAGATTACAAAGAACTTCTGACTCTGAATCTTATCATCCTGTGAGGAATTCGCCCCCCCCCCCCCTTTGGTGTGCGTTTTCGTGTTCTAGGAGATGATCACCATGCAAGGTGGATGTCTAAAATAATCTACATCATGAAGATTTATCTCTTCCGTCATCATTTCAAGCTGACTAAGCTTGAAGACAGATCAATTGCATAATTAGGTATCTTTGCATCCTCGGTTTACATTAAAGCTTGTATTCAGTGTCCCATTCTAGCAGACACACTTCTGAATTATCTGTATTTCATCAAGCTTCTTATTGATTATAAGAATGCTTCCTCCTTCATTTCTCAGACTGCATTGAAAACGATTGGCCGACATCTCTGGTACCTTAGTGCAGAACTCATTCCTGTGGTTCTCTTTCCTCAACGTGTCTCAGTGGATGAGAAAAACAGCCCTGCTGCTTGCTTGAGGCAATTCATGGAGAAATCTTCTGATGATCAGAAAGAAGAAAGGTGCATATGCAGCACAAATGATCCTTCAGCACTTCATAATGTGACATTAAAGGATTTTGTGACCTCGTCATCGCTGTTCTTCTTTAATGCTCTTCTGCTTCCCATAAATTTTCTCATGACTGATGCTTCCACCTGACCAAAAAACTCCATCCTTTCAGAAAGCAACAACAGTGGTCTCTTCCTTGAAAGTTATTAATGAATGTGCCGAGCGGGGAATTATACTGGCGTTATCATTCAACTCATCTCTCATGAAATCAGACGAGGAAAAGCAGCATTTGCTCCAGATTGTTGAACAGCATCATGAAGAGTTTCCAGACGAAAAAAAAAAATCAACTGTGCTTAAGAGATTGCACCTTGCAGACCTTCAGGACTCAGAAAGCACAGACTAAAAAACTTTTAAAGTGTATTTTTGAATGGCGTATTTAGAACTACTCAGCAATACATTCAGGTTAATGTGTCATGTAACTAGTATTATTTTACTGTTTAATTCCTACTGTGTAATATAATTGTTCTTTGTATCTAAAAAAACAGCATTTTAAACCTTGCAAAATTTTCATTTAATGCAACTGCCGAATATCATAAAACACGAGTTAACAAGTGCACTAAGGCAGTATTTATAGGAGCCCAAATGGTGTGAAATTTGGTTCATACATGTTTTAAATCCCAGTGAACCAGAAAACTAAAATGCTCATGATAAAAAACAACTTTGTTTTTTTTTTCACTATAAAGTGAGCCACCCTAATATATATATATATATATATATATATATATATATATACACACACACACACACACACATATATATATATATATATATATATATATATATATATATATATATATATATATATATATAAAAGAAAAAGAAAATAAATGATTAAGTCATCGGTAAATTGTCCAGGAGAAAATGAAGATGGATCGGCCGCTCACTAAAGAAGCCTCCAGAAGACACCTCGAAAATGGCTCTGCAGTGGAACCCTCCCCAAGGCCAGAGAAATTTTGGCCGCCCAATGACCACTAACAGAAGGTCTTTCGAGCTGGAGATGAAAAGCTGCAAACAGACATGGAGGGGGGGGGGTGGAAATCGAACAAGGCCTCCCAAAACAGAGTGCGCCGGAGAGTGGTTGCATAGGCCCTTACGTCAAAGTCAGGTCAAATTAAGTTTGAAATTAAATGATGACGTAATCTTACCGCCAGACATTTGCCCCCAATAAGGGCATCCTTTAAGCTGCAAGGCCACATCTGTAAATGAAAACTAACAAAGTATTTTTTTTTATAATCGCCACTTTAGTGCCTCCGTATATAAGGCACACACGGAACGTGAATGGTTTCAACCACACAAAAAATAAATAAATAATAAAACTATATCAGCAAAGAAGCACACGACACTCATTGGCAATAAAATAAATAAATAAAACACATTTTTTATTAAAAAATATTTTTTTTTAATATAAATTCTGCAGAGAGAAGTAAAACAGTCAATTATAAATAGAAATGATGAGAGCATTACATGCATAACTTTATCGTTCATGACACGAGACTTGGGCGTGAGTTGCATAATTTAACGTATGGCTGCTATTTTTAGTCCTGGCTCTAAATTGGTGAAAAATTACTTTTTTCGAAGCGCGTGTTTTGTTTTTTAAAATAACTATTCAGATGATTTCAGCAGAAGTTGATCCCAATATATATTTATACGAAGGCAGACAGGCGGCAGACACAGACAGACATAGGCAGACATCATATATCGAAAGACATTGATTGCTAAATATAAATATGATAGACAGATATATAGAGAGACAGATAGTGACAGGAAGCTACAAAGACAAGAATGCATGTAGGGAAATATGATAGACAGACAAAAGAAGATTGGTGATAGATAGAAAGACAAATAGAGAAACATGATAGATAGATAGATAGATAGATAGATAGATAGATAGATAGATAGATAGATAGATAGATAGATAGATAGATAGATAGATAGATAGATAGATAGATAGATAGATAAGAGAGAGAGGGATATATATATATAGGGAGGGAGGGAGAGATACGAAGGTCCATTGATGATAGGAGGTAAGATAGATGATAGATAGACTGACGAATAGACAGGTAACATGCAGAAAGAAATATAGATGGTGTACTGCAAATAGAATAGACGGGAAGATAGACAACCCGGTGAATAAGGAAAGACGAGAGATTTATAGTCAGTAAGTTCAAGGACACATCTAAAAATAGCCAGCAGAAGTGTGAACGAAAGAAAATTATGAATGAAGGAAGAAACGGAAAAGTCTCGACAGAAAATAATAAAAAACATGACCCATCCAGACAGTCATATAAAAAAGACAGAAATAAACATTTGGAAATAAAATAAAATACAACCAGCCAACTAATAATAAAACAGCCTGGCATGGCCTATACCCCACCCACACACCCCCACCCCCGACATGAAAATCCCCCACCCCCCACCCCCCAACAGAAGTTATTTTGTGGAATCTGGAAGTTAGCACCTCATTATCTGCCGCTCCCCCCCCCCCCTTTTTTTTCTTCTTATCTTTCGCTACGTCATGTACCGTGAGAGATTGAGCAGACGATCAAAAATAGAAACTGGCTTCGATGGGGGGAAAAAATGAAATAAAATAAAAAAAAAAAATAAGAAACAAAAATATCCGAACCGTGTAGCTCCCCTTCCCCACCACCTTCCCGGTACCCATGGGTGTCATTCATGTTTTTTTTCTGTTTTCTTTAATTCTATCACTGGTTTTTTTAAATCTTTTTTTTTTTTTTAGCTCCATCCTTGTCTCTCTTGCATCTATTTCTATCTCTCTTTCTTTCTTTCTCTCGCTGCTTCTTCCCCCCCCCCTCTCAAATATATGTACTTTCAATAAAAATCCAGACAAGCAGACAGACAGCTTTATCTTTATAGCTACACAGACATAAATATCCAAACACACACAGACTCAGACACACACACACACACACACACACACACATATATATATATATATATATATATATATATATATATAATATGGTAGATAGATAGATGCATGGGTAGATAGATGGATGGGTAGATGAACACTTTTATCAAACAGACAGACTGTGAGACAGATAGATAGATAGATAGATAGATAGATAGATAGATAGATAGATAGATAGATAGATAGATAGATAGATAGATAGATAGATAGATAGATAGATAGATAGATAGATAGACAGATACTTTTAACAGACAGACAAATGGATAGACAGACAGACAGATAGATAGATAGATAGATAAATAGATAGATAGATAGATAGATAGATAGATAGATAGATAGATAGATAGATAGATAGATAGATAGATAGATAGATAGATAGATAGATAGATAGATAGATAGATAGATAGATAGATAGATAGATAGATAGATAGATAGAAAGTTAGATTGATAGGTAGATAGACAGATAGCAGACTTTCCATCTACCCTGACTCAATGACTCAATAACTTTAATTGGAGTCAAACTCCGTACAGCCCAGTGGTACATGTACTTTCAAAACATTCTGCGCATGACGCATTAATAATTTCTTTACCATCCCCAACGTTGATTGGCCGAAAAGTTCAACTTTAACCTTTCCTCCTCCCTTCATTAGCAGAACTGAGCAGGACAGGTGCAATGGCATAATTACCATCAGGAGCGTACACAAGTGTACAGAGCAGTTCTTATGGAAGGCAAGCTTGATGTAGGTAGGGCGGCGACTGGTGGTGGTGGTGGGGGTGGGGGAGAGATGTGGGTTGGGAGAGACGGAGCGAAGAAAAAAAATGTTCTATTCAAATGATCTAACAGTATTATTATTTTTTTTTCATCAATGAGAGAGTTTCTGAATAGAGCAGACCCTATCCCCACCCCAGGGGCAACCTTAGGATTACAAAATGAATGTAAAGGGCCTAGGGCGAGTGTCAACTGAGGGACATATAGCCTGAGCTATACACTACACACACACACACACACACACATATATATATATATACATATATATATATGTATAAATATATATCGGCACAAATACTCTTCCAAAGGGGCCTGGAACAATCATCCTAGTCCCCCCCTTCAATAGTTATCTCATAACTGTCGACCATTACCAGAAGGTCCCCCCCCTCCCCCTAAAAAAAATCAAAGATTACAAAAATTTCGGAACAGAACTGTGGCGCAATTGAAAAAAAAAACAATAGTTGTTTCCCAGGACCTTCCGCGTGTTAGGCGGATGTGACAACCACTACACTACGGAAACCGCTATACCCATTGACCTTTCTATTGTTCTTAAAAAGAAAATAGCGCTATGCGGTTTTTTTTTAGCTCTATCCTTTACTAAATATTATATTACAGATATGAACTATTTGTATGTGTTTTTGATTGTTATTGTCCAACATGTCATGTCTAATTAATTAAGAGAGATTGCGGTGCGAAAATTGCAGATACCAGTAGAGCTGTTCTTGGACACTTGGTGACCCTAGGCAGAAATCCTTCCAGATATTGTCCGGTTTGGTGGGGGGGGGGGCTTCTAAAAATAATTACCCGATGTCGTAGCCATAAAATATTGGGGTATTGAGAGACTCGGTGTGATGAGTCTCTGCCCCCCCCCCCATTATAACCCAAAAAAGGGGGGGGGGCATTCGTTGGAACTAAATAAATATTATATAATAATAGCGGTGTGGGTTCTGCGTTAAATCGAAAGTAAAGAATTAATACAGCATTATCCCAGTTTAAAATAAAAAAAATAACCTAGCCTGCCGTTCAAACCTAATGGAATATAAATCTATGCATAGGTTTTTCAGGGTACAGCTAGTATATATATATATATATATATACTAGTTGCAAGTACCCGGCTTTGCCCGGGTTTAAAATAAGGTTTTCTGTTTACCTTTTTTTTTCTCCCTACCCCCTCTCTCCCTACCTCCCTCCCTCCCCCTCTCTCTCCCTCCTTACCCCCTCTCTCCCTTTCTCTTTCCCTCCCTCCCTTTCGCCCTCCCTCCCTAACTCTCCCATCTCCCTCTCTCTTCCTATATCCCTCCCTCCTTCTCTCACCCCCGTCCTCCCTCTCTCCACCTTCCTCCCTTCCTCCTCCCCCCTCTCTCCCTCCCTGCCCCCTCTATCTCTTTAACTCTCACTCCCTCCCATCCTCTCTCTCTCTCTCCTTCCCTCCCCTTTCACTCCCTCCCCTCTATCTCCCTCCCTACTCCCTCCCTTCCTTTCTCTTTCCTTCCCTCCCTTTCTCTCTCCAACCCTCCCTCTCCCTCCCTCCCCCTTAATCTCCCTCCCTACCACCTCTCTCCTTCTCTCCCCCTCTCTGCCCCCTCCTTCCCTCTCCCTCCCTGCCCCCTCTCTCTTTATCTCTCTCCCCCTCCCTCTCTCTGTACAATAAAACGTCAAATTACGCTTCTTAAATAAACAGAAAACCTTATTTTAATCCCGGGCAAAGCCGGGTACTTGCGGCATGAAAAAAAAAACAACAATATTTTTTTTCCCGTCCCTAGCCCTTTCTTCTCCGTCCGTTCAATTACACATTCACTTGGTGCGCGATTTTTATTTATAGTGAAGGCGATCCCATACCGTGAATACTTTAATATAGTAAAATACTAAAATAATTAATTACAATTAAACTACGCATTGAGATTGTATTAATAATGTTAATAATGTCACAGAAACATTTTAATTAACGTATTTCGGTTTATTAAAGTGCACCCTTAATTTTAATCTTCCGAATACATAAAACGATAGGTAAATAGATATGACTATTGATTTCATCATGTTTACAATTGGAGTTTCCGGGAGTTACCCCTCTTTTAAAAATGTATCATAGGGAAATGACGTCACAGAGGAATTATATAGTAAAATACTAAAATAATTAATTACAATTAAACTACCCATCGAGATGAAACGAAACATGTCCTATAACCTTTCCCATGTAATTATGTGTATGTGTAACAAATTTCACGTTATTTGGTTTTCTGGATCTTGAGTTATAAGGGAACAGACAGACAACAAATGCGTCTTATAGTATATATATATATATATATATATATATATATATATATATATATATACAATATTCAAAATCTCAGAACCCTCGACAAGTGTTCGGAGTTGCGCCATTCCACCCCCACGGCGGTGGCCCTGAAAAACCTACCGGGATATGACCAGTCCGTACAATTTTTTTTTTTTGAAAATTAGGGTGCTAGGCGAACGCCTAGTTCCCCAAGCATTGGCCGAGCTGTGATGCCATGGAGACGCCATGTTCACAAGTTCTAACAAGTACGGTAAAATGTAAAAAAAAAAAACGCCAAAAAAAAGTACAAAAAAAAAACGAACTAAACGGAATAATAAATGACCACTGTGCATGACGTCATCTATTGCCTTGTGAACGCTGCCAACGACTAAGTGACTAATTGAAGACACACCACCCCACCACTCCACCCCCCCCCCAACAGGGACCCAAATAAACTACAACAACCTGCAAGCGCCAAATAATCTCGCCCTGCCACATGACTAGCGAGTGCAGTCTTGAAGTCCGATCGCAAAGTGTTTTGTGTTACGCACGCACCGAGGACATTGTTTCTTGTGCCACTGGTATTTTATGGGGTCAAAACACTCTCTTTTATCGTGTACCTCCCCCTCCCCCTCTCTCTCTTTTTCTCTCTCTCTACTGCACTCAAACGCATTCGCTCCTCCCCCCCCCCCACCACCACTGTTTTCTGTTCAGTATCCAACATTTCCGTCTGCCATTACTCAATATTCGATTAGCCCGCCGCCATTGCAGTTCTGTACAGTGTAATCGAAGATCTTTTTTTTTCTCTTCTTTAATAAAGCTAAAAATAAAATAAAAACAGTTTTTATTTGTTTACCGAGAATCGATTACGCCTCCAAAAGTGGAGAAAACAGTTCCCTGTGTCGCCCTCTGCTGCAGACTCGAGACCTTCGCACGTGCTATAACTCCTCAGTAATCGATTCCGGGAGTTGTGTCCCATTCAAAGGAAAGCAATCAAAACGTAAATTGTGCTGACCAATGAAAACAAACAAGCCCCATACACGGGACAATGACGCATAGTGTATAGTAATATTGCTTACAGGAGAAATGGTGTGGCGTGAATGTACCCCCCACCCCCACATTGTCGAAGGGTGGGGATAGGAGGAGAGTGGGTGCCCCCTCCCCCCCAAACCCACCCCATTTATTTCATGTGCTGGGAGTGAATTTTTAATTGAGCTAATTTTTTTGACTGAATTATATACAGTAATATACACCAAGTTTGTGTTTCTCGGTTCTTTGCTTTTTGCTTTTCCCCAAGTTTCACCCTTAAGTTTATTAGTGAGGTACCTTGTGCAGCGAGCATGCAGTTCATACTGGGCATTGTGCGTAAACGAATGCATGCACCTGACTATAGTGGGGCATGGGGGCGTAACGAATGCAGGCACCTGTTTAAGCTGGACATGGAGTGTATATGAATACAGGCACATCCCAGTACAAAGTTTACATTAACGTAAATGATAATATACATGCACTTGCATACACACACGCACACTGTCACACACACACACACACAAACCCGTAGTACATGGATGTCAAGATAGTCTAACTAGTGACTGATTGAGTGACTAGCTGATTGACCGACTTACTGGTGACTGAATGACTAGCTAACTGGTGACCGATTGACTGTCTGACTGAGGGACTGATTGACTGTCTGACTGATGACTGATTGAGTGACTAACTGGTGACTGATCGAGTGGTGAATGACTGGCTTACTTTGATTGATTGACTTTCTAACTGATGACTGATTCACTGGCTAACTGGTGAATGATTGACTGACGTACTGTGACTAATTCACTGACTTCACAAAGCATAGAGCTTTAGCCACAGTTTTCTGTCACTGCATTATCCTTTCAGATAGTTTTCTATTTTACAGTTTAAGTCTGAACCAACTGTCCCGTTAAATTGAAAACAAGCTTACTTTGATTGATTGACTTTCTAACTGATGACTGATTCACTGGCTAACTGGTGAATGATTGACTGACGTACTGTGACTAATTCACTGACTTCACAAAGCATAGAGCTTTAGCCACAGTTTTCTGTCACTGCATTATCCTTTCAGATAGTTTTCTATTTTACAGTTTAAGTCTGAACCAACTGTCCCGTTAAATTGAAAACAAGCTTATTGTTTTTCCACTATGATCAAACGGTGTGGGTGTGTCATCAGCCACCGGAAACTGTCGATATAAAAAAAAAAACAAGCGAATGGTGATGTATTGGAAGAGTCCATAATACAAAACGGCGGTGTTGTTCTCGACCGTGAACGGCGGCAACCAGTGGGGGGGGGGGGTCTCATCTAGGCAGGTAATCATCTCACCTAGGCAGGTAATAATCTCATTATGCCATGTAACAATCCCAGCGATGACTTATACGCCCCCTTCCTCTCCCCCCCCCTAATGTAAAATACGTGCCCGGTGAAAGTTACCCGTTGGGAGAAACCACTGAATCAGCGCCGACATTGTAGACTACCGTACACTTCACTGGCAGTCCTTATTACTTCACACATCGGCCCCTGGAGGGGGAGGGGGTGGTTACGACACTCACACGGCCTACCCCGTTCACTTCCTTCCAATGCCGAACCTAGGGATTTGGAGGCCCGGGGGGCTTGGCTTCTTTGGGGGGGGGGGGCATTTTGACATTCGACACCATGACATGAAAAAATGTACTTAATATTTATTGTAAAAAATATTTTAGGCCCCCCCCCTCAACCCGGGGCAACTTAAGAATTTGGATCCCCCATCCCCCACCCTAGGTACGCCTCTGCTTCCTTCCTGAACATCTTCCATGTATCAACTCAGTCTATGTTTGTTGTTACGTGTAACGCTTGGGGGTGACGTAACACTGATGAAACGCTTTAAAACTACACAGACAAACAGTGGCGTAGCGAGCTTAACTCTCGTCCCGGGCCACAATACCTTTTCAGCGCCCCGCAACATTCGAAAACCATATACTATTTTATGTAAATATACCATTTGGCGCCCCTTTGTGAGTAGCGCCCGGGACATGATGCCCCCCCCCATTCACTACGCCACTGCAGACAAAGTTATCTGCCAAATTTCAAACTGGACGCTTCCATTTAAAAAAAAAAATGACACGCCTACCATGTTCATTCAAGCGCCAAACGTTGAAACTCTGGAATTTCTACTCACGCTTATCCCATCCAGGCCTTGAGGGGGGGGTAGGATTGGTGCTTCCACCCCACCACCCCCCATTCCCCTCGCCAACACCATCCATCCACTTGAACTACCCCCAGAATTCTTTTCACTCGCCCGGATTTCATTCGTCACTTCCTGTACTGTTATCTGTTGGCGCTCACAAGGAAAACAGTTTAACCGGGTCGAAGGTCAATCTATAATGTGGATGGGTGGAAAGAGAGAGAGAGAGAGAGAGAGAGAGAGAGAGAGAGAGAGAGAGTTGTGCATTTGTTACGTGACCTCTGCCCTTGTGACAGCAAGACGCTGCTGTAACAATGGTGCTCACGGCTGTGACAATGCTACAGAGTTACCTCGCTACCTTGACGACACACCGGGAGAAATTTACCCACAATGCTCTTTTTTTGTTGTTTATGAAAAACTGAAGAGCTGTAAGACACATCAATGAGGTATGATGGGACACGCCAAGCGTGCGACCTGTATACATTGTCTGTTGATGGAGGCCCCCCGGGCACAGAAGAAGAAAATAGTGCGCCCCTGAATTAAAAGAGACACCAATAAAGTTGGGATGATTTGTGGGGCCCTTAGGTGGGCCCGTCGTTAAATCCGCTTTTGATAAATTACTATCGATTCTGAAAGTATCAGGGCTCCGGAAGTGGGTGTAACTAGGGGATAAAATATCTGCCTACAGGACTCCCTATCCCCCCACCCCACCCCAAACCAAATATCAGCTCTCCTTGTTTGTAGATAAGAATATTAATAATTTTTTTCTCCCACAATCCTAGATTACATAGATGTAAGCGTTCGTAGGTACATTTTATTTGTTGAGTATGAGGTAATGAATTAGTACATATATTCTAACAATGATAACAGGCATTCTTCTTTTGTTAAATATGAGGTAATGTAAAATATACCATTTGGCGCACCTTTGTTAGTAGCGCCCGGGGCATGACGCCCCAACCCCTTTGCCCACCCCTCACTACGCCCCTGGACCACACGCTCAAGACTCCGTCACACAGTCAAAACAAAACAACAGCGGCACCTCCAGGGTTAAGGAAGGAGCGTATCTAGCCCTGCTAGTTGCGCCCATGAGCGTATTCTGAGCAACTGCAAGATGAGGGCATTTCCAGTGCGAAGGAATGGGAGTAACTGAATATGTCAGAACATTCCCCGTGCTATAAGCAGGGTTGTTAATATTGCAATATTGTATTGGTATTGGTAGTATTGCCAATACTTTTTAAAGTATTGGTACGATATTGCAATACTTCTTGAAATTTGATATTGGTATTGGTATTGCCAATACTTATTTTTGATATTGGTATTGATTTTTAACCAATACTTAAAGCAATATTCAATAAGTTCTCTACAACATTGGTTGTGAATAAAGCTGAATATAATCATTTTTTCTTTGGTGTCGCCATCTTGAGAGTGACATTGCCAAGCAATTTTTGAATGAGACTGAGCAATGAATGATAATAGAAATCATATATGATATCTGTGGCAATGAGCATTTACCAGTGAGTACTCTAAGTAAATTGATTTCTATGGAATTTGCTATTCTTTCCAAGCTTTTTTCCGGTTGCATTAAATAATTTTCTTGAATGTTTATTGTTTATTGCAAAGTATCGTCAGGCAGTTCACTTGGTATGCTTTTGGTAACACCTGGTGAAACCCGGTGGAATTCAATGAATGATACTGTCACCAGAGTTTACAACATTCTCTGTGTAAGTGACATGGAAGTTGTTGACAAACTTTGTGATGAACTTGATATCAAAAGACTACAGCCTGTACAGAAAACATTTGTTAAAGAGTATGTTGCTGTTATGAAGCCTGTTTGCTGTGCACTATATATTTTGCAGGGTGAAACTAAAAAAGACATTGGACTTGGTTTCCTTTTACCAACACTTGTCGTGATGAAGGCTCAGTTAAAAGTGTTTCTTTATCAAGGAAAGAATGATCGGCTCGTAGTTTGTTCTCCATTAGCTTCGTGTCTTTTGCATGCCATCGATAGAAGATTTGCAAACATGTTTGACAGCATTGATGCTCAGCTGGCATTCGTTGTACATCCCAAATTCAAGTTGGACTGGATGGATGATGATTTGCAGCGTTCGCATCTTATTGAAGTACTGAAGAGACGCGTTTCACAATCCCTAATGTGAATCAAGAAATTAATAATTACTTGGCAGACACTTCAGACAGTATTGCATCATTGGATGCCTATCCACATATCCGTAAAATATAAATATATCTAAATACAGGACTTCCTTCAAGCGCTGCTGTTGAGCTTGAAAGGCTGTTTTCATTAGGACAGCGGTCGGGGAACCGGGGTAAATTACCCTAAATGGGGTAAAAATGAAATTTTTGGGAGTAAAAATGAAACTTTTGGGAGTAAAAAGTATATATTTTTAATTTGCTGTGGGGTAATATCAACTTACAAACAATATTTTGGGGTAATGATTAAAAAAGTTCCCCGACCGCTGCATTAAGAGGACGAATATTTTCCCCTCTTCGTTCACGACTGAGCAGTGCGCATTTTGAAATGGTTACTTTTCTTTGCCTGGCTAAGTGGTAACTGCAAGTTAGGTGGCGTTACCCTATGAACTCTACTGGAATTCATCGTTAGTTTTCCAGATGTAATGCAATCCACTGACTCGGTCTGACTGCTTTTACTATAGTGTGATGTTTAACTGTTTAAGTATCATTTGCTTTTCTATGACAGTCATTTGCTCATCCATCCATCCATTGATTCATTCATTCATTCACAATATGTGTACATCATACATATTAAAAATCTTGTTGCTAAAGGACGTTAAGGTATGCCGACTTATTTAATAGTAGTTTATTATGTTGTCAAAGACATTTGGATGCTGTGAGGGAAACTGATGAAGCAAGTGTTAACTATTGAATAAAATTTGGTTAAAAATACATCATCTAAATAAGTCAAAAATGTTGTTATCGTTTATCGATGTAAGTGATATAGAGCAATGAATTACGTATTTGCGTTTTATTCATCGAATGACCCAAATATTGGTATTGGTATTGGCAATAATAAATAAATATTGGTATTGGTATTGCAATACTGGTTTTAAAATTGTATTGGTATTGGTATTGCAATACTGGTTTTAAAATTGTATTGGTATTGGTATTGCCAATATTTTTTTTAGTATTGTTAACAACCCTGGCTATAAGGAACTAAAGTCCCGGAAGATGTCCACATGGGGGGGGGCAGACACCCCCCCACCCCCAATTATGCGCCCCCAACTAGTTACAAACACTGGGTTTCAATATAAAGACGTCACTCACCTGCGGAGGATGTCCTGACCACAACACAGTACAAGATGAAAGTAAATCCAAAATAGAAACATGACGCCATTGCCATGGTGATTGAATTGAGAGAAGCCGGTGATCAAATCGAAGATAAGCACAGAATATTTTATTTATTTATTTTTTTTGGCACGGGTTAAGTTTATATAGACATGTACATCACCATATGAGCTTCAAAAACAACAATTCTGAATTAAGAAACACTGAAAAATAACTGTGGTGATAGTCTCAATGTTAATAATTGTGGCGGCATAAACAGATGTATCCAGCGTGAAAAAAAAAAAACAACGATGTCTGCAATGGTTATGACGTCATCAAATCTTGTTCTCAATTAGTAGAAAGCTGTTGCTGAATTATTTTTTTTTGTTTAATCCAAGCCTACACACACAAAAAATGTGTAGCTACTGTAAAAAATAACATGTATCGTGTTAATTTAGTAATAACGCGTATCATAAACACCAATATCCATAGAGAATACACCAAAAAAACATCTCTTTTTTTAAAAAAAAACGTCAAATACACACTTGAATAATTTCAATTTTCAATCCTCTAACCCAAATTCTAAGAAAAACTCGACGATCCGACTGATATTTCCATCCATACGCTATTATATTCTTCAGAGACTTAATAAAATGTTCACGTGTGCCAAACAACATTCTAATGAAACATGTGTTTTCCCTATGCAACGTTATGATTCTGTCTTTAATCACGATTAATCCAATAGAAAATGCCATCAATTAGCAACAACACAATGTTCAATATTCGGAACGTAATATATTCCCACAAGAAGACAAAGGAAAAAAAAAACTCTCTACGCCGATAGATTAAATTACATTAAAATCGAGATGTTAAGCTCCTTCCGCGAATGAAATAAAATCTTTAAAAAAAGAAATATTTATATGCAAGAAAGAGAATGAGTGAGAGAATGGAGTGAGAAGAATGTTAGACGAAGACAAGAGAAAGTTGGGAGAACGAGGGGGGGGGGGGGGGGATAGAGAGAGGTAGAAACGCAAAACGCTGCTAACCACACTAGCAGACGTAGCGAGCCTGATTTGACGGAATCCTCCGCCGTCGAATGTCTATAATTAGTAACACACGTGTGTGACCTACGGCATCACAATAGGCAAAACGAGGCGGACAGTGTGCAGATAAACGAGGTTAAACTAAAGTAGTAGTTTTTTTTTTTTAATTATCTTCGATTGATTGAAAGACACGGCCGTATGAAGTCCAGCCTGTTTATTTGTTTAGATTTCATTCTACTGAGTGGTTGTAAACATAGCTAGTCATACTAGGCAGCGGTCTAAGGTTCTTCACCACACTCATTCCTTATGGGCCCCCTTTCCAGTAATAGTTACTATCAGAGGAGTAACTAGGGAGGGGGGGTCCAAATTCGAAAGTCCCTACGGGCCCCAGCTTGAGAGGGGGTCCAAACATTTTTTTTACATTAAATATTAAGTACGTTATGTCATGATGTCGAATGTCAAAATGCAGGAGCCCCCAAAGAGGCCAACCCCCCCTTCCCCAGGCCACCAAATCTTTAGGTTCGGCTCTGGTCCCTATTCCATCTTATGCTCGTGGGTGTCCACCAAGTTGATTAATTTAAGTGACGTCATCGAACAATCGTCCCTGTTCCCTTTCACATGTACTTGCTCGCACCGGCGGCGGAACGAAATATTTTAAGGGGGGGGGGGGCAAGCCCTGCCCCCCTGCTCCGCCGCCAGTGCTTGCTCGCTCGGACAGTATCTATTGAATACTGTGGTCATCGTACAAATCTGTCTTTCCGTTTGTACGCAGGGCCTGATCTTGCCCCCCCCCTGGCACCCCCACCCCCCGTCCATTCACCAATCTCAGCCCAGCCAGACTGATCACACCCACCCACCCACAAATAGCTGAGTGATTTGATAGCACGTTATTATGCCCGACTGGTAAAGGGCTGAAGGCAGGGGGGGGGGGGGTTCGCTCGCACGTCTATGCAGCGGCCCTGCATTGTGTATTGAATAACTGATTTTGATCACGTTATATATATATATATATATATATACTTATATACTTATATACATTAAAGTATAAAGAATTTATTTTCTGAACATCATACAATTGTAATTCATTCGCTTTTATCAAACTTTAGGTTAACTTTAAAAAGAAAATAAAAAAAAAACAAGTTATTGAAAATAAAAAAAAAAAGTAATGTTTCCGCTGGGGCTTGAACCCAGGACCTTCCGCGTGTTAAGCGGATGTGATAACCGCTACACTACGGAAACTGTTGAATTCATCATACGCAGAAAAATGACCAGCATCATAGCACCAAGACTACAGTTTATTACTGAGGAAATATTTTGTTGATATGGGTGTGGGTGGGGGGGGGGGGGGGTAAATATTTGTTTTATAGATACGCGCAGAGTATTTATATTATATGTCGACCGACTCAAAGACCATCTAATTCTAGCCCAGGGGGTGGGCTAACGTTTTGTCTAGCGGGCCACATTGTTTGGCACACGTGAACTGTTGAATCCATCATACGCAGAAAAATGACCAGCATCATAGCACCAAGACTACAGTTTATTACTGAGGAAATATTTTGTTGATATGGGTGTGGGTGTGGGGGGGGGTAAATATTTGTTTTATAGGTACGCGCAGAGTATTTATATTATATGTCGACCGACTCAAAGACCATCTAATTCTAGCCCAGGGGGTGGGCTAACGTTTTGTCTAGCGGGCCACATTGGGTTAGTGTTGTTTTAGTCCCAGGTCATATTTTAGTTTCAGTTTTTATTTCGTTTTTTCTGTAATAATTTTAGTTTTCGTCTAGTTTTAGTCTTGCTTCTAATTTTAGTTTTAGTTTTAGTTCTCGTTGACGAAAAGTCAACATTTTCGTTAACGGAGGTTTTAGTTTTCGTGAACGAAAGCAACACTATATTTTAGTTTTAGTTTTTATTTCGTTTTTTCTGTAATGATTTCAGTTTTCGTCTAGTTTTAGTCTTGCTGCTAATTTTAGTTTTAGTTTTAGTTCTCGTTGACGAAAAGTCAAAATTTTCGTCAACGTAGGTTTTAGTTTTAGTTTTCGTCAACGAAAATAACACTACATTGGGTTCATAAATTTCAGGTTTCTAATATATATATTAAAGGTGTACCTCATAATATGAAAGGCTAGAGCTGGTCACGGGAGGTGGGCCAAATTTTACCCGTGGGCCGTAATTCCCCCCCCCCCATGGCTGATGTAGCCCACCCTTACCCCCACCCCACCCCCCACCCCGCAAAAAAAAAACAACAACAAACAGCAACATGATTAGCTGTATCAATCTGATTAGATTATTAACAATTATTTCAATGAATATAATTAAATGATAAACATACGGGGATATCAGGTTTACTGACATGTGATTCTTTACATGTTACATCATCAAACAATAAAACTTGACTACGTCATTTGTCCTGAGACCCCCCCCTTCCCCCCCCTCACAGATAAAATTGTTCAATTTAGATAATTATGCCCCCAGTGTGTACAGATAGTAAGATATCTGCCTTGGCTTGACGGATGCCACATTGCACCGTCTTACCGATCATCGCTTCAGCTCTTGACAAAGAGAGACAACCACGGTTTTATGTATCGACAAATTCTGTACTGAATTAACTCCCTTAAAATGTACCTTTTTTATGTTTCATACTCTATTTTTTTTTTTATATAATCTAGTGGTGCAGTTTTGGTAATACAAAAATAACTGATCGTTAGTAACACAGCTCCATAGTTTTACAAATAATAATTTTTTTCAACATTATTTGTTTTTCTTTTAACTCTAGGCATTTGACTTGGCTCGGTGTCCATTTGACCTGGCCTATGACCACTCGGTTATTTACTATTGGATTAACGGGATGATTTTTCGTCTTCTTTCTTTTGTTTACTCCATCGACGTGATCATATGTAAATCACTTTACGAGTACACCCCCCCTCCCACATATACGGACAAAATAAAATTAGCTATATCGCACACAAATTACAATCGAAAGTTTTCTTACGTTAATGTAGTTACTTCCCTTTTAAATTATGCCCCCTGTTAATTTGCAAATCTTTTTGTAGAATTGTGAGATTTATATTTAATTAAAGAGAGAAAACGAATACTACATAAATATAAGTAATTGTAGATTATATAGTTTTAATTAGTTTGCACATATCAAATTATTTAATTGTAATTAAAATACAAACTTGTTTTGTTTTTTAGGTGAGTAACTAAAAAAGTAGTGAACACCATAAAAGTGTTTTGTTTTAGTTTGAGTGGGATGACTTTTAATTTTATAGTCATATTAAGATCATACTTTTAGGGATCATTTCTAAAGTATGTCTTGCCGAGACGTCGAGTAAATCTGGACGGCCCGAAAACCACGATGACGAGATTAAGTCTCTTCTTCTGAGCGTGAAGTTGGCCATGGAATCGTAGCCTGCTCTGGCAACATTCTAATGGTCATTGAGGATCGTTCCTCTCCTCCTTACAGCGAAGAGATGGAGGAAGAAGAGGCAATCTGAGTGGTTTATTCAATATATCAATATCATGATTGGTTACTTTTTATCGGATTACACAAGTATTTGAATATTAATAATTACAGCAATTTTTTTTGTCAAGAATTATAAAGTGTTGCCATTTCATTTACTTATAATGTAGTCTGTGCTTTTTGGTAATGTTATTATAAATTACACTTTTTAATTTTGGTGAATGTTTTAGATAAAACAGACAAAAGAAAGTTTTAAAAGACAACTAATGCACTTAGACTTATATCGTCACTCACTTTTTTTTCCTTATATTGTCAAATTTCTGCTGTTTACTAAGTCTGGCACAGATCGCCCAAATAATCACAAATTATTGCATTAATCCAATGGTGAAAGTCTTTCGAATTTCGAATTATATGAGATATACGCCTTTCATCTATCAACAAAGTACAGAAAAATGTGATTACTTCCACAAACCCATTGTTATAAGTTTAAAAAAAAAAACATACTCATAAAACTAACAAAGTTATTAGCTTAGGGGGGGGTGGGGGGGGGGGGGGGAGTTTTTTTTTTTTTTTGGCTTTTTTTTTTACTTGGGGGAATATTTTGAGGGGGGTTAGTGGTAGGGGGGGGTTGAAAAAAACAAAAATTTAAAAAATAATGGACATCTCTATTGGGGGTGGGGGAGTTAAAATAAATATTATTAACCGATACAATATTTAGCAAGACTATTAACCGAAACAATATTTAGCAAAAGTCTGTTATATAAGTCTTGTGTAAGTTTCAGTTTTTCTCATTTCCGAGATGAATACTGCTGCTTCAACAACTAGTGGTAAGTTGTACTTCTCTTATGCTTGTATCATGTTATCGTATAGGACAATATTGCAAATCTAGATTGAGATAATTAGCTCTATATTGAAGACTTCTAATTTATTATTCTGTAGTCTGTATGTAGTAAATCACCCAGGCTTGTTTAAGAAAGGCACTTGTTACTCGACCCCAGGTTTGGGTGGACTACTAGCATATGTACGGTCGACCAAACGTTTATTTTTTTTCTGTTTCCGGGGATTTTCGCCCAAATTGATATCTATCTCTATCCCTAACCCTATTCCTAACCCTAATCCTGAAAAAAAAAATTATATATGTCATGTTCCTTATACCCTTATATAATTTATATATGCCAGTTCCTTATACCATAATATAATGGTCACTTTTGGTCTTCTAACAAGTGCGTTTAAGAAATTAAGTTATGTAATGATAAAGATTAAAGTTAAAACGAATACTCTACCACCATGTAACAAATTTATTATAATAAAAAAGAACAACTGTGGTTCTTCATGGTTCATAACATGTTTAACCATATAGTCCTAACATGTAAACGAATAACACAATATGAAATATGATTTAGTAAATATTCAAGTAGTTAATCCGATATCCGAGAATACAACTCCTAAGCAAACAACAATCCGATATCTCGAAATGAATTATCACATAAATTGAAACTAATCACTCTTATCATATAAACAATATGACTTCCCATTTAACAAACACTACACTTCTTAGACTATCGCTATGACTTATTCTTCCTCTGAACTCTTTTTATGACTATCTTTTTCTGACTCTCTCTCTCTTGACCCACGAACTGCAACTTATATATATCTTGCTTACATAACAACTCGAACCTTCTACAAACAGCTACATTAGAACTAATAGCCGATTATAATCTATATATAATCAAAATTTAATTATGGAGATATATAGACTTTGTTACTATCTGTGACATGAATATGAATCTTTTAGTTATTCGCAATATAGGCTTACATCTTGTATCTTTGGCAGACTAAATCCAAGGAGAGTTTAGTCTTTATGCATAATTTCTTTTTCCTTGTTTTGTTTCATTACAAGTACTTCAAATTGTTAACAGTCCACTGTTTACCATAAGATGACTTACAGAGCGGTCATTATTGTGACTGGGAATAAGTGCCCTCCTTGTGGGATGATATATAATCTTAACCCACGAAGTGTGTTCGGCCGATTTAATCGGCCGACGGGCTGTTTCTGTGGTGTGCCGGCCGATATAATCGGCCGATTAAAATACATGTAGAGAAAATAAATCCAGTCCAATATTTATCTGTACCATAGCCACTTCCTTTTATTATAAAATAAACTTCCGTTTTTCGCCATTTTCTTGTACTTTTACTTTATGTAAACGAGTTATTAGGTTGAATTTTGTCAACTATTTTTCATGGTTGATTTTTTTCGAAAAAAATGGTGGATGCTATTGCTGGGACTTCAGGTTTACGATTTATTTCTTGTATTAAATCTTTTTGAAACCTTTCAATGAAACGAAAGAAGTGATTCTCATGATGACTGTTACGCTTGCATTTATTGTGTGACACGAAAAAAAGACGTACTGGTCGGAAATGATCAAGACACTGGGGTACCCAACTTGCAAGGTTGGCTGCCATGATAAATGTGAACCTAAACTCAAGAATTTCACAAACCAAGGCCTCCAGAAATGTAGATGTGTCAAGGAATAAATTTATTCATATGTTTTTCTCATTCAGAGTATTATTATTAATTGAATAAATTGATTTTACATATCTTTAATTTTTTTTGTCCTTTTTATCTTAGTTTTTTTGTTTCTGTCATGTCAGTACATTTTGCACATTTTTAAGCACTTAAACCAAAACAAAAAGGTTTCTAAAGTCATTCATATATCACACCCATACAAATCATACATATTCTAAAAGGTAAATGAATGGGCTATAATATTATATCAGAATTATAAAGGTAGACCTTAAAAAGAGGGAGGTTGGGGCACCTTGAAAGATACACTTAAGTTGTTTTTTTTCTCATGACCTCTGAAAACCAAGCTCAAGGTCACATAAATAACCATAAAAAAAGTTTTAAAATATTTAAAATGATCCCCCATTTAATCATCTTTCAGAATATATATACTTTACTAGGCCTAGGAGTAATACTTATTTGCCAATATTGATTTTTCTAAAGGTACCCAAAACACTAAAAAATTCCCGCACACCACAGAAAGTTTCTTAACACACTTCGTGGGTTAAAATTATGTCTCAACCCACATTATATGACAATCACCCAAGGCCCCGTAAATTGACAAGACTGCCTGTGATATAGGCCTTGTGAGTCAGAATACTATATCAGACATGGGGTGGACTGAAAAAAAAGTGCTCTGCAAGGAGTCCAAGGAATTTAGCACGGAAGCAGTATATATAGTTGCCAAGTTTCATAGATAGAATATAATGAAATGCATAGAAAATGCAATTTTTAATATCAAGATTGTATTCAGGATATTTTTATTTTACTCCTGATATTAATTATTTGATGTTTTATATAAACACAGATGCTCTTGTGGAGCAGAATTCCATCCCACTTGGTGTTCATTTGGTCAATTCAAAGAGAACAAACAAACCTTCAGATGCCCATGATTTGGTGGAGCTTGCAAGAGCTGTGCAGAAAGTATGTGTCAATGTTAATGGAGTTTAAGAACAATTTTAATTTTTAAATAAATTTTACTTACAAATACAATTTAGTCATTTAATTTTTTTATCTTTTACAAAAATATCAACATTACTAAATCTTAGGATTTAATCGTGTTCTTTTTTGAAGGGTTTAGTTTTTTAATTCAATTTTTTTTAACTTTGATTCCAGGCTGATGATTATACCAAAGCCAATGCTAGCAGCAAATTAACGATCATTGTTGATCAGATTCGTTACCTTCAGAGTCAGGCCAGAAAGGTTTGGTATAGTTTCTCATCTAAATTATAACTTATAATTGTTTGGGTTCATAATAATCACATATAGTACATACTTTTACGATTTTTGGTGATCAAAAAAGAAAGTACAAAAATTGAAATCAAAAAGGGTCACCAAGTAGAACTTTCATGGAAATTTTTTTATAACTCTTACCTCCTCTCTGATTCAACCTGCTGGCAGAATTTTCCTATTAACCAATTGTGTTAAAATTAGCTCAAAATATGCAGGAAAGAATTTGATACCAAAATGTTTTTTGAGGCTAATTATTGAGAATAAAGTACTTTTTCAATATTCTTATGGTTTCAATTAAATCTGTCAAGTAAAATTTTACGTTCTGTAGTCCCCAATCGCAACCTCAACCGATAGTGTCTTGTAGGTGCCAATCACCACTTTTTTACTTTTAATTAATTTATTTTCTATAAACTATATTTAGCTGGAAAAGTTTAAATTTCCTAAAGATTGAATAGAAAAAAACATCTAATTTTTTATGTTAACAGTTAAAAAATAGGCCAGTAATTTTTTTTCTGGGAATTTTTTAATTTATTGGATATTGTCAGATGTTTGGGGGGAAAAAGTTGGTGAAATTTCATGCAAATTTAGAGAAATAACTTGATACCGGTATGAATGAAAATTAAATTGATTTTGCTTTTAAAATGTATTTTAATGTGCATTAATATGGAAAAGAGTCAGGCAGATGATGATAAAAGGAAAGTTTGAATTAATGGAGATCGGCAATAATACAATTAATATTTGTCATTTTTAGTGTTTTGGTAAACTCAAATGAAATGGCATGTTTTAGTCTCCCTTGATAAACTTGATGAAATGGGCTGTTAGAAGAAAAAAGTTTACATGTTACTATTCATTTAAAGCAGTGGAAAGAATGTAGTGTTGTCTGTGAACTATTTTGTAAATATTGCATTTGTTGAAAGCATGTTTCTTTGACAGAATAATAATATTGACATCTGAAAATGGGACTTTAGAAGATGTTTCCAAAAGTAAAAAAAAAATCAAGACTTTTTACAATCCTCTTTTCATTTTTCAGATATACATGCCCCAATTTATAAATAAATTTAGTAACCACATACTTAGAACTATTAGTTCATTTTAATAAAATAAATACATCGGGTGTGTAGTAAATTAGAAAACTTAGTTTTGCCTGCCTAGCGTCATCTGGTATTGGTTTATTAAATTAATCCTAGTGGCTGGTCAATAATTATTTTCATATGTATGTCTTATTCAGGTTCTGGAAGACGCTAAACGTGACACTGCACTTCATCATGCTGCCTGTAATTTTGTCAAAAAGCCGGGCACCATGTACTACTTGTATGAAAGGGAGTCAGGCCAGAGTTATCTCAGCATGTTATCACCCCAGGTACGCTGGCTTATAAATTTTGAATGTCATCCAAAGTTTATTTATAGAAAAGGACATACTTAAAGCACAACTATAGTTTAAGAAAAATGACTTTTACGAAATCCTGGTCTTTGAAGTAATAACCTTCATTTCATAGCTAGGTGTGATTTGGTAGATAAATTATTAAACATTGCCTTTAAGTTTAGAGGGGAAAACCCTTGTTTACTTTTGCTCATTTTTTTTTTGTTGGAGACAAAATAATGGCCATCTGTGGCTGGACAGCAAGAAAGAGCACTGCTGTCACAGTACGGCATCACCTGTTCTTTTGTGAACAAATAATTTAAATAACCTTTTTACGTGGACTACCTGGTTGTTAAAGATTTAGCAGCAGCAAATATTTTTAGACCTGATAATCCAGTAGTTCATTTTTTTTTTTTAATTTTTTTTGAAGTTGGTGTTTAGAAGTGGTTTTAAAAAATGTATTGTTTAGATATGGTTTTAAAAAAAAGTATTGTCTACAAAAATGTTGAATTTATTCCTGCATTAAAATTGATTCCACTGTGTTATTACAGGAGTGGGGCCCCTCTTGTCCTCATCACTTCCTCGGAGCGTACCGCCTTGAGTTTGACCAGTCCTGGACACCCATATCAGACGTCCAGCGCAAGGATGAGGACAGTAACCTTATAGATAAAATCTTCAGCGCTCACCAAGCCATTACTGCCGGCCCAACAACCGCTGATATTCTGGGAATCAAGAAAAGTGGCAGCTCTGTGTATATAACTGATGTCACTGGCAGCTCTCAACATATACCCAATGATGGACTCGAAGAAAGTTAACACTTTTTAGATATTTTTACATAGACTGTACATATCGATGGAAGTTATTAATATACATCTCCTTAGATTTTTTTATTATTTATTTGTAAAAATTGTGTAAATAGACGACATAAGTTTAATTGCACATACATTTTTTAAACTTTTCTCTGACCTCTGTGGACATTCTTTTGATCTGAGTACATGTTTATATATTTGTTTATGTTAAACAGATTTAAGAAAATGTGTGCATGAGCAAGTAAAAATATTCTCTTTCTTTTTTTGTCATCTTTTGTGAATTAGTTCCATATTGGCAGCTTGCTGCTACAAAATAAACAGATCATGGTAAACCTTTGATTGAACATTTTCTCTAGTTAATCAATCATTGTGCATTCATTTTGTATTTGAAAGTTTTATGATGCATTATAAATTATCAGGCCGATGTTGAAAATGTGGTAAAAAAAAATTGTTACTGAAACTCCAAAAGCTAAAACTAAGAAAAAGAATGCTTTCTCAGAAATCTGCATTGTAACCTAAATAAAGTCTAATGTGCTAAGTTGTGGATCGTTGTTACAAAAACAGGTTTTATAATATTTTTTTTTATGCTTCATGCATAATTTTAATGTCATTTCTTATTACTGCAATAAACGAGGGTGGAGTCACTTTCTTTTGTGTTCCATCTTAATTTTAATATATAATTAACTACATTTTCTGAGTGAACACTTTGAGTAATTTGTTGTATTTAGAAAAAAAATTAAAACCATTAAACGCAAAAACCAACAATACCTTCAGCCAGACTATTCATGTTTTATTTACACAATTCTGGTAACATAAAATCTTTAAAAACTTGTAATTCAGTAAAATACTTATAATAAAGAATTGAATATAATAAAAATGATAAACCTTCAAGCTAGATACAATGGAGTTACATACATGCTCATTTATTTAGTTGATTAATATGTAAATTTTTGATCTCATAGTATAGGCAAGTAATTAACAATATCTCTATTATGAGCTGTGGCATATTTTTTAAATTTATTATAAGAAAGAAAAAAATGGATGACAAATATTGCACATGCTGAAATAAAATTTCTTTGTGTCCAACTTCATGAAATAGAAAAACATTTAACTACAAATTTTTAAATACATAACAAAATTGTTGCTTAATTCTTGCATTGGGCTAATTATTGTAGGCTTAATTCTTACATTGGGCTAATTATTGTAGGCTTAATTCTTACAATAAACATTTTAACAGAAATGTTATGACAGGTTTATCGTTACTGTTGGAAATGTTTCGTTGCGAGTTTCTTACGAGAGGGATTTTTAACCAACTTTCACCAGGATCTGGAAATACTCCGATACTCTCACAGAGGATTGAACTCAGGTTGACAATACAAAAAAACAATGTATAACTACTGAATACCCTTTTAGTAAGTTACAGCTGCTATTGAAAATATCGCTGGCCTGTGTATTGCAGGTTACCAGTGAAATGAAAGTCAAGGTCATGGTCTTTCTGTCCAACAGATTTTTCTAATTTTTTCTATGTAGGGAAACATCGGGCATGCTATGATAGGAATTTCACTTTGTATCTGTCCTGCTTGTTTCCATCCATTACCAAAGCACACAAAGTTATGCTATTCTAGCTCAGTATTGAATGTTTATTTGGCCGGGTTTTTATTTTGTACATACATTAAATATGTTGAGTACCTATAAAAAGCCAATGTAAGTATTATCGTAGTTTCAAAAGTTTGTAACTAATGCTTCTGCAGGCCATGGAAAAGCTGTGGCAGGCTGCCCCGGGGCCATATGTTGCCCATCTCTACTGTACGACACTCTTATGAATTCTGTGATTGTAAATAAAATAATTTTCTCTGGCGTAAATGTAAACCTGCTGTAAATGTAAGCCTGCTGTAAATGCAAACCTGCATTAAATGTAAACCTGATGTAAATGTAAACCTGCATTAAATTTAAGCCTGCGTCATCCACCGAACTGACAATACTGATTTAAAAAAAAAACTAGCATGAAAAATTAAAAATATTTTAATAAATACTTTGAAGTAAAACTCATGTCATAATTGAAATTAGGAAATGGTGAAACTACATTCTTTCTTTTAAACACAATAACAAGGATTCATCCAAATACTCCACCACAGAGTCAGTGTAGATGATATCCAAGAAGCACACAAGTCATGAGATATCAACATGCCATAGTTTTATAGAATTTTAATGTGTTCACACTGTTTTTAAAGATTGATAACAAGTCAATAAATAAAATTATCAATTGGGAAGAAACATTTGTTAAAGTGCTAAGTTGGGTTTGATTGTACACTTTACCAACTCATGTCTCAAATAACTTTCTTACATACATAAATGAATTCCACAGTTTCTAACTTACTTTTTTGAACATTTAAATAATTCATAATTCATCTTCTTGTGTACACATTTAAAAAAAAACAATTTGTAATCTGCATCGCCACTTAACACTTAAGAGCAGATACTCTGGCATAAGACAAACCATCTAAAATCATGACCAAATTTACAATTTTAGAGAAAAAATTTTAATTGGTAAAAATCTCTTTTTCAACATCAAAACAATTACTTTACACTACCTCTGAGTCCATCAATTATGTGTACATACAATGTAATATTTTCAACATCGAAACAATTACTTTACACTACCTCTGAGTCCATCAACTATGTGTACATACAATGTAATATTTTCCACATCGAAACAATTACTTTACACTATCTCTGAGTCCATCAACTATGTGTACATACAATGGAATATTTTCCACATCGAAACAATTACTTTACACTATCTCTGAGTCCATCAACTATGTGTACATACAATGGAATATTTTCCTGCTGAGATTCATTTGCCCTGAGTATTTCACCAGAATTTTTCAGAGGGGGAGGAGATAGGGTTCAATTCTTCAAGCCAGCCTTTCGAGCCTCGTGTTTCACATGATTCAGGAGGATGACGATAGCAGCAGGTGTAATTCCAGGGATTCGACTGGCTGCAGCAATCTGAAATCACATTCAGTAAATTGTTACTAGGATACATGTGTGGATAAGAAAAATTTTAATTATACTAAATTTTTGTTTCTCAGAGGACAAAAAATACCAGAACATGCTAAGTGTTAACTGAAAATATCTGAAGTGTTAACTGACAGTTTCTGAAGTGTTAACTGACAGTATCTGAAATGTTATCTGACAATATCTGAAGTGTTATCTGACAGTTTCTGAAGTGTTAACTGACAGTATCTGACAATATCTGAAGTGTTAACTGACAGTATCTGAAATGTTATCTGACAATATCTGAAGTGCTATCTGAAAGAAGTTAAAGTTTGTTTGTTTCATTTGTCTAAATATTTGAAAATTTTCAGCATTCTTCAAACTAGAAATGCACATCAAACTAGAAATGCACATCCATTAGTAGATCTTTTACTTTTCTGCTATTTTTATTTTAAAACTGTTTCAAACTATTTCGTTGTTGGATTTTTTAATTCATAACCCATATGCAGAAAACATTCCAGAAGATTTCTTTGAGCACCTTGAACAAGGCAATGTTTGATTTATCAATAACCCAGACAGCCAAAAAATGTATAATTTTATTCAATTAAAAAAAAGTTGTTGGTTATTGAAATACCAGTTACAAAAATGATGGCCAGGGCCGTGTTAAAGCATGGGGGAGGGGGTCGGTCACCTCTGGACAATACCCTGTAGGGCTGTTAAGACTGTCTGGTGGATCACATAATTTAATGTAAACTGTTTCCATGACTTACGGATGCAGGTCTCGCGTCTGCCAGTTTGTTCTTTGCATCATTGGCCATGTTGAGGCTGAAATTAGAACAATATCTATCAGACATGAATTTTATAATCTATTAGACATGAATTTTATAATCTATTAGACATGACTTTTATAATCTATTAGACATGACTTATAATCTATGAGACATGAATTTAAAATTTCTATTAGACATGACTTTTATAATCTATTAGACATGACTTTTATAATCTATTAGACATTACTTTTTGTTGCAAGAGACCTGAAATGCAAGGTTTGCTAACAAAGTTTTATTCAACTGAAAAAAGAACAACAACTAATTGATATTTTCTTCTCTCATATGCTACGGTTCTTATTTGAAATGATGCGCCTGCACTAATTTCCGTTTAAGCCATGTTGAAATGTTCCATTCAGGCTGACAAAAACCTTAACCCTAATTGTCAAATAAAAACAATATATCCACCACAACAGCTAATGATTATATTAACAGAAACAAGTCAAAACAAAAAACCATTAGAAATGGTCAAATAAGATTTTGTATACTGGGCCAGTTAAGGGCCTTTTGCTGATTATTTGCCAGTGAGCTAATAATGTCCTTCCAAGAATATTGTGTTGTGTTTGACAAGTTCAAATGTTGTGTTGTGTTTGACAAGTTCAAATGTTGTGTTGTGTTTGACAAGTTCAAATGCTATTTCTACTTCTATGAATAGATGAAAAAAGTATTTTTAAAAAGGGGTTGCCCCCATACCTGAAGTAATCCAAGTTGTCTGGGAGAAGCAGCTGCTCATCTCGTCTGACCTGCTCTATTTCAGACAGCTGGTCGATGATTTCAGTGCTGTACTTCACTGCAGAAATCAAAAAAGATTTGTTAGAAAATGTACAGAACATATTTCTCTGTTATATTATAACAATTCTCATTATAAAAATAATGCTTACAAAAAATAAAGTATAATACATTCATTAAAATGTGTTGAGCAGATTAAGTGTCGACTTTCTGGCAAGGACAGTTCACATTGACAAATGAATCATTCTTAAAGGCAAATGATTTGATCAGGATTTGAACCTGCATTGTGCTACATAGCTGTCAGTCTCAATGACCTCTGCTACTGAGTTAAGAAAAGGTCAATAACTTCAATGCTTTAATAACATGATCCTGGTCACACAAGTCGACAACTGATAAGCAAATTAAGCCACACAAAAAAATGCTGACTATGCCAAAGAGGGCAATATCAGTTGCTAAAGTGGACAATCAGTTACTAAAGTGGACAATTTCAGTTGCTAAAGTGGACAATCAATTACTAAAGTGGACAATCAATTACTAATGTGGACAATCAGTTACAAAAGTGGACAATCAATTACTAAAGTGGACAATCAGTTGCTAAAGTGGACAATCAGTTGCTAAAGTGGACAATCAGTTACTAAAGTGGACAATCAGTTACTAAAGTGGACAATCAGTTACTAAAGTGGACAATCAGTTACTAAAGTGGACAATCAGTTGCTAAAGTGGACAATTTCAGTTGCTAAAGTGGACAATCAATTACTAAAGTGGACAATCAGTTACTAAAGTGGACAATCAGTTACTAAAGTGGACAATCAATTGCTAAAGTGGACAATCAGTTACTAAAGTGGACAATCAGTTACTAAAGTGGACAATCAGTTACTAAAGTGGACAATTTCAGTTGCTAAAGGAGAAAAAGACTTCCAGCAGCCCACTGTTTGTGTGGACCAATCAAAAATCATCTTTCATGTACCTTCTATTTCCAGCCTCTCCAACAACTGCCTGCTACAGTGCCTGAGATGGTCAAACTCCTTGACTCTCTCAGCGATGTCTTGTATTCTAACATTCGGGTTGCACAGTACATCACGCGCACTAAAACATGAACAATGATATATAAAAAAAACATTAGCGTGTTCATTCAATGCAACAGAATAATGAAAAAAAAAAATGGAATAAAAAATTGTGATCATTATTTTAATCAGTTTCTAGTTCTATTTCCAATAAGCCCTTAAAGAAGTGGTTCCAAAAACCGTAGCCATTTCAGGAAGATAGTTCAATGCTGTTTAGATTTTTAAGTCTGGGTTAGGGTTACAAACAACTGAGGTCAAAGGTTAAAAAAAATTTGATCAGTAATTAAAAAAAAAAAAAAAAAAAAAACTAATCCAAGAACAGGATGCTGGCGGTTAATTGTCGATTCTCCAAATATTTTAGTTTTATTTAGATGTGATAAAACTAGTCACCCAGACTTACGCGGTGAATCGTTCATTTAACGACAAGCCCAAAATATTATCTTCAGACTCAGAACTGGGCACAACAGACTAAGACAACACATTTTCCGAAGGCTAGGCATTGGAAACAGTGAGGACTGCCCATGTGGGATGTCTCCAGAGAATGCAGAACATGTTCTCCAAACATGCCCTTTACATGACACAGCTCGCAACAGGTTCTGGCCACAGATGACCTCCTTCAATCAAAAACTTTATGGGAGCGAGACGGACCTGGATGCCACTGTGCAGTTCATCATAACTATAGGCCTGGTTGTTTGAAATCCTCCATAATCATATATCGAGAACAAAGAAGAAGAAGAATGAGTGTACCATTTCCTGATTAAGTAAATTTCAAAGCACCGCCCGTAATTATTACCTGTTATGATCTGTTGATTTTTTTCATGCTACATTACCTACGTAACTCAACATAGTTGTGGGAAGGGGAGGGAGTGGAAAGGAGAGTTATCCTGGCGACTGACCTCATGGTGTTCGGGTTGCTTGTTCCAGGCAGATCCAGGATGTCTCTCCACCTCTGGCTCAGCTTTTTGACGCTGTTGAACAAGGCCATGTTCTCATCAATGTCCGCTTTCATCTTTACGGCCAGCCCATGTCTCTCGTCGCTGACACAGCCGACAGCGTACCCTGTGGTCAGAGGCAATGGTCAAGGAATAAGATGTTAAACAAAGAGACTTCGCTTGCTCTCAATACAAGGGTAAAATATTTAACATTTTTCAAGCCAATAACACATATATCCAGGTGGTGAGAAAGTTGTTCATCAATTAAAAAAACTAATTAGAATAAAATACTGGATGATGAAAGACGTGTGTACCAACAGATAATGTATATACCCCCCCCCAAGGTACATTTAAATTTATTTATATATATAAATAATAATTATAAGTAAAAAAAAATTTTTTAATCACTATAGAAATGTACTTTCACTATAGAAATGTACTGTCACTATAGAAATGTTGATCAGAATATAAAATGTAGAACACTTAGGGTTGAAATTAAAAAATGGAACTCTAACATACGCAAGTAATGAGTTGATTGTTACATCAAGTGTGTAGAGTAACAGCCTGAAAGGTTTTACTGAATGCAGTAGAGATGAAATCTCTCTAATCCGTCACCTTCATTAGGACATATCTTTCGATAGATGCCCCGCCCCTACTCCCCTTCTTATGCCTAGACTGTGATGACCAATAGTACCACTAGGGTTCCAACTCCGTGGGAGCCTGATTCACAGGTGGATGAATAGTGGAAGAGGCGTAACTAGGGTGGTAACAAGGGGGGTCAAAATCGAAAGTCCACGGCTCCTGCTGGGGAGCCCCTAAAATTATTTTTACATTAAAAATATTAAGTACATAATCTCATGTCATGGTATCGAATGTCAAAATGCAGGGCCCCCAAATCCTAGGTTCGGCAATGGCTTTACAAGTCTATCTTCCTGCAAAGGCTTTGCAGGGTACAGCAGTATATGTATTATTCATTTCTAGTATGCGTTAAAATCGAAAGCGGAAAACAAGATATCAACATGGCGTCACCCCCTGTTTCTCGATTCAATTTTTCTTTATGATATTATCTACAGTTTTCAATAATTTCATGCTTTTAATTATGAAATGTAAATGTCCCCAATATAAAAAATCAATAATTAGCATATAATGTCATTACAAATCATTGTGGTTTATTACAAAGCATTTTAACATCGTTAGACGTAAACAATAGTAATATTCGAAAATCTCCGACGTCGGCGACGATAAGAATGTTGACCGCGTTTTCGTATCTAATTTCGTAAATAAAGTCAATATAATATTTTATAAAAGAAATTCTGCAAATTTCTACACTAATTAAGTTCTAAGCTTTTATACAATTTATTTTTTTAAAATAAATACGGCTTTGAATTATTTCTTAATTACAAAATAACAATATAGACCTAAAAACTAGGTCAAAATCAATGAAAACATAACCGAGCAATATTTTTCTTATAGTACATTAAAATTCATCTAAATTTGGTTAGCGCAGTGGCAGGATGGTAATGCACCTTGGACAATGTTCCGTTTTATGCAGACTCTCCGGGTTCAATTTCGCCCAGAGACATTTATTTTTATTGTTCTTTATTTCAGAATATATCCTTCTAGTTATTTTTAATGAAAAGTAACTAATTAGATCTCTTTGACATTTTTTAAAATTTAAATAATTTATCTTTTAGGATGTTGTAAAGAAAAAGAAACATTAACTAATTAGATTTTTAATTATTTCATAACTTAAAAAAAAAAATTAACACAGAGGCGTAACTAGGGTGAGGGGGGTCCAAATCAAAAGTTCCACCAGTTCCTGCTTTAGGGGAGCCCCAAAATTTTTTACATTAAATATTAAGTACATAATCTCATGTCATGGTATCGAATGTCAAATTCTTGTATCCAAATGCTTGATTCGGCAATGGCTACAAGTCTATCTTCCTGCAAAGGCTTTGCGAGGTACAGCTGGCTATATAATAATATTCATTTCTAGTGTGCATTAAATCGAAAGCGGAAAACAAGTTATCAAAATGGCATAACCCCCTGTCTCTCGATTCAATTTTTCTTTGATATTATCTACAGTTTTCAATAGTTTCTATGCTTTTAATTATGAAATGTAAATGTCCCCAATAAAAAAAATCAATAATTAGCTTATAATGTCATTCAAATCATTGTAGTTTTTATTACAACAGAGCATTTTAACATCGTCAGACGTAAACAATAGTAATAGTCGAAAATTTCCGACGTCGGCGACAATAAGCTATTGACCATGTTTTAGTATCTTATTTCGTAAAACAAGTTCTTTTAAAATCGATATGATATTTAAAAAAAGAAATTCTGCAAATTTCTATACTAATTAAGTTCTCAGCTTTTAAAATATTTATGATTTTTAATAAATACGGCTTTTGAATTATTTTCTTTATTACAAAAATAACAATAAACCTAAAAAACTAGTCAAAAGGCAATGAAAACATAACCGATGAATATTTTTCTAATGGTACATTAAAATAGAACAATTAATTTGTTTGGCGCGGTGGTTGAAAGCTTGTGTGACTTGGCCTTATAGCCCATTTTTGAAGACTCTCCGGTTCGATTTCTCCCAGAGACATTTTTTTTATTATTTTTTTACAGAATATATCCTTTTAGTTCATTTAATGAAAATTAACTAATTAGATCTCTTTGACATTTTTTAAAATTTAAATAATTTATCTTTTAGGAATTTAAGAAAAAGAAACATTAACTAATTAGATTTTTAATTATTTCATAACTTAAAAAAAATTAACACAGAAGCGTAACTAATTTTGGGAGGGGGGGTCCAAATCAAAAGTCCCACCGGCTCCTGCTTTAGGGGAGTTCCCAAAATTATTTTTTACAATAAATATTAAGTACATAACTCATGTCATGGTATCGAATGTCAAAATGCAGGGTCCCCAAATCCTTGTTTCGTATTGCTTTACAGTCTATCTTCCTGCAAAGGCTTTGCTGGGTAAAGATAAATATATAATAATATTCATTTCCAGTGTGCGTTAAATAGAAAGCAAAAACAAGATTTAAAATGGAGTCATTTGTGGCCCCATTCAATTTTTCATTTGAAATATCTACAGTTTTCAGCAAGTTTCTGTGCTTTTAATTATGAAATTAAAAGTCCACAATATTAAAAATTAATAATTAGCATATAATGTCATTCAAATCATTCTAGTTTTTATTACAACAGAGAATTTTAACATTGACAAACGTAAACAATAGTAATAATCGAAAATCTCCGACGTCGGCGACGACAAGACTAATGACCGTGTTTTCGTATCTTATTTCGTAAATAACAGTTCTTTTTAAAAGCCGATATAATATTTAAAAAGAAATTCTGCAAATTTCTTATAATTAAGTTCTCAGCTTTTAAAATATTTATGATTTTTAATAAATACGACTTTGAATTATTTCTTTATTACAAAAATAACAAAATTGACCCTAAAAAACTAGGTCAAAAGGCAATGATAACATAACCGATGAATATTTTTCTAATGTAAATTAAAATAGAATTTTAATTTGTTTGGCACATGGTTAAGGAGGTTGTGTGACTTGGCCTTATAACCCATTTTTTGCAGACTCTCCGGGTTCGATTTCTCCCAGAGACATTTTTTTTATTATTTTTTTTTCCAGAATATATCCTAATAGTTGTTTTAATGCAAATTAACTAATTAGATCTCTTTAACATTTTTTAAAATTTAAATAATTTATCATTTAGGATATTGTAGAAAAAGAAACAAACAACTAATTAGATTTTAAATTATTTCATAACTTAAAAAAAAAAATTAACACAGAGGCGTAACTAAGGTGAATTGTCCAAAATATTAAGTACATAATCTACTTGTCATAACTCCGCCAAGGACGGTCCCAAGCCCGGCTGAAAAAGGGAGGAGGTTGGGCGTGGGGCTAGCAACCCCATCCTGTAAAAACACCCTTTGCTACAAAAACACGAACAACAGAAAAATCAGAAAATTTTGTCCTGGGAGAAGAAGGTTCTTCAGCACGAAGACCTATGAAGCTTAGTTGTGGTGAAAGCCGAAAGGAAGCCACAAAGCCGACTACCCTTCTGACAACCAGGAAAATCACCATCGGTACATGGAATGTCAGGACCATGTTTGAGGCAGGAAAGATGGCACAGGTAGCATCAGAGATGAGGAAAAACAACCTGATCATCTTAGGCATCAGCGAGACAAGGTGGACACAAGCTGGACAGAGACGACTTACATCAGGAGAGCTGTTGCTGTACTCTGGACATGAAGAGGATGACGCACCCCTCACAGGGAGTGGGACTTATGCTGTCCAAACAGGCACAGGGGTCACTGATTGGGTGGGAAGCACACGGCCCCAGGATCATAACTGCTTCCTTCCGTACAAAGAAGAAAAAGATCAAAACGAATATAATTCAGTGTTATGCGCCAACAAACGACGGCGACGAAGAGGAAAAGATCAGTTCTACAGCAGACTCCAAAAGATTCTGGAGAATTTCCCAAACAAGGATCTCACTATCCTCATGGGAGACCTCAATGCCAAGATAGGGACCGACAACGCTGGATATGAACAAGTCATGGGCACTCATGCTCTTGGGGTGATGAATGAAAATGGAGAGATTTGCTGACTTTTGCACTAAACAATATGGTCATCGGAGGTAGCATCTTTCCTCATAAAAGGATACACAAGAGTACATGGATATCTCCAGACAACACAACTGAGAACCAGATCGATCATATCTGCATCAACAAAAAATTTAGAAGGTCATTACAAGATGTAAGAGTGAAAAGAGGGGCAGACGTAGCATCGGACCACCACCTGGTGGTAGCAAGAGTGAAGCTGAAATTAAAGAGAATTCTCAACAGCATATCAGACAAAAGAGTCAAATACAACATTAGCCTGCTGAAAGACGGTCTATATATATGACCTGCCATTATGTCTCTAAATATGACCTGCCATTATGTCTCTAAATATGACCTGCCATTATGTCTCTAAATATGACCTGCCATTATGTCTCTTAATATGACTTGCCATTAGGTCTCTAAATATGACCTGCCATTATGTCTCTTAATATGACTTGCCATTAGATCTCTAAATATGACCTGCCATTATGTCTATATTTGAGGCCTGATCGACCTAATTTTGAAATATATCTCGTGTTCTTTTTGTAACTGTCATTTATCTATTTCCAATAATTCGAGAAAAATGGAATATTTTTTTCAACATTAGAGTATTTCTCTATTACTTTCTTCTAGAGTATTTCTCTATTACTTTCTTCTAGAGTATTTCTATATTACTTTCTTCTAGAGTATTTCTCTATTACTTTCTTCTAGAGTATTTCTCTATTACTTTCTTCTAGAGTATTTCTCCATTTCCCATTTCAACGTTAGTGTTTATATTTTTCTTACCATGGGGGTCGGGGAGGGGCATTTCATTTTTATTCTCATTGATATATTCCCCGACCCCCCTAACCTTGTCTTATTGGGATTAGCGCCCTTCATCTCCCCCCCCTCCACCCCCATCCAGGAAATGACTTCTCCAAGGTCACTGCTCCAGTTAGATAGGGAGCCAGCACTGAGACAGATTTACTGACGTAAATACCCAATACGACCCGATCGTAAATCCAAGACTCAACACGAAACGGTTGTAAATCCGGCGTCGTCCGAACGTCGTAAATCGACCCCCCTTCAACCCCCCCCCCCCACCCTCCTTAATAACAACACCATAGCCACAACCTCTTTTTTCTTATTAATCGACAAGGGGGGGGGGTAGGAGATTCCCCACTCCACTAAATTTCAACTCTTCCCTCTACATCGTCCCTCCACCCCCCCCCCCCACACACACACCCACCCAACCAGTCTTGGATTGAACTTTATCGCCCTGCACCGCGGAGTGATACAGAGAGCCAAAATAACTTCATACACAAGAGTTATAATAAGTCAGGTTATATAGTGCGTACGGAGGTCAGCCGTTAAACTCACATAAATAGGTCTCTGGACAGACATAAGTGTTGTTCTGTTTGCCAACCGTTAACTTGTCCACGTCGTATAAGAATAGCCCACTTCCCCCCCCCTACCCACATCCCAAACACAATAAAACCCGTCTCTGTACATGTTTACCTATTATAAATTAATTGTGTTCCCCCCCCCCCCCGCTTTTAATTCATAAAACGGGCATTTGTGTGTGTGTGTGTGTGTGTAATGTTCGGATATGCCTGGACGAAGAAATGCGTATTCTGAAGAATGTGTTGTCAAGTGGTAGGCCTGGCGCATGGACACGTTAGCTGCATGTTCGTATCCTTGCGAGTGTGAACGGTCTGCTTGAGCGAACGAAGACAGTGACATTGACTTGCATTTACATTACTTTGACAGAGATAGACACAGACTAGTGTAGTGGGGCTGATATTTTTTAACATAGACACATTCGAAGGTTTTACTCAGACCAACATTACATGGGTCAAGTATCTGGGTAAAGGATTGTCACTCTGTGAATAAAGCAACGTAACTCCAGTAGGTCAATTGAGTTACGTGATCTGAGAAATGTCCACGTGCAGCTAAAAATAACAAAAAAGGGGGAATAATTTGAAAGCCAAATTATAAATTAGTAGTAATGCCCCTTGTACAAATAAAATGGTGACAAAGCGGTGATATTTTCGGACAGACCTACAGTTTGAAAAGCCAACATTGGACCAGGATGTGAGCAAGACCAGTTGGAGGGACAGAAAACATTGCTCTCAAATCTAAATACATTGCAGGTTGTGAAGGAAGAATGATCGCACGGAAAATGGGCTCTTTTGGATCCATCGGTCCTCACCGGAGATCGAACCTGGTACAGTCGAGCAACAAGAAACATTTGAAAGGAATTATCAAAAATGTTTGAACGTTGCGCCTTATGTTTGAAAATCCCGAAAGTATAAAAAAACTCTAGGTGTTTTAAAAAACAAGCAATTAAGCCTGTTCCATTCTGGACACAGGACGTGTTAGCGCATTTTCATGTTATGTATCAGTACGTTTGTTAGCTTTCAGTAAATATTGTAAATTTTGGAAATGTTTATAAATTCAATTGTGTAATGCATATATCTGTAAAAAAATATTATAAAGACGTTTCTTTATATTTGAAAAAAATTATTTTCTCTTAAATCTAACTACAAGTGGTTTGTGGTTACTGAAATAGGACTCATAATTGAAAACATTCGAAATTGTAGTCATTTAATCGTCCGAAAACTCCGTCAATTGTTGCATAGCTCTGATACTTTCAATTAAACTCAGAACACAAGCTTACTATTTCATTTGATGAGTTTCTTAATAAATCTTGGTGAAACTACGTGCTGCAGTATTTCGCACCAAATGAATGGGTTATTGAACGTACAAGTTGTATATATAATATATAAGCCCCTTAGGAGCCATGAAGCCCGGCCCTCAGAGGTCCTATCGCAAAATGAACTTTTGATGTACACATGGCAGGCCAAGACCTACAAAATGATATATACATCATGGGTCTAGGACTTATGGTTGCTGAGATATAGGGCGCTCCATTATTAATATAGCTTATATAGTAAAAAACGGTACTTTATAAGGCCCCTTTTACGGCCCTGAGAGGTCAGATCGCGAAATGGAAAAAAGTCATTTCTTGGCAGGCCAAGACCTACAAAATGATATATACATCATGGGTCTAGGACTTATGGTTGTTGAGATCTAGGGTGATGACAGACAGACAGACAGACAAAACGGGGACAATAGAGCATTTTTTTTTCGAAAATGCTCTAAAAACATTTATCAAATGGAGACACAGACAAGAAGCCATTAAATCTTGGGACGGAAACTATTTATAAAGATGATTGGTGTGCAAATGAGCGAAATGAATGCAAGGTGACTGTGTGCGAATTTGGTGACCTCAAAATCAACATTCAGCAGCTGGTGGCACTAAGTGCAATGGTTGGAATATATGTAAATCTCGTGCTGCGTTTAAAGAGTCGATGCGTTAACGGGGTTTCCCCCAGAATGCGTGGCTATGCTTAGCGTTAGCACGGTAGGCTCTCGGCTATATCCGGCGCGATGAGGCGAAATGGTTTATCCGGATACGATACGACACCATGACGGTTAGCCCCCACGGGCGTCTTAACGGTCTGGCTTCGTCGTATCACATTTTGATGGACTGTAATATGGAGGTGTGAAGTATGGAGCAAAACACAGGTTTGCCCCGAGGCCTTAATTACAGCCGAGAAGCGAAACTTGATTAGTAATATAACCAAACATAAACACACGCACGCACGCACACACACACAAACGAATACGAATGGACACATCAACAGACATATTTCTCCATCGTCGCCTATCCTGAGTGGCTGTCTATATTATATATATACTAGCTGTACCCTGCAAAACCTTTGCATAGAGTTATATCCCCTTAGGTTTGATCAGTAGGCTATGTTACTTTTGGTTTCGGGTAGATTTTTACATGATTTTCATTACTATTGTTTACGTTTGATGATTTTAGACTGGAATACTGGTGTATTAATTTTTATTTTCGATTTAACACAGAACCCACACCGCTATTATATATATATATATATATATATATATAAATATATATATATATATATATATATATATATATATATATATATATATATATATATATTAGAGCTGCTGTTCGATTAAAAATTGATCGAAATTAACGCATGATTAAAAAATTATCGCAAATTAACGCACATTTTAATCGAAACAATACAATACATTTGTTTGTATTCAAACTAGTATGTCTTAATATCATATCATAAAATTGGCATAATAAACAAGTCAGATTAATTTACGAAAGAGGTATAATTAATTGTTACAGATTTATTAAGCATTATCATATATGTCTGTTGAATTAGTTATTGAGACCAGTTTATTGACATGTATCAATCACGTCAAGCGATGCGAATTGTTTTCTTTTTAATCAACAACAGTGCTAAATATGTGTTTTTCTAGTGCTGTTAATGACGTATGTCAACCAATGTTCCCCCTTCCCTGTCATATTTTGCAACACTTCGCCGCCATACTAAGTCTTGTTTACCCTACCCTCCAGTACCGTACATACCCCCTCCACTTACCATCCCAAAAAAATACACACGTCATTTATATCTCATATGCGCTTTTTCTTTTATAACATAATAGTATAGCCAGATAGTAGATGCTCACTTATTATTAATGCGTTTTTTTATCCCCCCTCCCCCAGTTACATTTTTGACACTTAGCAGCCTCCCCCCCCCCCAGTGATGTTAATCCTTGTCCTTGTCATTAAGGACCATTTTTCAGTCCTTATCCTTGTCCTGGTCCTTGGCAGACAAGTCCTTATCCTTGTCCTTGCTCTTTCAGTCCTTATTAACATTACAAGGACCTGCTTTGTAGTTTTTAATAAAAAAAAATTTTTTTGCTATGCTTAGGCTGGTGCTATATTTAAAATCAATGCCAATCTATGGCAATGCACTCTGCATGTATTTATAATATATTATCTATGGTGCTGCCATTTCTAGACTTCCTTTTCTTTTTGTTTCCGGTTTATTATTGGCGGCATACTTCTAATCTCATAAATATAAATTGATTTTTTAAAAATTTAATTATAAAAAAATAATGGCTCCGCTTCGTATACCAAATGTAATTAATTTTGCCTATACCGACTTTAGTGAAGATAAGGTTAAAAATAAGTGGAGTGCAAAATGTTGCATTTGTCGCAAAATAATTCAAGACAATATCAACGTGACTTCAGGATTTACAAAGTAAGTGTGCTTTGTTTAGCCTCAGTAGTAATTTTTTCCTTGGTGTGACAGTGCACAGTGTGCTGTACGGGGATCCATTCTCTCAGCTGTTGGCATTCTCAGCTTTTCGAGGATCACACACCGGTCAATTAATTAGTGAAGCACGCGATCGAATAGTGAATGATTTCAGTCTGAATGGAAAAGTTAGGCACGTGATTACTGATAACGCGAGCAATATGTTGAAAGTCATGTGTCTTTTTTTCCCATCATCTGAAGAAGAAACGCCTCCAGTGGACACATATGTTGATGATGATCAGCTGTGGGAGGATTTGCCTGATGAGGAAACTGATTCACTGACTGAAATTGGAAGCCGACTTGCATGCTTCAGTCATTCACTGCAGCTGGTTGTGCGAGGTGGCCTTGAGAAGACCACCAGCTGTAGATCAGCACTCTCAAAAATTTCGAAATTAGCCAATATTGTTCATCAAAGTGCATTATTTCGAACGGCTTTTGAGGACATTTTCAAATGTGGAAACATGGTAAAGTTAATTCCGGCAACAAACGACACTCGTTGGAACAGTGTATATAGACAGCTGGAAGCAGTTGTCGACTTGGACCAGGCAAAATTGATGGATTTGCTGCGACAAACATCACATGAAAATCTTATAATGACAGCCAAGGAATATGGACAAATCCAAGAACTTGTTGATGTTCTAGCTCCATTTGCACAGGCGATAGATATTGCACAGGGAGAGAAAATGGTTACAATTAGTTGTGTGGTCCCGACCATTTTCAGCCTTCGCCGCTTTCTTTCTCAGCAGCTGAATAAAGTTACGTACCACCATTCTGTCCTAAATGAACTTCTTTGCCAGTTGGATGAAAGGTTTTTCATGCTGTTCAAGCGTCTTGATATGACAAATCACTTGACTCGTCAACAAACTTCAAAGTCGTTGGCATTTGACAACAGCATTTTTATCTTGGCATCTGCAGCAGACCCCCAATATGCTTTTCACTGGCTTGCTGACCACCCAGGACCTCAAGATGTGAGAGACAACCTACGACATCGAATAACTGGTAAGTTGATGATTTTATTTTTTATGATTGTTTGGCAGTTAATGTGCAATGCTGGAGTTGTAAATTTGTGTCGTTGTTTATGGCAATTTTTTTCAAAACGTTATTCATTCATTGCTCCTAGTAACCACTTGGCCAGTGCTAGTCACTCATTTATTTTTAATTAAAGCAAAATGTTTACCTAATGCATATGTGTATAATTGTAGATAGTTGTAAACGGTTTTTTGTTTTTTACAGCAATGCTGCAGTCTGAGCTCACTGTTTGCCGACCAGCATCTTCTATTTCCACATCAGCCGAGTCGCACAAGCCAACTCCAGCTCCCTCGGAAAGTCAACCTTCTGCGAAAAAAGCCAGAGTCTCCCTCTTTTCACATTATAAAAACAAGTTGGAGACTACTGTAGAAGATGCAGCTGTTAAGAGTGAGAAACAGCTGCAGAATTACCTGGAAGTTATAAATTCATCATCATTTAATGCAGACGAGTGCAAACTGTCAGACATATATAAGAAACCGGAATTTTCATTGCTGCAGCCATTGCTGGCGAGACTGTTTTGCGCTCCTGCAAGTTCAGCTCCAGTGGAACGAGTCTTTTTACAAAGTGGATTGTTTTTACGACCACACAGAGCTCGTATGAGTGATTCACTATTGGAGGCACTTGTGTTCCTCAAGTGTAACGCTTGACATTGACTAACATTATGATTTTGTTGAATGCACTACATTACATGTATATACATGAAATTTAAATAAATTTTGTTGTTAAAGAAATATTGGATTTTATTGTTTTATGAAATCCTTGTTTTAGTCATTGTATGCAAAGTCCTTGTCCTTGTCCTGGTCCTTGATGCAAAGTCCTTGTCCTTGGCAGGCAAGTCCTTGTCCTTGTACTTTGTGTCCTTGTCCTGGTCCTGGTCCTTGCACTTTGTGTCCTTGTTAACATCACTGCCCCCCCCCCCCAAAGATGATGTCACTTAAGGCTTACCCAACCGCCGTACACCCTCTGTCCCATAACAAATTTACACAAGACCCACCGTTTCCAAATCATGGCATCTGTCAATCAAGCTTTCTAGCTACGCCAGATGTTAACTGAATGTATCATTCAAGGTCATACATTAGAATTAAAAAATGACAATCCTATTGTTTCAAGGTCATGTCGCTGATGTAATTTTATGTAGACGTGACAGTTTTAGTTTTCGGGTTTTTTTTTCCTTTTTTTTTTAAAATCTCTTATGATCTGGTTATAGAATTGGGTTATTTACTGATTTTCTTTTCTGCAATAACAGGATTTGGGTAAAATTTAATGCATTTAGGTCTGTGTGTTAAATATGTAATCGCATATTTTTAACGCATCAATTACACTTTAATTACATTAATCAACAGCCCTATATACAATGTTAAATTTAACTCAGTATCACAATAATTCTGAAAAATACAACCAGTCTCGTGTACAGATGTATGTAACAGTTAAGTCTAGACACTGTCTGATTACAGTATCATGTATATGAAACTATTAGTGCAGCTGTAGCAGACGTGACCGGTTAGATACTGTATTATCAAAATGCAATACAAAATTACTCGCAAAAAAATGATGATGCACAATTTCTAGCATCTCGTTATTTTGATCTTATTATAAACGAGTTCTTTATACATTTGTTGTTTGTTTATCTTCAACAATACACTGTAGTACCTCCACCAATACACTAAAGTATATAATGTAAACTACTGAGTGACTTTTCTCTTTTTACATCAACCGTGAAGGGAGCATAAGGTTTATTGTCGAAAGGCTATATAACAAAAACATCGTCATTTTATATTATAGGGCTTTAGTCGACATACCTGGGTATGAGGGTGTGTGCGAAATGCGAGAGGGTAAGGGTGGTAGATCTACTTCATAAGTGAACAGACTTTAACTTCAAATCATTGAGTAAAAGTATGTTATTTTTCGACGTGGTGAACTCTAAGAATTTTGTTCAAATTAACGCATTTAGGTGTTGCGTTAAAAATTTTAATCGCAATTTTTTTTGACGCGTTAATCGCAAATTAACGCAGTTTAATCAGCAGCCCTAATATATATATATATATATATATATATTCCACCGGTAACGAAACACTTAATGCGAAGTGGACAAACGTGCGAATAGGAGCCACGCAAGTGAATGTTTACACAAGTATGTGTGTGTGTGTCTGTGTGTTTTAGTGATTACGCAAGTTTTTTTTATATGGGGAGGGGGGGTGAGGGTGGAGAAGGGAGTGTCTGGGTGAATTATCAAGCGTGGGAGTCGCCTATCTCGTGTCCATTTGAGCGGCGAAAATTATCGCATCAAAGGAGTGCACTCCCCCTTCCCTCCCCACCCCCCCCCGCGCCCGTCCTGACATAACCCTGACCTTCAACAATGTCATAACGCAACGATGTGCTGAGGGACCCTGAACTAAAGGGCGGCGATATTTAACACCCTGCCGCCTCAGAGATAAGACCGTGGGATGGGTGAGTGTGTGTGGGAAGGGGGTGAAGTATGGGATAGCTGGCGCCCATCAGTCCCTCAACACCCCCCTCCCCGCTCTGATCGCTGTAGTCCGCGGCTGACGTATTGGAAATGAACAGACAAAAATAAAAAAAATTTAGAAAGGTCGCCATAGATTTGTCCCCATGCGGTGAAAGTTTGGCGAGAAGGCAACACGTCAGACCACGTGACTTCTGCTTGTAAAGTAATTTTTTTTTTTTGCGTTTTCATTACGTTGTCAAAATATTTCGCAGCGGACTATTTGTGTGTCTTTGCGTGCGTGGGTGGGTGTTAGCCTGACAGTGTTTGTAGTGATATGTAGTTAAATCAATTTGTTTGTACATGTTAATTAAAGATATATATTGCCGTGTCAAATTTGTTTTTTTCGATAACTTTAAGGGAGGTGGGGTGGGTGGGTGGAGTTGGATGTAGTGGAGGGAGGGGATTGGGGGTGGGGGGTGGAGTTGGATGTAGTGGAGGGAGGGGATTGGGGGTGGGGGGTGGAGTTGGATGTAGTGGAGGGAGGGGATTGGGGGTGGGGGGTGGAGCTGGATGTAGGTGGAGGGAGGGGGATTGGGGTGGGGGTGGAGTTGGATGTAGTGGAGGAGGGATTGGGGGTGGGGGGGGTTGAGTTGGATGTAGTGGAGGGAGGGGGATTGGGGTGGGGGTGGAGTTGGGATGTAGTGGAGGAGGGGGATTGGGGGTGGGGGTGAGTTGGGATGTAGGAGGGGGGGATTGGGGGTGGGGGGTGGAGTTGGATGTAGTGGAGGAGGGATTCGGGGGTGGGGGGTGGAGTTGGATGTAGTGGAGGGAGGGGATTGGGGGTGGGGTGTGGAGTTGACGTAGTGGGAGGAAGGGATTGGGGGTGGGGGTGAGCTAGATGGGTAGTGAGGGAGGGATCAGGTGTGGGGGTGGAGCTGGATGTAGTGGAGGGAGGGGATTGGGGGGTGGGGGGTGGAGTTGGGATGTAGTGGAGGGAGGGGGATTGGGGGTGGGGGTGTGGGAGTTGGATGTAGTGGAGGGAGGGGATTGGGGGTGGGTGGAGTTGGATGTAGTGGAGGGAGGGGATTGGGGGTGGGGTGGGGGAAGCATTGCAACTACGATTCGGTTCAAAGCTGACGGAAAATGTCACAAATGACAAGTCTTAATGTCACACACACATATGACACAAGTCATATTTAATTGACTGCTGATGGAAGAGATTAACTGACCGAGTGAATGGGGATGGATTTTTTGTTTCTTTTTTTTTTTCCGTCTATGGATTTCCAAGGTCTGCATTGTCCGAATGGCCGAGCAAGCCTTGTTAGTGCACGCAACGTCGATACGACCAAAGGGCAGGTTCAAGGCCTCGTCAGAGACTCCACTGAGGTTTATAAATTCCGCATCAATAGGGCAACGCAAAGATGTACGTATGTCTGTGTGTGAGAGAGAGAGAGAGATAATGTAAATACATGAGTGTGTGTGTTTGTGTTTGTGTGTCTAATTGTGCGCATAAGCCGAGCCGATCTTAATTATCTAGGGGCAACTATGCAAGGCACATATTGAGGGTGGGGCTAACAGATTAAGTTTGAGAGCCCTGGGCAAAAAATACGCTGTGTGGAGAACCACCGATTGCCCAATATAATTTTGGACAGGGTATAGTGTCAATCTATAACCAGCTCCGTAGCGTGAAAATTCTACAGCAGGGGCCAGGCCAATAGCAGGAAATAAATGTTACTAAGTATAAAAAAAACAACAAGCAAAAGGGGGGGGGGGCAGACAAAACGCAGAGGCGGGCGGCTCCTCGGGCCCTCCCCCGTCTATAACTAAGCACTATCAAGTCTCTCTACAGAAAAATAGTATTACGGACAGGAGGAAAGGATTTGGTCAGGGAATACACATGTGATAGTTTCCGTTTTTTTTTTTAAATGTATTTTATGTGATGATAATACATAATTCATATCATTCATGATCTATTTATACATAATCTCTGACTAATAGATAAAACATTTACACTGCCCTAGGGCCCCATCTGAAGGGCCCCCTTAACAGTTTTAATTCCTAATAAAATCAGGGCCCGGAAAGATGGTCTGCCTCTGCTGAGCCCCCCCCCCACGAATATGTCAGATTGATAAACATGTATATGCAAATACCCCCAAAGCCTAAGCTTATAAACAATCATAAATATATTTATAAAAACATATGTATGTATATATATATATATATATATATATATATATATATATATAAATATAAATATAAAGAGGGAGAGAGAGTGGGAGAGAGAAAGTGGGAGAGAGAGAGGGAGAGAAAGAGAGAGGGAGAGAAAGAGAGTGGGGAGAAAGAGAGAGAGAGGGGTGGGGAGAGAGAGAGGGGTGGGGAGAGAGAGAGAGAGAACGTATCAAAGTCAGTGTGTCAGTGTTCGTGTGTTAATTGTGGTATTTTTTTTTTTACTCTATGGCTTTACGGAACACACAGTGTTCCCCCCCCCCCCCTCTGTGCCAAAACAATTCAAATGAAGACATTCAACTCCTGATGAAAGTATCGATTTCTTTTTAGGTATAATGGACGATAACGATTCCTGACATGCGCAATCAGCTGGTCCGGAAAGAATCCTTCCCTTCCTGTCCCCCGCCCTTCGGATCTCCGGATATGATCTCGTGACGTCTGCTTGCCAATATTGAGCGGGATTATAGCATCAGGTGATGAGAGATTATGGCTGGATTAAAGAAAGAGATTAATGGATTGGACGGGGATGGGGGGGGGGGAGGAAATGTTGATGATTACACATGAAGGAAAACAAAAATAGAGATCGAAATGTCTTCTTGTTGGAAGTTTGCTCTTTAGTTCTCGTTTGAAATGTATACACTGGCATTAGTTCTTCTAACGCCATCATCTGTTCTAATGTCATCCGTTCTATAATCTCATCATTTCTGCAAAGCGATTAGTTCTTCTGATGTCATCAGAAATAAAGGTATTACACTCGATATAAAGATAGCACACTCGATATAGAGATAGCACACTTGATATAAAGGTAGCACACTCGATATAGAGGTAGCACACTCGATATAAAGATATCAAACTCGATATAAAGATAGCACACTCGATATAGAGGTATTACACTCGATATAAAGATAGCACACTCGATATAGAGATAGCACACTTGATATAAAGGTAGAACACTCGATATAGAGGTAGCACACTTGATATAAAGGTAGCACACTCGATATAAAGGCAGCACACTCGATATAATGGCAGCACACTCGATATAAAGTTTAACGCAACAGAAATACTTTTTATTTACATTTTATTCATAAAAATGGCAGAAACAAACAAAATTCAACAGACAGAAATTGTCGGACAAGTTAAGGTAAACAAGTGTAAACCTTGAAGTCGTCTGCTCAAGATTACGATCGTCTGCAAAAAAAAAATATTACAGAAAAAACAAAAAACGGAAACCTTCCAGCAGACTTCCGCAACACATTTCAAACTTTAAAGACTAAAACTTATTTTTCATTATATTTTTTTTTCTAAGACTGAAACATTCTGGAGTACATTCCCTTTAAAGTAAATTTCAGCCTCAAGATTTCAAGTTGCATCCCTTTAATCGTGTGGCCGACATGCACGCGCTGATCAAGACATGCGCACAGGGCGAGTTCCTCACAAACTTTATTAGGAGAATTCCAACCAAAATTAAGAAACGCATATTTAAGTTGCAAGCCATTTCCAGCCCAATAACAGAAGAATGTATTTATTTAATACAAACAAGAGATGGAAAGATACATCGAAGTCCGTACCATCATTTTATTCTATTACCGGAATAGGCCGCACAGGGGCGCCAAACTAGGAATAGGCCGCCAAACTAGGAATAGGCCGCACAGGGGCGCCAAACTAGGAATAGGCCGCACAGGGGCGCCAAACCAGGAAAAGGCCGCACAGGGGCGCCAAACTAGGAATAGCGTTGTTAAATGAAATATGTAACTCCAACACGGCGCCACAACAGCTAGCTACGGCTCTGCCCTCAATCATCTTCCAATGCATTGGTCAACGCTCTGAAATTAACTAGTGATAAAACTTGGATATATATATATATATAGCCTGGTTTAAACGACGGTATGACGTAGCCGCGGCCCGCGGCGCTCAGCTGTGATTGTGTGGCATCACTGGAATGTGTACATTATTTGGCTGTGGACTTGGAGTAACTTAACACTGTCAACAAACTAATAATGATTAGTTAGTTATCAACATCTTATTCTTACTTCTTTAGGCTTGAATAATGGCTTTGTCAAATGCCAATTGAATTCATTAAAATTTGTATTTCAATTTTCAAACTTGTAAAGTACAGAAATACAGAATTATTGTTCTCAAATCTCAATTCCATTCAATCTTGTTATTTGTTTTTTTTCAATTAATTATCCATTTCAATACACATCATAAACTATGAACATTTGAACAATAACAATAAGCAATAAGCATACATCATCCAATGAGCCAATGACAAGACGAGATGAACTCAGACGATGAGTCTGACTTTCTCCTCAGATTCAAAACAATTAGTGCACTACAATAGTTCTTCACTTCCGGCTTCTAATCAGCCAATGTCATTTAACCATTTAGGCCAACTGTTCAGAAGGCATCCAACCCCTCAGATTTACCGGTATCTGCAAAGTACCAAAATCCGGAATCATAATCCGGATCCGGTACCGGATCCGGCGGATTTCACATAAGAAAATCCGGATCCGGATGGAAAAAACGGATCCGGCACACCCCTAATATATATATATATATATATATATATATATATATATATATGTATATATATATATATATATATATATATATATATATATATATATTATATATTAGGGTGGCCCAAAAAAACTTGTCAATTTTTTTGGAGCACTTTGTTTTTTGTGTTTCCTTTGATATCAAAACAGCACAGAAAAAATTTCATGAATATATTGAATTTATTTAGTATTGCCTCATCGACACTGACATTTTAAACCATTTTGAATGAATTTTGAATGTGAGTATGTATACATAACGCACACAGAAAATGCTAGAAGGTTCTGGAAAGTTTTAAAAAAAAATCTATACAATTCTAGAAGGTTCAATGAAATCTCTAGAAGGTTCTAGAAGCTTCTAAAAAAACGTGGAAAACTTGAGACGGTTCCGGGAAATTCTAGAAAACTCTAGAAGTTTTGATTTTCGTATAAATAGCCAGCTTCACCAGTGCATTTCAATTTAGTTATAAAAATCAAGTGTTATAAGATCAAATGTTGCGGCTATATAAATATCATTCATTTAGTTATGACTACTAGGTCGAAAAGTTTTTGTTCATTTAACTCGGCATAGAAAGTTGACACTAACTCCAGTTTATTTGAGCTTCAGTACTTCCCTTAAGTGAGCATACTGGCCAATGGTATGTTTACAAACAGCCGTCTGGCAGTCGGTACTATTCTTTCATGAACTATTTGTTTGCTTGTATACTGTCCAGTTGACATGCTAATGTTTATTGAGCTAGGTACTTCCCCTAACAGAGCCTTCTGGCCAATGGTATGTTTACAAACACAGCCGTCTGGCAGTCAGTTGGTACAATTTTTTCATGACCTATTTCTTTGCTTGTATACTGTCCAGGGGACATGCCAATGGTTATTGAGCTCGTTACTCCCCTAACTGAGCCTAATGGCCAATGGTATGTTTACAAAGACAGCCGTCTTCAATTAGACATTTGGGGGTAGTACAACTGGACCGGATGTGCTGCTATTCAAGAGCTTTAAGACGTTTTGGCCAAAAATAGGAATTCAGTATATGACATGTGATGTTCGACTGTAGCAAAATCCAAGCCACTAAAAGAAAAAAGTCATCACATTTTGTTCAAATATCCTCCAAAATGAAAGACAACTAAGATATTTGCCACGTGAAGATTACAAAGAACTTCTGACTCTGAATCTTATCAACCTGTGAGGAATTCCCCCCCCCCCCCTTTGGGGTGCGTTTTCGTGTTCTAGGAGCTGATCACCATGCAAGGTGGATGTCTAAGATAATCTACATCATGAAGATTTATCTCTTCCGTCATCAATTCAAGCTAAGCTTGAAGACAGATCAGATGCATAATTAGGTATCTTTGCATCCTCGGTTTACATTAAAGCTTGGATTCAGTGTCCTATTCTAGCAGACACACTTCTGAATTATCTGTATTTCATCAAGCTTCTTATTGATAATAAGAATGTTTCCTCCTTCAATTCTCAGACTGCATTGAAAACGATTAGCCGACATCTCTGGTACCTTAGTGCAGAACTCATTCCTGTGGTTCTCTTTTATCAACGTGTCTCAGTGGATGAGAAAAACAGACTTGCTGCTTGCTTGAGGCAATTCATGGAGAAATCTTCTGATGATCAGAAAGAAGAAAGGTGCATCCGCAGCACTAATGATCCTTCAGCACTTCATAATGTGACATTAAAGGATTTTGTGACCTCGTCATCGCTGCTCTTCTTTAATGCTCTTCTGCTTTCCACATATTTTCTCATGACTGATGCTTCCACCTGACAAAAAACTCCATCCTTTCAGAAGGCAACATCAGTGGTCTCTTCCTTGAAAGTTATCAATGAATGTGCCGAGCGGGGAATTATACTGGCTTCATCATTCAACTCATCTCTCATCAAATCAGAGGAGGAAAAGCAGCACTTGCTCCAGATTGTTGAACAGCATCACAGAGAGTTTCCAGTCGCAAAAAAAAAAATCAACTGTGCTGAAGAGATTGCAGCTTGCAGACCTTCAGGACTCAGAAAGCACAGACTTAAAAACTTTTAAAGTGTATTTTTGAATGACATATTTAGAACTACTCAGCAATACATTCATGTTAATGTGTCATGTAACTAGTATTATTTTACTGTTTAATTCCTACTGTGTAATATAATTGTTCTTTGTATCTAAAAAAAAAAAACAGCATTTTAAACCTTGCAAAACTTTCATTTAATGCAACTGCCGAATACCATAAAACACGAGTTAACAAGTGCACTGAGGCAGTATTTATTGGAGCCCAAATGGTGTGAAATTTGGTTCATACATGCTTTAAATCACAGTGAACCAGAAAACTAAAATGCTCATGATAAAAAATCTAATTTATTTTTTTTCACTATAAGGTGAGCCACCCTAATATATATACATATATACACACACACAAAACACACACACACACACACACACACACACACACACACACACACACATATATATATATATATATATATATATATATATATATATATATAAAAGAAAAAGAAAATAAATAATTAAGTCATCGGTAAATTGTCCAGGAGAAAATGAAGATGGATCGGCCGCTCACTAAAGAAGCCTCCAGAAGACATCTCGAAAAAGGCTCTGCAGTGGAACCCTCCCCAAGGCCAGAGAAATTTTGGCCGCCCAATGACCACTAACAGAAGGTCTTTCGAGCTGGAGATGAAAAGCTGCAAACAGACATGGGGGGGGGGGGGAATCGAACAAGGCCTCCCAAAACAGAGTGCGCCGGAGAGTGGTTGCATAGGCCCTTACGTCAAATTCAAATCAAATTAAGTTTGAAATTAAGTGATGACGTAATCTTAACGACAGACATTTGCCCCCAATGAGGACATCCTTTAAGCTGCAAGGCCACATCTGTAAATTAAGACTAACAAAGTATTTTTATTTTATTTTTTTTTATTTGTCCCCGTTTTGTCTGTCTGTCTGTCTGTCTGTCTGTCTGTCATCACCCTAGATCTCAACAACCATAAGTCCTAGACCCATGATGTATATATCATTTTATAGGTCTTGGCCTGCCAAGAAAACACGTTGGTCCATTTCGCGATCTGACCTCTGAGGGCAGAAAAAGGGGGCGTATTAAGTACCGTTTTTTACTATATAAGCTATATTAACAAAGGAGCGCCCTATATCTAAGCAACCATAAGTCCTAGACCCATGATGTATATGTCATTTTGTAGGTCTTGGCCTGCCATGTGTGCAGCAAAAGTTCATTTCGCGATCTGACCTCTGAGGGCCGAAAAAGGGGGCGTTTTAAGTAACGTTTTTGCTTATATTTTAAATATAAATACTAAAAGCTAATCAAAGGGGCGTAATCATTATTTATTTTTGTAACAGTTATTCAACATGATTACTTCCACTGCTGACACGAAAATGCTCTAAAATGTCCTTTGTCCGAAACGGAAAAGACTTAAATTGCTTGTTTTTTTTTATAATAGCCACATTAGTGCCTCCGTATATAAGACACACACGGAACGTGAATGAGAATGTGTAAACTAATAACTGGTTTCAACCACAAAAAAAAAAAAAAAAAAATAATAAAACTATATCAGCAAAGAAGCACACGACACACATTGGCAATAAAATAAATAAATAAAACACATTTTTATTAAACATATTTTTTTTTAATATAAATTCTGCAGAGAGAAGTAAAACAGTCAATTATAAATAGAAATGATGAAATCATTACATGCATAACTTTATCGTCCATGACACGAGACTTGGGCGTGAGTTGCATAATTTAAAGTATGGCTTCTATTTTTAGTCCTGGCTCTAAATTGGTGAAAAATTATTTTTAGACCATTTTCGAAAAAAAATGCTCTGTTGTCCCCGTTTTGTCTGTCTGTCTGTCATCACCCTAGATCTCAACAACCATAAGTCCTAGAACCATGATGTATATATCATTTTGTAGGTCTTGGCCTGCCATGTGTGCAGCAAAAGTTCATTTCGCGATCTGACTTCTGAGGGCCGTAAAAGGGGGCTTATAAAGTGCCGTTTTTTACTATATAAGCTATATTAATAAAGGAGCGCACTATATCTCAGCAACCATAAGTCCTAGACCCATGATGTATATATCATTTTGTAGGTCTTGGCCTGCCATGTGTACATCAAAAGTTCATTTCGCGATAGGACCTCTGAGGGCCGGGCTTCAGGGCTCCTAAGGGGCTTATATATTATATATATAGCCCCATTCTACACCTTGTACGTTCAATAACCCATTCATTTGGTGCGAAATACTGCAGCACGTAGTTTCACCAAGGTTTATTAAGAAACTCATCAAATGAAATAGTAAGCTTGTGTTCTGAGTTTAATTGAAAGTATCAGAGCTATGCAACAATTGACGGAGTTTTCGGACGATTAAATGGCTACAATTTCGAATGTTTACAATTATGAGTCCTATTTCAGTAACCACAAACCACTTGTAGTTAGATTTAAGAGAAAATAATTTTTTTTCAAATATAAAGAAACGTCTTTATAATATTTTTTTTTTCAGATATATACATTACACAATTGAATTTATAAACATTTCCAAAATTTACAAATATTTACTGAAAGCTAACAAACGTACTGATACATAACATGAAAATGCGCTAACACGTCCTGTGTCCAGAATGGAACAGGCTTAATTGCTTGTTTTTTGAAGCGTGTGTTTTGTTTTTTAAAATAACTATCCAGATGATTTCAGCAAAAGATAATCCCAATATATATTTATACGAAGGCAGACAGGCGGCAGACACAGACAGACATAGGCAGACATCATATATCGAAAGAAGACAAATAGAGAGATATGATAGATAGATAAGAGAGAGAGGGATATATATATATATATATATATTTATATTTATATATATATATATATATATATATATATATATATATATATATATAAATATATATATATATATATAGGGAGGGAGGGAGAGATACGAAGGTTCATTTATGATAGCAGGTAAGATAGATGATAGGAAGATACAAAGACAAGAAGGCATGTAGGGACATATGATAGACAGACAAAAGAAGATTGGTGATAGATAGAAAGACAAATAGAGAAATATGATAGATAGATAGATAGATAGATAGATAGATAAGAGATAGAGAGAGGGATATATATATATATATATATATATATATATATATATATAGGGAGGGAGGGAGAGATACGAAGGTCCATTTATGATAGAAGGTAAGATAGATGATAGATAGACTGACGAACAGACAGGTAACATGCAGAAAGAAATATAGATGGTGTACTGTTAATAGAATAGACGGGAAGATAGACAACCCGGTGAATAAGGAAAGACGAGAGATTTATTGTCAGTAAGTTCAAGGACACATCTAAAAATAGCCAGCAGAAGTGTGAACGAAAGAAAATTATGAATGAAGGAAGAAACGGAAAAAGTCTCGACAGAAAATAATAAAAAACATGACCCATCCAGACAGTCATATAAAAAAGACAGAAATAAACATTTGGAAATAAAATAAAATACAACCAGCGAACTAATAATAAAACAGCCTGGCATGGCCTATACCCCACCCTCGACCTGAAAATCGCCCCCCCCCCACCCCCCAACCTCCGACAGAAGTTATTTTGTGGAATCTGGAAGTTAGCACCTCATTATCTGCCGCTCTCCCCCCCCCCCTTTTCTTCTTATCTTTCGCTACGTCATGTACCGTGAGAGATTGAGCAGACGATCAAAAATAGAAACTGGCTTCGATGGGGGCAAAAAAACGAAACAAGATTAAAAAAAAAAGAAACAAAAATATCCGAACCGTGTAGCTCCCCTTCCCCACCCATCTCCCGGTACTCAGGGGTGTCATTCATGTTTTTTTCTGTTTTCTTTAATTCTATAACTGTTTTTTTTTTATCTCTCTCTTTTTTTTTGTTAGCTCCATCCTTGTCTCTCTTGCATCTGTTTCTACCTCTCTGTCTTTCTTTCTCTCGCAACTTCTTTTTCCCCTCTCAAATACGTGTACATGTACTTTCAATAAAAATCCAGACAAGCAGACAGACAGCTTTATCTTTATAGCTACACAGACATAAATATCCTAACACTCACAGACTCAGACACACACACACAAATATATATATATATATATATATATATATATATATATATATATATATATATATATATATATATATATATAATATGGTAGACAGATAGATGCATGGGTAGATAGATGGATGGGTAGATGAACACTTTTAACAAACAGACAGACTGAGAGACAGATATATAGATAGATAGATAAATAGACAGACACTTTTAACAGACAGACAAATAGATAGATAGATAGATAGATAGATAGATAGATAGATAGATAGATAGATAGATAGATAGATAGATAGATAGATAGATAGATAGATAGATAGATAGATAGATAGATAGATAGATAGATAGATAGATAGATAGATAGATAGATAGATAGCAGACATTCCATCTACTCTGACTCAATAACTTTAATTGGAGTCAAACTCCGTACAGCCCAGTAGTACATGTACTTTCAAAACATTTTGCGCATGACGCATTAATAATTTCTTTACCATCCCCAACGTTGATTGGCCGAAAAGTTCAACTTTAACCTTTCCTCCTCCCTTCATTAGCAGAACTGAGCAGGACAGGTGCAATGGCATAATTACCATCAGGAGCGTACACAAGTGTACAGAGCAGTTCTTATGGAAGGCAAGCTTGATGTAGGTAGGGCGGTGACTGGTGGTGGTGTGTGTGGGGGGATGTGGGTTGGAGAGACGGGGGAGAGGAGCAAAGAAAAAAAAAATGTTTTATTCAAATGATCTAACAGTATTATTATTATTATTTTTTTCATCAATGAGCGAGATTCTGATTAGGGCAGACCCTACCCCCACCCCAGGGGCAAACTTAGGATTACATAATGAATGTAAAGGGCCTAGGGCGAGTGTCAACTGAGGGACATATAGTCTGAACAATACACTACACACAAACATATATATATATATATATATATATATATATATATATATATATATATATATGTGTGTGTGTGTGTATAAATATATATCGGCACAAATACTTTTCCAAAGGGGCCTGGAGCAATCATCCTAGTCCCCCCCTTCAATAGTTATCTCATAACTGTCGACCATAACCAGAAGATCCCCCCCCCCCCCCAAAAAAAAAAAAAATCAAAGATTACGAAACTTTCGGTGGCGCAATTGAAAAAAAAAATTCTTGTTTCCGCTGGGGCTTGAACCCAGGACCTTCCGCGTGTTAGGCGGATGTGATAACCACTACACTACGGAAACCGCTGTAACCATTGTTCTTAAAAAGAAAATACCGCTATGCGTTTTTTTTAGCTCTATCCTTTACTAAATATTATATTACAGATATGAACTATTTGTATGTGTTTTTGATTGTTAGTGTCCAACATGTCATATCTAATTAATAGCATTTGTTTAGATTAAGAGAGATTGCGGTGCGAAAATTGCAGATACTAGTACAGCTGTTCTTGGACATTTGGTGACCCTAGGCAGAAATCCTTCCAGATATTGTCCGGTTTGGGGGGGGGGGCTTCTAAAAATAATTACCCGATGTCGTAGCCATAAAAATGTGGGTATTAAGAGACTCGGTGTAATGAGTCTCTCCCCCCCCCCCCCCAATTATAACCCAAAAAGGGAGGGGGGCATTCGTTGGAACTAAATAAATATTATATAATAATAGCGGTGTGGGTTCTGCATTAAATCGAAAGTAAAGAATTAATACAGCAGTATTCCAGTTTAAAATCGTCAAACGCAATAAAAGTCATGAAAAAAATCGGATCTGTCCGAAACCAAAAAAATAACCTCGCCTGCCGATCAAACCTAAGGGGAATATAACTCTATGCAAAAGGTTTTTCAGGGTACAGCTTAGTATATATATATATATATATATATATATATATATATATATATATATATATATATATATATATATACAATATTCAAAATCTCAGAACCCTCGACAAGTATTCGGAGTTGCGCCATCCCACCCCCACGGCGGTGGCCCTGAACAACCTACCGGGATATGACCTGTCCGTACAATTTTTTTTTTTTGTAAATTAGGGTGCTAGTTCCCCAAGCATTGGCCGGTCTGTGATGCCATGGAGACGCCATGTTCACAAGTTCTAACAAGGACGGTCAAATGTAAAAAAAAAAACGCCAAAAAAAAGTACAAAAACAAAAAGAAACCAACTAAACAGAATAATAAATGATCACTGTGCATGACGTCATCTATTGCCTTGTGAACGCCGCCGACTAAGTGACTAATTGAAGTCACACCACCCCACCACTCCCCCACAACAGTGACCCCAAAAAAACTACAACAACCTGCAAAGCGCCAAATAATCTCGTCCTGCCACATGACTAGCGAGTGCAGTCTTGAAGTCCGATCGCAAAGTGTTTTGTGTTACGCACGCACCGAGGACATTGTTTCTTGTGCCACTGGTATTTTATCGGGGTCAAAACACTCTCTTTTATCGTGTACCCCCCCCCCCTCTCTCTTTTTCTCTCTCTCTACTGCACTCAAACGCATTCGCCCCTCCCCCCCCCCACCACTGTTTTCTGTTCAGTATCCAACATTTCCGTCTGCCATTACTCAATATTCGCTTAGCCCGCCGCCATTGCAGTTCTGTACAGTGTAATCGAAGATCTTTTTTTTTTCTTCTGTAATAAAGCTAAAAATAAAATAAAAACAGTTTTTATGTTTACCGAGAATCGATTACGCCTCCAAAAGTGGAGAAAACAGTTCCCTGAGACGCCCTCTGCTGCAGACTCGAGACCTTCGCACGTGCTATAACTCAGTAATCGATTCTGGGAGTTGTGTCCCATTGAAAGGGAAGCAATCAAAACGTAAATTGTGCTGACCAATGAAAACAAACAAGCCCCAAACACGGGACAATGACGCATAGTGTATAGTAATATTGCTTACAGGAGACATGGTGTGGTACCCCCGCCACATTGTCGAAGGGTGGGGATAGGAGGAGAGTGGGAGCCCCCCCCCCCAAACCCACCCAATTTATTTCATGTGCTGGGAGTGAATTTTTAATTGAGCTAATTTTTTTGACTGAATTATATACAGTAATATAACACCAAATTTGTATTTCTCGGTTCTTTGCTTTTGCTTTTCCCCAAGTTTCACCCGTAAGTTTATTAGTGAGGTACCTTGTGCAGCGAGCATGCAGTTCATACTAGGCATTGTGCGTAAACGAATGCATGCACCTGACTATAGTGGGGCACGGGGCGTAACGAATGCAGGCACCTGTTTAAACTGGAGATGGAGTGTATCTGAATACAGGCACATCCCAGTACAAAGTTTACATAAACGTAAATGATAATATACATGCACTTGCATACACACGCACACTGTCACACACACACACAAACCTGTAGTACATGGATGTCAAGACAGTCTAACTAGTGACTGATTGAGTGACTAGCTGATTGACCGACTTACTGGTGACTGAATGACTAGCTAACTGGTGACTGATTGACTGTCTGACTGATGACTGATTGACTGTCTAACTGATGACTGATTGAGTGACTAACTGGTGAATGATTGATTGACGTACTGTGACTAATTCACTGACTTCACAAAGCATAAAGCTTTAGCCACAGTTTTCTGTCACTGCATTATCCTTTCAGATATATTTCTATTCTACAGTTAAGTCTGAACCAACTGTCCCGTTAAATTGAAAACAAGCTTATTGTTTTTTCACTATGATCAAACGGTGTGGGTGTGTCATCAGCCACCGGAAACTGTCGATATATAAAAAAACAAGCGGATGGTAATGTATTGGAAGAGTCCATAACACAAAACGGCGGTGTTGTTCTCGACCGTGAACGGCGGCAACCAGTGGAGGGGGGGGGTCTCATCTAGGCAGGTAATAATAATCTCATTATGCCAGGTAACAATCCCAGCGATGACTTATACGCCCCCTACCTCCCCCCCCCCCAATGTAAAATACGTGCCCGGTGAAAGTTACCCGTTGGGAGTAACCACTGAATCAGCGCCGACATTGTTAACTACCGTACACTTCACTGGCAGTCCTTATTACTTCACACATCGACCCCTGGAGGTGTGAGGGGGGTTGGTGGTTACGACACTCACACGGCCTACCCCGTTCACTTCATTCCAATGCCGAACCTAGGGATTTGGAAGCCCGGGGGGGGTGGGCTTGGCTTCTTTTTGGGGGGGGGGGCATTTTGACATTCGACACCATGACATAAGAAAATGTGCTTAATATTTAATGTAAAAAATATTTTAGCCCCCCTCCCTCGATCCGGGGGAACTTAAGAATTTGGATCCCCCACCCACCCCCACCCTAGGTACGCCTCTGCTTCCTTCCCGGCCCTGAACATCTTCCATGTATCAAGTCAGTCTATGTTTGTTGTTTATGTTTGTTGTTACGTGTAACGCTTGGGGGTGACGTAACACTGATGAAACGCTTTGAAGCTACACAGACAAAAAGTGGCGTAGCGAGCTTAACTCTCGCCCCGGGGCATAATACCTTTTCAGCGCCGCCCCCTCCCCCACAACATTCGAAAACCATATACTATTTTATGTAAATATACCATTTGGCGCCCCTATGTGAGTAGCGCCCGGGACATGATGCCTCCTCCCCCCCCCTTCACTACGCCACTGCAGACAAAGTCATCTGCCAAATTTCAAACTGGACGCTTCCATTTAAAAAATAATAAATAAATGACACGCCTAACATGTTCATTCAAGCGCCAAACGTTGAAACTCTGGAATTCGTACTCACGCTTATCCCGTCCAGGCCTTGGTAAGGGGGGGGGTGAGGGGAAAGGGTGGTGGGGTAAGATGGGTGCTTCCACACACCGCCCCTCACACCCCACCCCCACACCATCCATCAACTTGAACTACCCCCAGAATTCTTTTCACTCGCCCGGTTTTCATTCGTCACTTCCTGTACCGTTATCTGTTGGCGCTCACAAGGAAAACAGTTTAACCGGGTCGAAGGTCAATCTATAATGTGGATGGGTGGAAAAAGAGAGAGAGAGAGAAAGGCAGTTGTGCAGTTGTTACGTGACCTCTGCCCTTGTGACGGCAAGACGCTGCTGTAACAATGGTGCTCACGGCTGTGACAATGCTACAAAGTTACCTCGCTACCTTGACGACACCGCGAGAAATTTACCCACAATGCTCTTTTTTTTTTGTTTATGAAAAACTGAAGAGCTTAAGACACATCAATGAGGTATGATGAGACACGCTAAGCGTGTGACCTGTATACATTGTCTGTTGAGGGAGGCCCCCCCGGGCACAGAAGAAGAAAATAGTGGGCCCCTGAATTTTAAAAGAGACACCAATAAAGTTGGGATGATTTGTTGGGCCCCCACAATCCTAGATTACATAGATGTAAGCGTTCGTAGGTACATTTTATTTGTAGAGTATGAGGTAATGAATTAGTACATATATTCTTACAATGATAACAGGTATAGTTCTTTTGTTAAATATGAGGTGATGAACTAATACTACTTGTCCTATGAGGTAATGAACTAGTACATTTATTCTTACAATGATAACAGGTTTAGTTATTTTGTTGAATGTGTGGTGATGAACTAATGCTTTTCCTATGAGGTAATGAACTAGTACATATATTCTTAGAATGATAACAGGTTTAGTTATTTTGTTGAATGTGTGGTGATGAACTAATACTTGTCCTCATAAGGTAATGAACTAGTACATTTATTCTTACAATGATAACAGGTTTAGTTATTTTGTTGAATGTGTGGTGATGAACTAATACTACTTGTCCTATGAGGTAATGAACTAGTACATATATTCTTACAATGATAACAGGTTTAGTTATTTTGTTGAATGAGTGGTGATGTACTAATACTACTTGTCCTATGAGGTAATGAACTAGTATAAATATTCTTACAATGATAACAGGTTTAGTTATTTTGTTGAATGTGTGGTGATGAACTAATGCTTGTCCTATGAGGTAATGAACTAGTACATATATTCTTACAATGATAACAGGTTTAGTTATTTTGTTGAATGTGTGGTGATGAACTAATGCTTGTCCTATGAGGTAATGAACTAGTACATATATTCTTACAATGATAACAGGTTTAGTTATTTTGTTGAATGTGTGGTGATGAACTAATGCATGCTCACTTGGTCTGTGACCACCCCCTCCCCTTTGTTCCTCTCCTTCACTCCCAACACCCATTCCCGAGTTCCACAGGCTCCCGGAGCGTTATACCGGCTCCGACAAACTCACCTCCGGCCTTTGTACACAGTGGCGGCCTTTGCTTTGGGTTGAGGAGGGGGGGGGAAGGAGGGAAGCAATAAAACAATAAAACAGAAACCATTCCAGGGGAAAGGGGGGGGGAGCGTTAAGAGCGTTATGTTACAGAATACAGCCAACACTCAAGGCCCTCTGCCCCATATATGACACTCACCCGAGGCCCCATATATGACACTCACAGAGGCCCGAGTGTAGAAGTCGACACCGTTGTAGATACACAGTAGAGAGAGAGAGAGAGGGGGGGGGGTTGACAAATGACGTCATAACACTGGAAAAAAAGGAGGGGGGCTAAGAAAATTAAATTTAAAGGTTGACGAACTGGGCCGGATTAACCACTTAAGGCCCAGGCCGCAGGATCTGGAAAAAATAAGCCCTCATTTATTAGACTGTTGAGATTCAGTTATTTGCCCCGGTAATTGTCATGCAAGAAAACGGCAAAAAATCAGAATTCTGAGGACATGATGCGACATGGGGGTTGACCTAATTCACTTGACCGTAGTCCATCCCTGATGACCACACCTGTGACGTAGCGAGCTTAACTAGCGCCTGAAGCACAATACCTTTTTATCATCTTTTTAGCGCCCCCCCCCCATTCGAAAACCATATAATATTAAATGTAAAATATACCATTTGGCGCACCTTTGTTAGTAGCGCCCGGGACATGACGCCCCAACCCCTTTGCCCACCCCTCACTACGCCTCTGGACCACACGCTCAAGACTCCGTCACACAGTCAAAACAAAACAACAGCGGCACCTCCAGGGCTAAGGAAGGAGCGTATCTAGCCCTGCCAGTTGCGCCCATGAGCGTATTCTGAGCAACTACAAGATGAGGGCTTTTCCAGTGCGAAGGAATGAGAGTAACTGAATATGTCAGAACATTCCCCGTGCTATAAGGAACTAAAGTCCCGGAAGATGTCCACATGGGGGTGGGGGGGACAGACACCCACCCTCCCCCACCCCACTCCCAATTCTGCGCCCCCAACTAGTTACAAACACTGGGTTTCAATATAAAGACGTCACTCACCTGCGGAGGATGTCCTGACCACAACACAGTACAAGATGAAAGTAAATCCAAAATAGAAACATGACGCCATTGCCATGGTGATTGAATTTAGAGAAACCGGTGATTAAATCGAAGATAAGCACAGAATATTTTATTTATTTATTTATTTTTGGCACGGGTTAAGTTTTTATAGACATGTACATCACCATATGAGCTTCAAAAACAACAATAGTGAATTAAGAAACACTGAAAAATAACCGTGGTGATAGTCTCAATGTTAATAATTGTGGCGGCATAAACAGAAGTATCCAGCTTGAAAAAAAAACGATGTCTGCAATGGTTATGACGTCATCAAATGTTCTCAATTAGTAGAAAGCTGTTGCTGAATTATTTTTTTTTTGTTTAATCCAAGCCTACACACACAAAAAATGTGTAGCTACTGTAAAAAAAAAAACATGTATCGTGTTAATTTTGTAATAACGCGTATCATAAACACCAATATCCATAGAGAATACACCAAAAAAACATCTCTTTTTTTAAAAAAAACGTCAAATACACACTTGAATAATTTCAATTGCGAAAATCCTCTAGCCCAAATTGAAATTATTCAAGTGTGTGTTTGACGTTGAGATGTTTGGATATTGGTGTTTATGATACGCGTTATTCGCATGTTTTTTACAGTAGCTACGTTTTTGTATTAATAAACTGGGATAATGTAACAGCTTTCTATAGTGAGAACATTTGATGACGTCATATGCAGACATCGTTTTTCAAGCTGGATACTTCTGTTTATGCCGCCACAGTATTAACATTGAGACCACGGTTTATTTTCAGTGTTTCTTAATTCACTATTGTTTTGAAGCTCATATGGTGATGTACATGTCTATAAAAACTGGCCCGATGCCAAAAATGGAAATAAATAAAATAAAATATTCTGTGCTTATCTTCGATTTGGCGGTTTCTCTAAATTCAATCACCCATGGCAATGGCGATCATGTTTCTATTTAGATTTACTTTCATATATATTGTTGTGGTCGAGACATCCTCCGCAGGTTTTATATTGAAACCCAGTGTTTAACAACTAGTTGGGGAAGCGCAAGAGGTGAAGTGAGAGAGAGGTGGTGTCTCCCCGTGCCCTATGTAGTCTTCGGGACTAGTTCCTTATAGCACGAGGGAATCTACTGACATATTCGGTTACTCTCTTCCTCCTTTCGGCAGAAAAGCCCTACAACCTTATTCAACTTCAGTCGCTTTCATGAAACTGGCACGGGAGCTAGATACATCGCTTCATAGCCCTAATGCCATCTGATATTTGTTTTGACTGTGTGACAGATCGGACAAGCGGTAGAAGGGCGCTAATTGAAAAGAAGAGATTGGGCAAAAGTTCGAGCGTCATGTCGGGCGCTACTAACAAAGGTGCGCTAAAATGTGTATTTTTTACATTTAATATTATGAGATTTTCGAAAATGGAAGGCATAATAAAAGATGATAAAAGATGATACTTTCAGGCATCTAGTTAAGCTCGCTACGTCTAGTGTGGTAGGGATTGATCAAGTGAGGTCAACCCCATAATCACATCTGTTTCCCGAAATTCTGATTTTTTGCCGTTTTACATGATATTACGGGGCAAATAACGAGTCTCAACAGTCTAATAAATGAGGAGCTTGGCCGATCCTGCGGCCTGGAAAAGCGCTAAGTGTTAATCCGGCTTATTAGAACAGGCCCCCCTCCTTTTTTTCCAGTGTATGACGTCTTTGTCAGCCCCCTCTCTCTCTACTGTGTATCTACAACAGTGTCGGCCTTCGAGGCACTCTGTGAGTGTCATGTGGGACTCAGGTGATGTCGGCCTTGAGTGTTGGCTGTGACATGGCATGCCAATACATACACAGGTGGTTTCTGTTTATTGTTTTGTCTCTACCCTCCTCGGCCCAAAGCAAAGGCCACTGCCGAGGCCCAGGGAGGAAGCTGAACTCGGAATGAAGTGTTGAGAGGAGGAGGAACAAAGGGGAGAGCAGACAGAGTGGTGCATTAGTTCGCATCACCACACACATTCAACAAAATAACTAAACCTGTTATCATTGTAGAGAATATGTAATACTAGTTCGACCCTCATAGGACAAGCATGGATTCATCACCATTCAACAAAAATAACTAAACCCTTACATCATTGTAAAATATATGTACAGTTTCGTACTCATAGGACAAGCATTAGTTCATCACCACACATTCAACAAAATAACTAAATATTTAGAATATTTATACTAGTTCATTACCTCATAGGACAGAGTAATATTGAACATCACCACTCATTCAACAAATAACTAAACCTGTTATCATTTAATGAAATATATGTACTAGTTCTACGCATAGGATTAAGTGTAATCAAATCACCACACATTCAACAAAATAATAAACCTATTATCATTGTAAGTAAATATGCATTACTATATGAGGACAGAGTATTAGTTCATCACCACACATTCAACAAAATGCTAAACCATTATCGTCTAGAGGTATATGTACTTAATTCATTACATAGGAAAAACATTAATTCATCACCACACATTCAACAAGATAACTAAACCTGATAATCATTGTAAATAAATAGCATAGTTCTACCTCATAGGACAAGTAGTATTAGTTCATCGCCTCATATTAACAAAAGTTATACCTATTGTCATTGTGTATTAATACCAATTCATTACCTCATACTCTACAAATAAAATGTGTACAGACGCTTTACATCTGTCTAGGTAACAAATCATCTAACTGTGTCTCTTTTAAAATTCGAGGGCCATTCTTCTTCTGTGCCGAAGCCTCCCTCAGCAGGCAATGCTACAGATCACACGCTGCTTTCGGATGTCTCATCATACCTCGTGATGTCTTAAACTCGGTTTTTCATAAACAAAGAGCATTGTGTGATTTCTCGCGGTAAAATCAGGCGAGGCCGTGAGCACTGTATTTACAGCAGCGTCTTGCCGTCACAAAGGGCAGAAATTCACGTAACAACTGCACAACACTACCACACCCATCCCATTATAAAGCTCGACAGTTAAACTGTTTTCATGTGGCATAACTGCTGGCAAAAATGACAGATAAGGAATACCAAGGGAGTAGTTCAAGAAGTTGATGGATTGGTGAAGTGAGGTAATGAGGGCGGTGTCAGAAGCGCGTACGCACCACCCCCCCCTTGCAAGGCCTGAGACGTAAGCGTGAGTACGGAGTTTCAAGCGACGGCGCTGGACATGTCGGTATTAACACAAATGGAAGCATTAGTTGAATTTGGCAGATATTTTGTCTGGCACATGAGGAGAAGAAATCATGTCAGACTCACATAAGAATAATGTAAGAAAATATGTTACATAAAAATAGTATATAGATTTTCGAGTATTGTAGGGAGAGACGGCCGCAAGATTGGAGCGAAGAAGTTAAACTCGCGCCACTTTTGTCTGTGTAGCTTCAAAGCGTTTCATCAGTGTTACGACACCCCAAAGCGTTACACGTAACAACAAACATAAACAACAAACATAGACTGACTTGGTATACATGGAAGATGTTCAGAGGCAGGAAAAAGAAGCAGAGGCGTACGGGTGAAGTGGAGTGGGATCCCAAACCCCGGATCGGAGAACAAAATATTTTACATTAAATAAGCATTTTTTCATGTCATGGTGTCGAATGTCACCCCCCCCCAAAGAGAAAGCCAAGCCCACCCCAGGCTTCAAATCCTAGGTTCGGCGGTAAATGAGTGAACGGGTAGGCCGTGGCCCGCCAACCCTCGCACCTCCGGGGAGATCGTGAACCAGTGTGTAAGGACTTGCCAGTGGTGTACGGTGGCGCTGTCATGGTGCACAACAGGTAACTCACCGAATATTACCTGGCATAATGGATTATTTATTACCTGCCTAGTAAATCCACTGGATTTGCCGCCGTTCTGGTCGAGCAATTTCTTACCGCCATTTTGATGTTATGAACTCTTCCCACCCGCACCATCCGCTGTTTTATATATCGACAGTTTCCAGTGGCTGATGACACACCTACCATTTGATCATAGTGAAAAACAATAAGCTGTTTTCAATTTGGCAGGGACAGTTTATAATTCCGAACTTAACTGTAAATTAGAAATATCTGAAGCGTGACAGAAAACTGTGGCTAAAAAAAACTTTATGCTTTGTGAAGTCATGAATTAGTCTATTACGTCAATCAATGTTCACCAGATTAATCATAATCAGTCATCAGTTAGACAGTCAATCAGTCATCAGTCAGACAGTCAGTAGCTGAATCATTCGGTCGGTAATCAGCTAGTCACTCAATCAGTCACTAGTTAGACTGTCTTGACATCATGCGTGTGTATGCGAGGCCGTAGTATGTATCATTTACGTTTACATGTAAACTTTGTGCTGGGATGTGCCTGTATTGTTACACTCCATCTCCGGGTGATGCCCTGCGACGCCCCGTGCCCCCTTATAGTCAGGTGCATGCATTCGTTTACACTACAATGAAACCGTACTCGCTGCACAAGATACCTCACTAATAAACACGGGTGAAAACAGGAAAAGCGAAACCGAGAAATACAGAATTTGGTGTTATAATTACTTTGTATATAATCAGTCAAAAAACAAACTCAATTAAATTCACTCCCGGCACATGAAAATTGGGTGGGTTTGGGGGCCACTCTCATATCCCCGCCCTTCGACAATGTGGCGGGGTATTTTTCATAAGTCTCCTAATAACAATTACTATACACTATGCGTCATTATCCCCGTGTTTGAACTTGTTTGTTTTCATTGGTCAGCACAATTTACGTTTTGATCTTCCCTTCAATGGGACACGAAAAATTGTCGATTACTGGTTATAACGCGTCGTCTCAGTACGGCAGAGAGCATCTCCTTCCGCTTGGAGGGGCGATCTGGAGATTCTCATTGTACCAAAAAACTGTTTTATTTTATTTTTTAACCTGGAAAATATTTCGATTACATAACAAAAAAGACAATTCAGGCGACGTAAATGGTGAGTGTGGCAGAAATGTTGGATACTGAACAAAAACAGTGGTGAAGAGACGCATTTGAGTCAGAGGAGGAAAAAGGAGGAAACACGATAAAAGAGACGACCCCGATAAAAATGCCAGTGGCACAAGAAACAATGTCGCGTCGTGCGTGTAACTTGCAAAACACGCGATCGAGACTTTCAAGCGCTCGCCTAACGAGACCCGGGTTGTTGTAGTTTTTTGGGGTCGCGTGAGTGGCTGGGAATGATGTGACTCAATTAGTCGCGTATAGAGCAATAGATGACGTCATGTTTAGTTGGTTTCTTTTGTTTTGCTTTTTTGGCGTTGTTGACCGTCATTTTAGAACATGTCTCCATATCGGGTGGCAGAGGAACTGCTGCCCTAATTTACAAAAAAAAAAAAGTGTGGGGTCATATCCCCGGTAAGGTGCCGTGAATGTGGTCCCCCTCGGCAACTCCGAAATTTTGAATATTATATATATATATATATATATATATATATATATATATATATATATATATATATATATATATATACAATACACAAAAACTATTTATAAATATTCCCCTTAGGTTTGATCGGCAGGCGAGGTTTCAGCAGATCAAATTTTTTTCATATTTTATTGCATTTGACGATTTTAAACTGGATTACTACTGCTGTATTTTCGATTTAATTTTTGAACCCGCACCCGCCTATTAATACATATAATATTTATTTAGTTCCAACAGGCTGCCCCCTCCACAGGTTACTGGGAGAGACTCATTACACCGGTCTCTTAATGCCCATTTATCAGTATTTTTTAGAAGCCCCAAACCGGACAATCTGGAGGATTTCTAGGACAAATGTCAAAATTTAACTGTATACTAATATCTGCAATTTTCACTGCTACAACTTGT
>JAGDYQ010000045.1:3509214-3514214 GCA_021962125.1 Bulinus truncatus
ACTGGGACGGAGAGAGACAGATAATTTTATAATAATATAAACTGGTACTTCTGTCAGAAAAGGAACAGACATGGTAAGGGTTTGAAACGAGATCTATTGGCAAACCTTTAGGTGTGAGGCGAATGTCGGCATTGTCTGGTCTCAGGGTCAACCGAAACTCCGCCCGGCTGGTAAACATTCTGTACGGCTCAGACGTGCCGTGTGTGGTCAGGTCATCTATAAGCACCCCGATGTAGCCCTCGGTCCTGCTGACTATGAGAGAGGACTTGTCCTTGGCCTTGCAGGCGGCATTGATTCCGGCAACGATGCCCTGGACGAGATGAGACAACAGATGTGTATTATTTTGAAAAATTATTTCATTTGAATATAATTCCTACTTGGGTATCGGAAGGGTGAACAATTTAAGCTGTACAGTTTAAAACACCTGCCGGCTAGAGCTAAGTCTTAACTGGCGAAGTGGCACAGACCTGGGATGCAGCCTCCTCATAGCCAGTAGTTCCGTTAATCTGTCCAGCAAAGTAAAGATCAGCTATAAGATGGGTCTCCAGGGTCGGCTTCAGCTGTCTGGGATCCATGAAGTCGTACTCTACGCCATACCCTGAGGAAAAGAAAGAGTCAACAAAACTTTGTTGCCATGAGCCAAAAGAACATTTATTATTTTTTTTTCAGAAAAACAAAATGGCTTCTGTCATATAGTAGAGAAAAAGTATTGCAACAATGTAGAAGGGGGAAGGAACTGAAGAACAACAAAGTAATTTACAGCGTCTGAAGTTTTAAGTACTATGTACTGAAACTGTTGTTTTATGATTAAAAAAATATAATTCCAGGCTTTTAGAACCCCAATTATACGACACACTTTAAAAAAATATAATTCCAGGCTTTTAGAACCCCAATTATAAGACACACTTTAAAAAAAATATAATTAAAGAAATACATCGACTAAACATTTTTAAAACAGGAAACTGAAGAATAAACATCTGCTTGACACCTACTGACTGTCTTTGATTCTCTCTTGCATCGCCAGATGTTGCCAACTTTTTTTTAAATCATGTATCCCTTTCAAAGAACAATTCCAATAATAAAGAACTTAATGCCTATCACATGCTTTATATAAGTTACGGGTGATTGGGGCAAGTGATATTTTATTATTGTCTCTGGAAGGGCCATCCACATGCGTTTAGAGCCACCCTTGTATACAAAGGTGGGACGGATAGCCCAGCGATGTGGAGAGCTCAATAGCAGTCTGAGAGCCATGGATTCGATCCTCTGTGAGGGCCTATTAAATTTGTCCAGGTCAAAAGATGGTTTTAAAAAATCGGTCAAGCCCCACCCGGATACCAGACTTTAGTTGGGGGGAAGTACAGGCAGCTGGCAACATTACATTACTTGTATACAGCTACAGACACATGGTGACTTACCTGGCCTGACCAGTTTACAGTTCTCCAGACCAGGGATAGATCTCATCAGCGCCACCTGGAACTCTTCTGGCATCGTACAGGACATTCCTTGAGGGTAGATCAGGTCAGAGTCCAAACCTAAATGCAGAAAAAAAAAAAAAGAGGCAGTTCACATATCATTCTGCCCAGCTAAACAAACTTATACAATGATCGAAGGAGCATCATCATGTAGTAAAGTGGTCTCCGGTGGGCTGTGGGACATTCAGCCAATCACTATGAAGATTTCATCAACACTGAATGTTAACTTTTTTATAGGGAAGCAACTATTTCTTCAACTCAACATAGAAAAAAATATTTCAGAGTTATTGCCCATTCAATTGAACAATTTCCTAGTTCAACACTGGCGTGTAGCGAAAGTGGACTGTTAAACTAAAAACCTTAAATAGCCTTTAGGTTGTAAACTAAAAGTCTTCCAGCTACATTGTTTTTTACCTTCCGGTTCCAGCCAGATCTGATGAGACTTTCTCTGGAATCTCAAAATTTTTGATTCGATAGAAGGGCAGTAGCTGAAACAAAATTAAAAAATAAATAAAAACCATTTATATATATATATAAAGAATGAGAAACGAGGAGTTTGATTTGTTCAAAATACACAATGACGTCATAAAACATGCGCCCACGCCCCCGCCAAACACTTGCTCCGTAAAACAAAATACAACCAATTATCATACTGTAAAGTAATTAAAGGAATTACTTCATATCCCATGATTTCTAAAAAAAAAAAAAGGGGGGGGGGGGCAGATGAAGGGCAGAATTAATCTGATACACAAGACCACGCCCCCGCCGTACCTCCCCCCCCCCAACTAAAGCCAGGCACCCAAAATTTAAAGCTGGGTAAACTCAGGGAACTTTCACAGGGACCTGGGACCACTCCTCCCCCCACCTCCCCCCGGGGGTTGACAGCTGGCCACTCTGTTTATTTATTTCAATGTTTGTATGGGGAAATTTTTTTTGTGATGGATTTTTGAGGCACACATATTCTTGCTCCATGACAATGTGTGATTCAATAATTAATTTTACAATTAATTTTGTTGTTGTATTTAATAAATGTATTTAAAAAAAAATATTCTCAATATACCAATCAAGGGATGTAGCCGTGTATAGCTTTCGCGGAAGACACTAATAGATTGGGTTACTTCCCTTGCATCAATAATACTTCAATTATGCGTCTACAGATGAGAAAGTTGCCGGTTGATTTGCCCCGTAATGTCTGTTATTTAAACATGATAAGATTAAAACTTATTTCAAAATTAAAAAATATATATATATATGTATATATATATATATATACATATATATATATATATATATATATATATATATATATATATATATATATATTAGGAAACGTTTAATTTAAAATCTTTTTTTTTTATTCGTGTCTTGTTCTTTCTAAACAGGAAAAAAAAATAATTTTAACCCAATAAACCTACACCCTAGCCACAACCCCCCTACCCAAAGCGACACACCATTCTTCCACACAATTCACCATGAATGAAATCATGGGTCAAACTGTGTCCCCCCTACCTCCCCCCCCCCCCCCCGCACAAAATGTCTATGAGCAAATAAGGAGTAAATAGAAACAAAGAAAAACATCAACAGGGATACAGACATATACCCCCCCACACACACACACCCTTCCAACTGCCGGAGCCCGAGGTTGTCTTTATTAATTTAGATTAATCCATACATGCAGCTGCCAGAACAGTATCACTGTACTCCCTTGTGTGTTTGTATGTGGGAGTACGTGTGTGTGTTGTGTGAGTACGTGTGTGTGTATGAGAGTACGTGTGTTTGTATGTGTGTACCTGTGTGAGTACGTGTGTTTGTATGTGTGTACCTGTGTGAGTTGGTGTGTGAGAGAGTACGTGTGTGTGAGAGTACGTGTGTGTGAGAGTACGTGTGTGTGAGAGTATGTGTGTGTGAGAGTATGTGTGTGTGAGAGAGAGTACGTGTGTGTGAGAGTATGTGTGTGTGAGAGAGAGTACGTGTGTGTGAGAGTACGTGTGTATGAGAGAGTACGTGTGTTTGTATGTGTGTACCTGTGTGAGTACGTGTGTGTGTGAGAGTACGTGTGTGTGAGAGTACGTGTGTGTGAGAGTACGTGTGTGTGAGAGTACGTGTGTGTGAGAGTAAGCAAGCCCTATCGGCCACATTGACTGTGAGTAGTTGTTTTAATCTCGTGGCATTTCATCGGCTGGACCCAGCTGTCTTTACTTCATCACAACCGACTGGAGGATGAAGGGAAGGAGTGGGGGGGGGGGATACACAAACTTGACTCGCCGCGCTGGGCTAATTACGCCCCTTGTTTGTTAAGAGAGTCCTTATAAATAATACTTAACAGCGCCACCCTCCCCTATCTCTCCTCCCCCTCCGTTCTCCAACTGAACGCCCCCTCCCCCAATACACTGAACCTCTAACATCATAACAAGACCAACAGACGACCAAACTGCCAGCAGGTGCTCCCATACTTTGCACAGCTCTGGATGTTCTATTTTTAGACAGTGCACATCTTCGCGCTCTGACGCACGAGAGAGGATGAAGGATGGGATACACGCCCCCTTCCTCCCCCCCCCCACCCCGCTCCACAATGGGGGTCAGGCTGGTCTCTTGGCGTTTATAAAACAATGTCGCGTGTGTATTATGAGTTTACGCGGGTCGGCTCGGTGCAATCCTCCGTCTGTGGTATTACAAACACATTTTGTTTTATTATTATCATTATTGTCAACACTTGCGCTGGTCGTGCTATAAATAGAACTCTACCGGAAGTAAGTTATAAAAAGTGGCACACAAAACACGTGACGCACACAAACACGTGACACACACCATCCCTGCTTTATTCCCAAAAATATAATCTCGACCTCTCGGGGCTGAAACCGTTGAAAAGATATAGGCCTACATTCCTTAGACACATTCTCTGGATCACAACCTCCGCTCAACTTTCCCTTCCAGACACTTCTCTCGCCCCCCCCCCCCTTTATCCCCAGCAACTTATTTTTAAAAGAGTGTTATGTCAAGCAATGCAGTTTGATGCCAGATTTTTACAATGCACCAAAAGATTTTTTTTTTTAATTTAATTACGGTTGTTAGTAGTATACATATATATTTTAAATACATAACGCAACATGCAGAATTGTAGTTAATGCTTGCGGTTGACTAAGAGTTATTGCTCTTTGATTTCTTCTTGAAAAGAGCCAAGACTTGGTGCCCTAAGGTCGTGAGATAAAATCGGCCTGTGTCTCGCAGATGCTAGAGACGGCCATTTTGAGCCGTATGGTCAGCTGGCTTCACGACACGTCCAGCACGGACTCCTCCAGACGTGGACACTCGTGCAGCAAGTGGTCAACCGTTCCCCCGTCCTCCCTACAGCGGCGACAACGGGGAGTCGTATTTGGGTCTCAGGTCCCCGAAAGTAGACATCATTCGGGCAATGCCCAACGTGTTCAAAGCTGGCCCAGGGTGTTCAATGCTGGCCCAGCGTGCTCAAAGCTGGTCCAGTATGTTCAAAGCTGGCCCAGTGTGTTCAAAGCTGGCCCAGTGTGT
>JAGDYQ010000045.1:3519214-3544202 GCA_021962125.1 Bulinus truncatus
GAAATGTTTCAACCTTTTCTTCTCACGCTGTTTCGATGAGGTATAGCGCCTAGAGACCAACTTGAGCCATTGTACAATACCTAGGGCCAACGTGAGCCATTGTACAATACCTAGGGCCAACGTGAGCCATTGTTTATTTATGTTGACTGTATTCAGCCCCGAGTTACGGCCCCTAACCTGTCTCTCTTTCCTTTAACCTCTTAATACAAATTATAACAACAACAACAACAACAACAACAACAACGTTGCAGCACCAGCTTGTATGCATGCTATACCCACCCTGAACCTGACTGTCCAGCAACAAACCTATAACATGAACCTGCCAAGCAAGCAATAAGCCTACAGCCTGAACCTGTCAGTCCAGCAATATGACCGCACCCTGCAAGTTCCATTTTTGTCACACCCTTGAACAAAACTGAATCGTTCATTTCATTTCCCCCATCGTTCACCGATGGTGCCCCCTCTGCACCGGGGCTTTCCCCCATCAATCATCCCCCCCCATTCCCTGCCCTCCATTCACTCAGCACCACTGGAGGCGGGCGGGGAGGGAAGGGGGGGGTGCTATTTATTAAGGACCCACTCTCCTCCCTCCCCCCCCCAACCCACTCCAAAACATCCTAGATGTTATGCGCCATCTGCCAGGTATCAAAATGTTTTGGTCATGCCTTCAACAGATTACATCCCCATCCCACAACGTCCGGAACATGGGGGGGGGGGGGGGGGGGGAAGAGAGAAATGTAAAAAAATAAATAAACTATAATAATGAAGACTAACCCCGACCCACTTCTTGTGTTAGGGGCCACTACGGATTAAGACGCCTCAAGCATATACACCCCCCACCCACCACCACCCGCGGCAAACTGAAACTATTCACCTTTCCCCGACGGCTCCCCCCCCCTAGGACCTGAGAGAACATTAAACTTATTTTACTGTATGAGCCATTCAGAGCCATATCATGCTAATCCAAGGGTCGGCCCGGCTTACAACGCTTCTTTCAAAACTGTATGAAAAAAAATTAATACAAAAAATATATATCCACTTACACAGAGGTTCTGAAATTGGTACGCTTCGCGGGCCCCCAGATATGAAAACTTATTTATTCACGCGATCCGTCAATTAAAGGGGGAAAAAAAAACAAGCACGGGTGAGGGTTGTAATTATGCGCACCATCTGTTCAATATCAATTCAATCATTATAATTTATTTGTGACCCGACCTTGGGATTCGACTGCGGCCCACCAATGGGTCTGGACCAGAGGTGTGCGGATCTTGAAATTTAGCGTCCGCGTCCGTCCATGGATTTCTATCAATGATCCGCGTCCGCAGAATCTTACAACATTGGTTTGCAGTTAGTCCGCATTGCTGAAATTTAGCTGTTTAAATGACTTGAAATTTTTTTTAACATTAATGTTATCATTCCTGTTTAACATCCCTCCCTGTTTTTTATTGTTCAAAAAGCCACTTTTATTTATTGATTTATTTTCAGATTCAGTGGCAAAAGTTTACGAATAAGTAAAGTATCTATTAAAACTAAATTATTATAGGCAAGGGCGCGAGGATCCACGTCAGTCCGCAACTTAACCATACGAAGCGTCCGCTGTCCGTCCGTGGATTCGGAAAAGTCTGCGGATCTGCGTCCGCTGTCCGTCCGTGGATTCGGAAAAGTCTGCGTCCGCTGTCCGTCCGTGGATTCGGAAAAGTCTGCGTCCGCTGTCAGTCCGCGGATTCGGAAAAGTCTGCGGATCTGCGTCCGCAAGCGGACGCGTCCGCTATCCGCTCATCTTTGGTCTGGACCCACACACTGAGAACCACTGCACTAATACGCCAGGAGAAATCTCCAGCCACCGTACTTACCGCGCCGCCAAAAAAACCCGCCAGAAAAGTAAAAGTACAAACGAATTCAAAATTTAGGCCTATTTATACATCCTATGATCTTTATTTTTTTTTCATTTGTGTCTCCGTTACTTAAAAAAAACGTAAAAGTCGCCACAAAGCCGCCAACCCGCCAGTGAGTTGAGACTCCCGCCGACGCACGAAAATACACCGCCAAAAACTGGCGAGAAAACCCGCCAAACGTGGCAAAAAAACAGCTACGCTAGTTAGACACTTGCGTATCAAAGCCAGAGAGGTTTACTTATCTTTAGTGGCCAACGGAATGAGAATATAAGGGGGGAAATTATCCCGTTATCTTAACTTCGTCAGGAAGTCGGCAAACAATCTTTTTCATCTCTGCAAGGGGTGGGGGGGGGGAGGTCTTTTCATCCTCAACGCGGGCGCATCAAACACGCCGCAGGTTCACATGATTTGAAAAAATATGCTCTTATTTATTGCCTGTGATAAAATATAGGTGCGCACAAGCTGCGCAGAAACAACAGCAACAACAACAACAAAACTTCAGCCGCTTGGAGCAGATGGAGGGAATTCCCGAAACAGTTTTAAAAGTTGAGATGAGAAGAATGACCGAAACATGGTTCTCTGATGGGGGAATTCCCTTAACAATTTTTTTAAGCTTAGTTGACAACACGGTTACAATGTCAACAACAACAACAACAACAACAACTCAACTGCACCAACGTGGTTCAGTTGGGGGGGGGGGGGGATTCGCGTAACAATTTTTTTAAAGTTCAGATGACAACAATGACTGGTCAAAACCACAACTTGGGGGGTTGGGGGGTTGGGGGGGGGAGAGAGTAACTAATTAAAATCATTACACTACATGATCGTTTCAATGCCACTGACAACGATACAGAGAATGCTGAAGCCACAACGATCGTTCATCAGAAGCGGGGAGATAATCAGCGTTACACAAACAAAACTAGTTTTTTTTTTTAAATATTGGCTTTTATTAAAATGAACCAATATGTAAATTAAAAAAAAAAAAGTAATTCCTGGGTGTTTGGATGGTTACAGATAGTCATAGAGGTTATACTGACCGAAATAAAAACCAGTAGAGCGCCCCACGTGAAAGAGTTATTTCATCTTGAAGGAAATCAATTAATCTTGTACAATGAGAAGTTGGACACAGTACGTAGCAATCAATGAAACGTTGAATATACTCCATAATATGCTCATGTTACAATTGCTGTCATTTCATAAACAAGATATATATATATATATATATATATATATATATATTTCATATTTAAAAATCAATATTCTTTATTTGTATTCAAACTAGTTGTGACCATTTTTAGATACAAAACAATCACACACGCACACACACACACACACACACACACACAAAGTGCCGTACAATCTCTCCTTAACCCCCCCCTTCCCTTCCCCCAGACAGCCAAACATGGAGACAGACAGCCGTGCGTTCATACTGCGCAACACACAGATAGAGAGTCACTGTATCCCTACATCGTATTATTATTAATAATAATACCATCACTGGCATGTACATACGTGTTTGTTACACGTGACCTTTACACACACACACACACACACATTAGGGCTGCCAACTACTTGCTTGAAGAATTATCCAGAAAATATATGACAAAAAAAAAACAAAGGCAAAAACCACCATTTCAAGTTCTTCAACATACAGTACTGCCTGAGGCAGTGGTCAAAAAGGAGGAGGAGGGGAAGGGTAAACGGAAAGGTGGACACAGTATCAGGGCAGCGGTTAAACTATAGAAGGCCCCTCCCCCCAAGTACTGACCACGCAAGTCCAAACAATGTACTCTGGTACAGGTACTAGGTACAACAAGTAACAAGTACCGCCATCACTGGTATTTATGTACTCTGGTACAGGTACTAGGTACAGCAAGCAGCACGTACCACCATCACTGGTATTAATGTACAGTGGTACAGGTACTAGGTACAACAAGTAGCAAGTACCACCATCACTGGTATTAATGTACTCTGGTACAGGTACTAGGTAAAACAAGCGGCAAGTACCACCATCAATGGTATTAATGTACTCTGGTACAGGTACTAGGTACAGCACGCGGCAAGTACCACCATCACTGGTATTAATGTACTCTGGTACAGGTACTAGGTACAGCAAGTATCACCTTCACTGCTATTCACACTCATCACAACAGACATTTAACAAGAGGGAAAATAAACATCTCTGACGGTAAAGAATAATATCTTTGAGCAGCCAAACTAGGCGAAAAAACAAAAAAGCGTCAAATAAATTGATGAATTACAGCTTATACAGCGACAAGACAACATATCTTTAATTAGCCTGACTCACAGACAAAGAGTTAAATCTCTTAATGAATCATGCAACAACAAAACACACACACACAACCCTGTCGTCTGCTCGAGAAATAACGAAAATAAATAAAGCTTCTTTTAAGCCGAGTGTGGCTTATGTAGAAAACATAAGGTCACCACCCTCCGCCCCTTTACCCTTTACATCCCAACTCCGCCAAACTGTATCCCCCCTCCCTCATTGTGTACAACCACTCCCCCCCCCACCCCGACCCCAACAAGTTAAGTGGACAACAAAGAGACCAGGTCAATTTGTTTTGTTGCAAGCGTCACCTCTCTTTCACTCTCTCTCTCTCTCTCTCTCTCTCTCTCTCTCTCTCCCACCCTCCCTTGTTATTCAATCTTCAAGTCTGTCAGGTAAGTGCATTCCACAGCAGACGATCAGGCCTGGAACCCTGGGAACCTGCACAGACATACATTCAAAGAAACATTCCTTTTCTTCATCTCTATCTTCCATTCCCCCCCACCCTTTTGTCTTTCCTTTTTTTTTTCTTTCTCTCTTTTTTCTTTCTCTCCTTCACACCAACCTTTGTGTTTCTCATGACCAGATTGTTCTCGCTTTCTTTTTTATTTGTGTGTGCACTATATGTATACACACATCTCAGTAGATGGTGTCTACAGAAACTGACGTACTGGGAACCGCCGTCTGTTTCCCCCCCCCCACAGGGAACCGCCGTCTGTTTCCCCCACAGGGAACCGCTGTGTTTTCCCCCCACATGGAACCGCTGTTTTCCCCCCACAGGGAACCGCTGTCTGTTTTCCCCCCACAGGGAACCGCTGTCTGTTTTCCCCCAACAAGGAACCACTGTCTGTTTTCCCCCCACAGGTAACCGCTGTGTTTCCCCCCACAGGGAACTGCTGTGTTTTCCCCCTACAGGGAACCGCTGTCTGTTTTCCCCCCCCCCCACAGGGAACCACTGTCTGTTTTCCCCCCACAGGGAACCGCTGTCTGTTTTCCCCCTACAGGGAACCGTTGTCTGTTTTCCCCCCACAGGGAACCACTGTCTGTTTTCCCCCCACAGGGTACCGCTGTCTGTTTTCCCCCACATTTCCAACCAACATCTAATAAGTAAGGGGAAGCTACACTAAACCTCTCCGTGGGTCAATTTCTCACCTGACAGTATTGTTTCCGGGAGGGGATGGGCTTTTCTAGGCGCGGATTCTAGATTCCGACAGACCCTGACATTTAAAAATAAACAATCCTGGAAGTTGAAAAGAGATCGCGGGTGTTGGGTGGTGAAATGGCAGAGTCTCTGGTTACCGTTTTTAATAGATAAAATAAAAGTAAGCATTTCATAGGCCAGTGATCATTAATGACAATGAGCATTTCATAGGTCAGTGATCATTAATGACAATGAGCATTTCATAGGCCAGTGATCATTAATGACAATGAGCATTTCATAGGCCAGTGATCGTTAATGACAATGAGCATTTCATAGGCCAGTGATCATTCATGACAATGAGCATTTCATAGGCCAGTGATCATTAATTACAAAAAGCATTTCATAGGCCAGTGATCATTAATTAATTACAATGAGCATTTCATAGGCCAGTGATCATTAATGACAATGAGCATTTGATAGGCCAGTGACAATTAAAAATACCATGAGCATTTCATAGGTCAGTGACCATATGGTTGATTAATTTCTTTTGAATCAAAGTGAAGGTATTACACCCAATGCGATCGGTATTGGTGAGGCTGCTAGACCCGACTAGCTTTTGGTTGAGGGGTGTGGTGGTCGCTGGTTCAAATCTCAAATGCTAGTTACTCCACCCCTCAACCCTAAAGAGTCTAGGGGGTGGGGGTTGTCCGCTGGGGGGGGGGCTTGTTTTGTCAGTGGTAGTTCGTCCGCTAGGGTTTTTTTTTCGTCCCACACTCGTAACATATACCACCAGCACCACAACACTGTACCGGAGATTCCCTAAATGACTAACTAGAACGTGTTTGCTCCTACGTGAGAAGAGATGAAACTGGCTGCTCCAGAAGAAACAGTCGAAGGAAGTGTGTGTGTGGGGGGGGGCAACAGGCAATAAGGTAGTGGGGGGCAACAGGCAATAAGGAAGTGGGGGCAACAGGCAATAAGGAAGTGGGGCAACAGGCAATAAGGAAGTGTGGGGGGCAACAGGCAATAAGGAAGTGTGGGGGGCAACAGGCAATAAGGAAGTGGAGGCAACAGGCAATAAGGAAGTGGGGGCAACAGGCAATAAGGAAGTGTGGGGGGCAACAGGCAATACGGAAGTGAAGCAACAGGCAATAATGAAGTGGGGGCAACAAGCAATAAGGAAGTGGGGGGGGGGGCAACAGGCAATAAGGAAGTTGGAGGCAACAAGCCATCAGGAGCAGATGCCTTTAGAACAATTGCAATCTAAAGATGTGAAGAGACAAGTCACCAAGACGCGAGCACGAGAGAAGAACAAAAAAAAACAACAACAACAACGCGTCGACTCTTGTTGCCATCAGACCCCCACCGGCATTCAAACCCGGGCAGTTGTCCTCCGATTGAAATGTGGGCGGGGCGTTTTGTTTTTTAAAAATATAAAGATCTTGAAACAAGCCGTTAGAAGTTTATAGCGACCACGACTAAACAATATAGGTTGGGGGGGGGGGAAGGGGGTCTGAACAGGAGGAACGCAGGGAGGAGGTGGGGGGGGAGGTGAAGAATTTTTTAACCGAAAAAAATCTGCTCCCACCTCGCTCACCTTGAAGAAACCACCTCGCTCACGTACAGCTACGGCCAACTCTCTCTCTCTCTCTCACACACACCCACACATTGACTTACACACACATCGACTCACACACACATACGGCCAACACTTCACGCGAAACGTTTAAGAGAGAGAGCAGAGACTTGCCTGGCTCATTCTCTTTTGGATAACTGTCTCCAGCTAGTGGGTGAGTAGAGTCTGTCTAACTGTGAGCAGTGTCTGTCTAACTGTGAGCAGTGTCTGTCTAACTGTGAGTAGAGTGTCTTACCGAGAGCAGTGTCTGTCTTACCGAGAGCAGTGTCTGTCTTACCGAGAGCAGTGTCTGTCTTACGGTGAGCAGTGTCTGTCTAACTGGGAGTAGAGTCTGTCTTACCGAGAGCTGTGTCTGTCTTACCGAGAGCAGTGTCTGTCTTACGGTGAGCAGTGTCTGTCTAACTACGAGTAGAGTCTGTCTTACCGAGAGCTGTGTCTGTCTTACGGTGAGTAGTGTCTGTCTAACTGTGAGTAGAGTCTGTCTAACTGTGAGTAGAGTCTGTCTTACGGTGAGCAGTGTCTGTCTAACTGTGAGTAGAGTCTGTCTTACCGAGAGCAGTGTCTGTCTTACGGTGAGCAGTGTCTGTCTAACTGTGAGTAGAGTCTGTCTAACTGTGAGTAGAGTCTGTCTAACTGTGAGTAGAGTCTGTCTTACCGAGAGCAGTGTCTGTCTTACGGTGAGCAGTGTCTGTCTAACTGTGAGTAGAGTCTGTCTTACAGAGAGCAGTGTCTGTCTAACTGTGAGTAGAGTCTGTCTTACCGAGAGCAGTGTCTGTCTTACGGTGAGCAGTGTCTGTCTAACTGTGAGTAGAGTCTGTCTTACCGAGAGCTGTGTCTGTCACCGAGAGCAATGCCTGTCTTACGGTGAGCAGTGTCTGTCTTACCGAGAGCAGTGTCTGTCTTACCGTAAGCAATGTCTGTCTTACTGTGAGCAGTGTCTATTTAAATGTGAGCAGTGTCTGTCTAACTGAGCAGACAGTGCATAAAATTGAGGCATCTTTGTAACTGTGAGCAGTGTCTGTCTTACTGTGAGCAGTGTCTGTCTAACAGTGAGCAGTGTCCGCGTAACTGCGTACCTGACTTGTGTTACATGAAACCAAGCGTGTGAGGCGGGGGCGTGCCTCCACTATGCACGGTGGGGGGGGGGGGAAGGGGGAGCACTCCGCCCCATAAACTCACGCAACACACAGACTTTCTAAGTGTGTTCTACACACAAGACGAAGTGGTGTGTAGCATCAACAATCGATCTAGGTCAACAACAACAGCCGAAGTATTTCAAACACGGGCCATAGGTTACACAGAACAACAAGTGTAGACGGTAATCAGGTCAACAGCACACACCCGGGGGTGGAAACAAATGTCTTCAACACAAAACAAAATAAAAAAACAAAAACATTTTAACCAGCTGGGGGGGGGGGGGGAGAGAAAAAGGGGGGGGGGGCGTGGGGGGAGTGGGTAAAAGAATATTTTTCAAACTACTCACGGGATAAATATGCACGAAAGAATGTGACGAGAGAAGGGGAGGGGAGCACCATGCTAAATGGAGAGAGAGAGAGAGAGAGAGAGAGAGAGAGAGAGAGAGAGAGATGTTTCAAGAAATTGTGTTTTCCTTACCTAGTTAGTCTACTGGTACTGCTGTGTGTGTGTGTGTCTGTGTGTGTGTTTGTAGTTTGAACAGGAGGGGGGGAGGAGGGGGGAGAAAGAGAGGGGGCGGGTGAAGATGATACCACAAGTTGTTGGGTTATGACATGTTCTCACCGATCATTATGTGTGTTTGTGCGTGTCTGAGCGCGCACGTGTGTGTGTGTGTGAGCACCAGAGAGTGTTCGTTGTGTGTGTGTACGCGTGCGATGTTGTTTTTTTTTATTTTGTCTGTCAGCGTTGTGGGTCTGTGTGTTTGTTTGTCTGTTTTCGGTCAGTTTGTATGTCTGTGTGTTTGTTTGTGTTTTCGGTCAGTTTGTATGTCTGTGTGTTTGTTTGTCTGTTTTCGGTCAGTTTGTATGTCTGTGTGTTTGTTTGTCTGTTTTCGGTCAGTTTGTATGTCTGTGTGTTTGTTTGTCTGTTTTCGGTCAGTTTGTATGTCTGTGTGTTTGTTTGTCTGTTTTCGGTCAGTTTGTATGTCTGTGTGTTTGTTTGTCTGTTTTCGGTCAGTTTGTATGTCTGTGTGTTTGTTTGTCTGTTTTCGGTCAGTTTGTATGTCTGTGTGTTTGTTTGCCTGTTTTCGGTCAGTTTGTATGTCTGTGTGTTTGTTTGTCTGTTTTCGGTCAGTTTGTATGTCTGTGTGTTTGTGAGTGCTCTGTTTGTTTTCGGTCAGTTTGTATATCTGTGTGTTTGTGAGTGCTCTGTTTGTTTTCGGTCAGTTTGTATGTCTGTGTGTTTGTGTGTGCTCGGTCTGTTTTCGGTCAGTTTGTATGTCTGTGTGTTTGTGTGTGCTCTGTCTGTTTTCGGTCAGTTTGTATGTCTGTGTGTTTGTGTGTGCTCTGATGTATCTTGCTGTATGCATGCATTGTGGGTGCGTTTGCTAAGAGAGTGTGTGTTTGTGAATGTGCGAGGGTTAAATGCGTTGTATCCGTCGATGTATGTGTGCGGGTGTGTTCGGTGTGTGTATGTGTAAATATACATGTGTTCTAGGCTACTAGCTAGAGGTAAATATACATGTGTTCTAGGCTAGCGATTAGATGTAAATATATATATTTACTTCTATATCATATCATATACATATCTAATCTTTCTTCTGCATATCATCTATATATCTAATCTATCTTCTGCATATCATTTATATATCTAATCTATCTTCTGCATATCATCTGTATATCTAATCTATCTTCTGAATATCATTTACATATCTAATCTATTTTCTGAATATCATCTATATATCTAATCTATCTTCTGAATATCATATATATATCTAATCTATCTTCTGAATATCATTTATATATCTAATCTATCTTCTGAATATCATCTATATATCTAATCTATCTTCTGAATATCATTTATATATCTAATCTATCTTCTGAATATCATCTATATATCTAATCTATCTTCTGAATATCATTTATATATCTAATCTATCTTCTGAATATCATCTATATATCTAATCTATCTTCTGAATATCATTTATATATCTAATCTATCTTCTGCATATCATCTACCGATTTTAAAAAGAAAAGAAAAAAACAAAAAATCGAGTGGATGGACTAACGCAACCTATGCCCCCCCACAGCCGCCACTGTGTGTGTGTGTGTGTGACACGATCAGCATACAATACGACAACACACGTGTACATACAAACACACACACACACACACACAGGCTACCTATCGATGTAGCAACCACGTGACATAGCCGGCTGATAAAAACCCACGGAAAGACAGATCTATTAGATGAACCCCCACCCCCCCTCACCCCCGTTCTTCACGAAAGTGAGACAGTCGAAAGATCAAACAAAGAGGTGACCCGGGGGGGGGGGGGGAGGTAGGGAAGGGGACTCATTCACGACATCCAACCACCCTCCCCCCCTACCCCATCATCTCGCCCGCAATCCCTTCCCCTCCACAGCAGACACCAAATCCTTTGAGCTGATCCATGCTTAAGGAGGTTTAGTAGATATTTAAAAAAAGAGAGAGAGAGAAAAAAGAGACATACATACATACACACACACACACACACATCAACACACGTACACAAACAAAGGGAGAAAAATGGGATAACCGGGGGGGGGAGGTTACTCATGAAGGCAACTATCGTTAAAAGTTACATCCCTTTGTTCGGCGCAGGCGACCATTTCATTATTCAAGCGGGCAAAGTTATCACCCCCCTCCCCTTGACTTCACGTCGTGGTTTTGAAACGGCACCTCCTCAGCCACGCTCCAATATTTTCTGTAAGGCATTCCACACCACGCGATGCAAACTAAAGGCGGCGACGCTGTAACTATGGTGCTCGTTTAAAAAAAAAAATAAAAGCGTCGATAGTAACGACTCGTTTCTGTGCATGTAATGTTTTCAGGACACTGTGAAGACCGAAGGGAATTTTCTCAGGTTATGGTGAACAAATTCCCGCACCGTCTCCCGTGGTTCCTCGGCTGGCCATTGCACCCCCCCCCCCCGGTCATGGCGTGGATGAAAGAAGGGCACAACAAAAAAAATTGTCCCATTTGGAGGGGGGAGGGGGGGCATTTTTTTTAGGAGGGACGGGTGGTCGTGCGATAAATTGATCGGCTGTCGACCTGAGAGTCCCTGGTTCGATGGATTGGGGGGGGGTTCTGTCCTTACAAACTGACGGCCATACAAACAAGCTGCCCAGTTATTACAAAAGTCGCATTCCATTATCATGGTCATTAACCCCCCCCCCCGGGGGCACTCACTGCAGGTGTTTGCAGGAAAAAAAGAATCAGTTGTTTTGGTTTTTGGACGCTCTGAAGATTTTTTTTTTTTTGTTTTAAATTCTACAATTTCAATTTTAAAAAAAATGTTCAACTTCAAGTTCAGCTCTGTTCAGGTCTGCGCGCTAGTTGCCAAATTCATCACAATCCAACGCACTTCTTGTGAGGTGGGGGGGGGGACGGACTTCGGTCCATCCACCCCCCACCCCACCCCTTTCCTAAAATTTACGCCACTGTTGACGACCATGCTATGTTGACCGGCAGGACACTCCACACACACACACACATTTTTCAATATATCCACCTAGCCGATATATGGTCTCCTGGTGGAGAGACAAATGGACACATCACAACACACAACCATCTTGTTGTGGTGCTTTCATAGGTCAGTTCAGTGGACTTATTACAGACCTGGTGGCGCCCATTCTCTTTAATATTTTTTTTTTTTTGGCTGTACCAGGGACTGGGGCCGTGCACCCATTCCACATACAGCGCGTACAACAGAGTAAAACAAAACTGTCATTAAACAAAGAGGATTTAAAAAAAAAAACGTTTTTAACCCAAAAAATAAATCAACCAGCCCCTTCTCCCCCCCCCCTACCTCCCCCGGGGTTTTAGTGAAACGGACACAGGATCAGTTTGAAAACTAAAATAAATAAACAAATAAGCCCCCCCCCCCCCATAAACCAAGTGGCGACTAATTGATCCGTGCTGAGCAGCAGTCTGTTACCCAACAACAACAACAACAACAACAACAACAATGCTGTTCAAGTTATGAATTATCGCTCCTTGCTATTTACTAGGCGGGGATTCGTGAATCGAATGGATTGGCCACAATGTAACTAGCCTGGCTACACACACACACACACTCGCGGGCGCGCGCGCACACACACAACTGTCGTACCAGTGAATTAAGGTCACTGACCTATATAGGGGCAGAGCGTCTTGTCTCACTAAAGGGGCAGCAGTGAATTATGCCCATTCCAGCCATCATTCTTTTCGCCCTTTTAAAACCAAGAAGTTCTGGGTGCGGCAAAACTGTAGGCGCCACGTGGGTTGTCTGTGTCGCCATAACGACTGAGTTCAATCAGTGACGGCCGAAATGCGGCTCTGTGATAAGTTCTGTGTGGCTCTCAGTGAGACGGTTGTTATTATTTACACCGTCTCAACACACTTACATGAAATGACCACGCTTCCGCTCTTTAAATCATTTCTCTTACGACATTCAACCCCCCCCCCTCCAGAAAATGTAAAGGTATCACCCAATAACCCGCCGTATGTACCACCCTCTGTTACCAGATTGTGTTTTTTTTTTCGCAAATTAGCTACTTTTGAGCGCAATGCGCTACCAAAAACATACACAATTTATAAGCAGCCCAATATATGACATAATTAATAATATTTAGGCGGCCAAAAAAAAAAACCCAGTAATGTGCGCGCTACTGTGCGCTACTCTCTCTCTCTCTCTCTCTTTCATAATTTTGCGTCATCTTGGTCCAGAAAAAAAACCAAAAATGATCTGATAGCGCCGAACGTGAGAGACAACTGGAAGTGAACCGGCCGAGGTGGACCCGACCTGACGGCCGCGGTTGGTCTCCACCTGACGCAGCAGAAAAGCGCACGCATTGGTAAAACAGCAGGATGAGAAACTGATTATAAGGTCACGAGCTCCATCAACACAGACAAGAGGTCCAAGTTTTTCCGCCACCACCAACCCCCCCCCCCACCCCCGGACTGTAAATTTGCGCGAGTTAAGGAAAAAAAATTTCAAACTTTTCGGATTCATAATTCACGAAGACCGAGCGACCCTGGAGAAAATGTTTGAAATGTATCTCGTTCAGCGCCTGGCCTATATAAGCATTACAACTCTCATTCAGCGCCGGGCCTATGTAAGCATAACAACTCTCATTCAGCGCCGGGCCTATGTAAGCATTACAACTCTCATTCAGCGCCGGGCCTATGTAAGCATAACAACTCTCATTCAGCGCCGGGCCTATGTAAGCATTACAACTCTCATTCAGCGCCGGGCCTATGTAAGCATTACAACTCTCATTCAGCGCCTAGCCTATGTAAGCATTACAACTCTCATTCAGGCCTAGCCTATGTAAGCATTACAACTCTCATTCAGGCCTAGCCTATGTAAGCATTACAACTCTCATTCAGGCCTAGCCTATGTAAGCATTACAACTCTCATTCAGGCCTAGCCTATGTAAGCATTACAACTCTCATTCAGCGCCGGGCCTATGTAAGCATAACAACTCTCATTCAGCGCCGGCCTATGTAAGCATAACAACTCTCATTCAGCGCCGGGCCTATGTAAGCATTACAACTCTCACTCAGCGCCGGGCCTATGTAAGCATAACAACTCTCATTCAGGCCTAGCCTAGGTAAGCATTACAACTCTCATTCAGCACCGGGCCTATGTAAGCATTACAACTCTCATTCAGCGCCGGACCTATGTAAGCATAACAACTCTCATTCAGGCCTAGCCTATGTAAGCATAACAACTCTCATTCAGCGCCGGGCCTATGTAAGCATAACAACTCTCATTCAGCGCCGGGCCTATGTAAGCATTACAACTCTCATTCAGCGCCTTTAGTAAATAGCAATGTGGTCAAATGTGGCTCTTAGCTCCCCATGTGGCTCTTAGTTGGGTTTTGGGTGCTGTATAGTGCGTCCGAATATCTACTGATATATTTGACCATCTCCTAACGAACAGATGAGATATATGTGTATTTCTTCGCTTCTCCTCCATTGTTGTTACATTCTAATCTTGCGCCTCATTAAGTATGTTCAAGCCCAACAATACTGGAAGAATGCGTGGAGCGTTCAGCGTTTGGCTGTTACAGTATTAATTATACCTTCAGTCAGCCAACCAATGAGCTCCCCCCCCCCGCGACCTTTCGCCAAGATGAGCAGTTCATCGAACTCAACGGTTCTTGGCTTTCCCTCAGATCGCTAAAAGATGGGTTATCGCTACTTGGTTTAATGACAAACAACGAGTTAACATGAGCTGTTGGGCACACAAACACACACATTAACACACACTCTCACACTCACAAATATAGGGTGTTGTAAAAACCTAGATGGAGGGAGGTGGGGGGGGGGAGTATAACGGGGTCAGGCCTGACATAATTGTGCTGTGTCAGAGTGAGCGCAAGCGGGTGTGCGTCGCTTTCAAACGAAACTAACTGCTACACACAGACACGCAATGCGCGCAGCACACTTTACACAGCTGGCCCGATGAATGTAGGTCAGGTGTGCGAGGTCTGATAAGTACACAATATCTCATATATGTGTAAGACGTACTCGCTCAAATGTCTACAGCACACTTTGCACAGCTGGCTCGATGAATGTAGGTCAGGTGTGCGAGGTCTGATAAGTACACAATATCTTATATATATGTGTAAGACGTAATCGCTCAAATGTCTACAGCACACTTTGCACAGCTGGCTCGATGAATGTAGGTCAGGTGTGCAAGGTAATAATAAGTACAAACACGCAACGATCACAAGTATTCACATGTATACAGCACAGTGAAGAGTTGGGAGTGCTCAATTACTTACTAGATATCTCTGATTCTCTCTCTCTCTCTCTATCATGTATGTCAGATAACGTGCTCAGGACAAGCGCAATAAGACATGGCGCCCTTCCATGTACGGAACAATGGGGGGGGAGCAGCGAGCGCGGGGAAGCTGAATAAATCTTTGGCTCGAAAGAAACAACACGCTCCGTTCGTTAGCAGCCAGATCTTCATGCTGTAGGCAACGGGTTCGGGTCCCCATGGCGTCCGGTCATCTACGACACCCGCGACCAGAGCACACACACACACACACACACACACACAGCGGCGGCGGTGGTACGTAAGAGATAAACATTTCATTCTTACAGGGGGCTGCCCATAAAATCTAAAGGGCCCGCCTGGTACTCTCGACCAGTGGGGCCCACTGCATGCCCCCGTAAAAAAGGGCCTTGCTTGGTAACAGCAGAATCGTTTGTTTTTTTTTTTAATCGACGAGGCTGTCATTCTGGGAAAAGGGGCGGGGTGGGGGGGCGTTGGTTGGGGGGGGGGTCAAATTCACACAACGGGTGGCCTTCCCTTGTCGGGGCGTTGCAGCCAAATACAACTGCTGCGTGAATCTGACACCCCCCCCACCACTCCCCTTTCTCAGAATGACAGCGGCAGACACGCCCACTCCAAGAGAGGACGATATAAAACGGAAAACATCAAGGGCTCGATATTATTAGATCAGGAGGTAAGGGGGCCCCACGGTAAGGTTAGACACCCCTCCACCCCCCCCCCCGGGCCAATCCCGATTTTCGTCTGCCTCGTGCTGCTGAGTCTTTGATTGAAGAGACCACAAGAAAACATATTTACGTTTTATATAAACAAATACACCCCCCCTTACACCCAGATCATTCGCCAAGAATACACACAGCCCAGCGATTCTTAAACTTGTGAGATTTCAAGACCCGACTAAGATGCATTTTTTATTACAACGTTTTTCTTAACTTCACTTCGCGTCTGTTAGTGTGTTTGTCTGTCCGCGGGATTTCGCAATCCAATTTTGGACCACTTTCCGATAAGCTATAGCTCTGATATTTTCAATAAAAATCAGAATGACAATGCAATATTCTTAGTATTTCATTATGATTTGATTAGTTTCTTAATAAATAAAATTAAATATGCATGGCGAATAGGTCACAATCTTGTCTAAATCAAGGGAAATTACCGGTGCTATACGCTACTGCGCCTGAACACGTGTGTGGTTAGACCACTTCCAGAACAAACAAAAGAATTAACGGCCAAAACTGATTTTAAAAGAGAACGCAGCGCAATAAAAACAAATGTGTTGAAAAATTATTTAAAGTGAAAGAACTCAAAATTTATATTCTAAGTTTATAAACATGATACTCCATAAAGTTCTGCGCATGAATACATAAGACGTCAGAGCTCTCCAGTACTTTCGAGCAGAAATATATACACCAAAATTTTTTACTCTTCGTATTAATTGAAAAAAAAATACTTTAACTAAAAAGTAGAAAATAAAAATTACAGTATAAAAAAATATTTTATAAAAAAACAACGTTTTTCTTGCGTACTAAAAAGCAGAAAATAATTTCTGAATAAATTGGTCACATGGTCATAAAACGAAAAAAACGTTGGGCGCAACGGATCAGAGAATATAGTGCTATAAATAGAGGGTGGCATATCCTCTCGACATTAAAGATTGATAAAAACGTTTGGGGGGCGACCCCAAACTCTTGAGAGCACCGATGTCTTCAACTGAACTTGATCTATTTCAAATCAATTCAGGCATTTCAATATTAGACACAATAATTTAACTCAAGATAATATAAACACAACACGGGGGGGGGGTGTCAACAATACTTGACAACGTCTTACCAAATCCAGTCTTTCCCTTACCCCCCCCCCTCTCAATGTTCTAACATCGGGAAAATGTGTGTCTGTAACTGAATCTACCTACTCAAACTTTCGAACACGTGTGATTGGATACATTGGTTTGTTTACGACATTCTGTTGACATTTTCCAGTCATCTTTTTTTTTTTTTGGTTGACTTATTTTAATTTTTGAAATACCAGTTTACAATTTTACCGGCACCCGATGCTTAATGTATGAAGAGGAGGGGATATGGGGGGGGCATGTTATATTGAAAAAAACATACGCGTTGTACATGTTTAATACCTTTGTCAGAGCTGGCGAGAGACTTTGAGTCAAGAGATGAACAGACTTGGTAGATGATGATGGTATAGGGCCGGGGGGGGGACATTTCTGAGTCGTGCGCCGAATTAAAAAAAAAAAGCAGAAACAACACTCACGCGCGCACATACACACATACCTGCGCCCATAACAACTGGCACCCGAACGTGCCAGGGTGCAAACCCACGACCCCCCACCCCACCGCCACAACCTGAACGTTTCGCCCACAGCAGGGGCGCGCGGAGCAGACGTCGGTGTCTGGCTGGAGGTTGAAGTGAGCGCCCCCCCCCCGCCCCAACAAGTTATATGGTTGTTGTGTGTGTGTGTGTGTTGGTTGTAGTGATAGCAACGACGACGACTAACCGTAACGACGATGGCCGAAAATTAAGTTCATAACGACGTTCACTGTGAAGGTTTTCACTGGTATTGGTGACCATCTCCCCGTGCTACGTTCTGGTGAAATGAAATGTTTTGCCGACCCAACACGAGTGTGGCGGTTAAGTAGCTATCCACATATACCGTTATCAGAAGTTATCACCCGCGTCGTTATCAGAAGATATCACCCACGTCGTTATCAGAAGTTGTCAAACACGTCGTTATCAGAAGTTGTCAAACACGTCGTTATCAGAAGTTGTCAAACACGTCGTTATCAGAAGTTGTCAAACACGTCGTTATCAGAAGTTGTCAAACACGTCGTTATCAGAAGTTGTCAAACACGTCGTTATCAGAAGTTGTCAACCACGCCGTTATCACCCACGTCGTTATCAGAAGTTGTCAAACACGTCGTTATCAGAAGTTGTCAAACACGTCGTTATCACCCACTTAAATAACGCCCAGAGCTTAATGTGTAGCACTGCCTATTTAATACTGCTGGACTGGGGGGGGGGGGGCTGAGACAAATGTTTAGGGCAACCTTAGATAAATGGAATCTCCCCCCCCCGTCCTCAAGTCTGTAAAGATCATAACTCAACCTCCTCAAGTCTGTAAAGATCATAACTCAACCTCCTCAAGTCTGTAAAGATCATAACTCAACGTCCCCGTCCTCAAGTCTGTAAAGATCATAACTCAACCTCCCCCGTCCTCAAGTCTGTAAAGATCATAACTCAACCTCCTCAAGTCTGTAAAGATCATAACTCAACGTCCCCGTCCTCAAGTCTGTAAAGATCATAACTCAACCTCCCCCGTCCTCAAGTCTGTAAAGATCATAACTCAACGTCCCCGTCGTCAAGTCTGTAAAGATCATAACTCAACCTCCCCGTCCTCAAGTCTGTAAAGATCATAACTCAACGTCCCCGTCCTCAAGTCTGTAAAGATCATAACTCAACCCCCTCCTCAAGTCTGTAAAGATCATAACTCAACCTCCTCAAGTCTGTAAAGATCATAACTCAACGTCCCCGTCCTCAAGTCTGTAAAGATCATAACTCAACCTCCCCCGTCCTCAAGTCTGTAAAGATCATAACTCAACCTCCTCAAGTCTGTAAAGATCATAACTCAACGTCCCCGTCCTCAAGTCTGTAAAGATCATAACTCAACCTCCCCCGTCCTCAAGTCTGTAAAGATCATAACTCAACGTCCCCGTCGTCAAGTCTGTAAAGATCATAACTCAACCTCCCCGTCCTCAAGTCTGTAAAGATCATAACTCAACGTCCCCGTCCTCAAGTCTGTAAAGATCATAACTCAACCCCCTCCTCAAGTCTGTAAAGATCATAACTCAACCTCCCCCGTCCTCAAGTCTGTAAAGATCATAACTCAACCTCCCCGACCTCAATTCTGTAAAGATCATAACTCAACCTCCCCGTCCTCAAGTCTGAAAAGGTCATAACTCAACCTCCCCGTCCTCAAGTCTGTAAAGATCATAACTCAACCTTCCCGTCCTTAAGTCTGTAAAGATCATAACTCAACCTCCCCGTCCTCAATTCTGTAAAGATCATAACTCAACCTCCCCGTCCTCAAGTCTGAAAAGGTCATAACTCAACCTCCCCGTCCTCAAGTCTGTAAAGATCATAACTCAACCTCCCCGTCCTCAAGTCTGAAAAGGTCATAACTCAACCTCCCCGTCCTCAAGTCTGTAAAAATCATAACTCAACCTTCCCGTCCTTAAGTCTGTAAAGATCATAAATCAACCTCCCCGTCCTTAAGTCTGTAAAGATCATAACTCAACCTTCCCGTCCTTAAGTCTGTAAAGATCATAACTCAACCTCCCCGTCCTCAAGTCTGTAAAGATCATAACTCAACCTTCCCGTCCTTAAGTCTGTAAAGATCATAACTCAACCTCCCCGTCCTCAAGTCTGTAAAGATCATAACTCAACCTTCCCGTCCTTAAGTCTGTAAAGATCATAACTCAACCTTCCCGTCCTCAAGTCTGTAAAGATCATAACTCAACCTGGATTTCGGTGGAAGGAGGGGGAGGGGTGAAGACAAACATCTGTCATGTTATTAGCCTGCTACGTCATGTGGTGTTAAGGTGATGCTTGTTGGTTAATTATAGCGGAACCTGCTGGTAGGCGTGTCCTGTAACTAGGACGTTTTATCGAGTTCGCCGAGTTAGAAGTTACTTAGCAACACACACACACAGTTAATAGCTTCTGAGGCAGTATCAGCAGACATACAAGCAATGGCTTCTGAACAGTGGCAACACACAGACAGTCAATAGCTTCTGAACAGTATCAGCACACACACACACACACACACACACACACACACATACACACAAATCGTTTAGGGATTCGATCATATAATGTAAAACATATAACTTTAAAAAAGTACAATAATAGATCAACAAGGCATTCATAGCAGCATGAAGATCCGGATCATTACAAAAGCGACTTACAAAACCAACACCCTCCCACAAACGCCCTCCTGAATGTGACAATTTGTAAAGGTTTACAGCGCCCACAACCGATAGTGTAATGACCATGGAGGCGCCACGGAAGACTTTCACCATGACCAGAAAAAAAATTCACTGGGCGGGGCGGGTTCTCGCAGGAGATCGAGCCAGGGATCCTCAGGTCCACACGGGCCACCCGTCCCATAAACTCTCTTTCACTCCCCCCCCCCCAATTGTTTTGTCGCTGTGCGTGATGACGTTATCGGTGCGTCTTCCAACTCAAGAGAGCAATCTCTGAAGGTGTGGAGGCGGGGGGGGGGGGAAAGGGGGAGAGGGGAAGACGTCTTCACGGACAGTTCTTTTGATCTCCCGGCTTCGTGTAGGTCTTCGCTTGCAAGTGCGCCGCCCTAGACGGTCTGTTTGATTGTGTCCCCGGGGGCCCCACTTGAAACCCAATCTCGTGGGCGGATTATAATTATGTACAAGGAGGGGGGGGCGGCGGCGGCGGGAGGGACACACAAACATGACGGGCGGGCGGGCGTCCATCTCAAACACGTTCTTCCACGATGCCGCTGACCGGTACGGGGGGAGGGGGGCGAACTCGTGGGGGGGGGTTCGGTGTCCGCGTGATTTTTTTTTTAATTTGGTGTTGAGCTGTTACCATTCTGAAGGGCTGTTTAGATTTACAGCAGAATCAGACACACACCAGACGCACGCCAGACACACGCCAGACCTGCGCGATGATGCCACCAGAACGGCAACCTGATCATGACATATGAAAAGTGACATATGGCATGACGTGACACAGACAGACACTGTTACATGACATATGACAAGTGACACATGACACACACACAGACAGCGTTACAAAGCAAGTGACATATGGCACGTGGTACACATAGACAGTGTAACATGGCAAACGACAAGTGACATATGACACGCGATACGCACAGTGTTACATGACATGACAAGTGACATATGACACGTGATACACAGACAAAGTGTTACACGACAAGTACTTTGGTTCAATCGCGCGCGCGCACGTAAACGCACACACATGCACGCACACTCACAGAAACGCGCGCGCGAACTCGCGTGCACACGGACAGACACATTTGTGCGACAGACTTGTAGGTTATGAAAACAAGACAAAAAGGGATCGGATTTGGGGGAGGGAGGGGAGGGAAAAAGAAAAGGGTGGAGGGGGGTGAGATTTATCAGAAATATAACACGAAACGAAAGCAGAAGAAATTTTTAACAAAAAAGAAAAAAAAGTCTTGAATCAATACAAAAAGCACAAACAAAAACAGAAGTAACGAGATGTGAAAAGATTTGAACAAAAACAAAAAATATTTTCAATGAAGTTCCCGCCAAATATTTGACGCCTGTGACGTCACGCTATCAAATTTATGGCTCGCTTATTACGAAATGAATTATCAAATATTAAAAAAAAAATCAAAATGTTAGAATTCAGAAAATTTATTAAAACAAAACAAAAGTGGAAAAAAAATCCTTTTCTGATGAATGTATTTTTCTTTTACAAGAGAGCATGAATGAAATGAACACGCAGGGGGGGGGGAGATTTCTGGAACTTAACTGACTTCTCTTTTTTCTTTCCTGTAAATAAAAAAAAAATTGGAACAAGCTGAAATATTTTTTTTTTTTCTTTTACAAAGTTGATGTTTTTACTGATATTCCTTCAACTTGAACACACAACATTTCATTGCACGTCACAGCGAGCTATTTTTAGATCTCCACGCTCTCATTTCTAAATACATGCGCACTGGGTCTGTGACACGTACTGGCGGGAGCCGCGCATGAGGTCAATGACCCCCGGTTAGGTCATATAACGAGGGAGGCCACGTTAGGTCAAATCGAAAAAATTCCTTAAAAAGTCAAATTTTAATTATATCTGGAACAAACCAAAAAAAAATGGCTCATTGGGAGCAGCAAAAACAACAACTCAATGAGGAGCCACGCTTGTCTCTAAGAGCCGCACGAGTCTCTGAGAGCCGCAATTGTTGCCATACGCTGTAGCGCCGCTGGACGTAACGATACACCAATGCCCGGCTTCCGGAACCGATGCTGCTTACAAAGCATATATATATATATATATATATATATATATATATATATATATACGCGGCGTGTACCAAATACAACCAACATCACACACACACACACATACACCCACACACCCACACACACATACACCACTACCACACACCCACATAAACCTCCATGAATTGTTCTCAAAAACGAGATCAGGGAGACAGACGGGATCATTTAATAACCGGCTTTACTTGGGTTTGATCTGGGTGGCATGCACACAAATCTGGGTTTTATATTTGCGTGCGGATTTTTTTTTCTCACTGACAAACACAGAAAACGTAAGGCTGGGTTTAGACAGAAATATCATAGCTTTGGGGGAGGGGATGGAGGGGTTGAATTCGGACCAAAACACACACACTTATAAAAAAAAAACCGTTTCATTGTTGCCGATAATGTTGTCCCTTCTGTAGTTGCGAACAAACGCGAGACACACGCTGGCGAACGATCAGACGGGACTGTGACCCCACCCCCAGGCGGCGGCCGACACAGTGGTTTATTTACTTTTACTTCATCACTAGATCTGACATTGAATACGATCCACCCCATAGTGTTCGCTGGACTGCCGGAGGCTGTGGAGCCGGTGTCGGCCCAGAATTTAACCGGCACCCCAGCCCTGTAAGGGAAGGGCGGGAGGAGTGGAAGGACTACCGTCGTTAACGAAGGCACCAAGCAACACTTTAATGGTGTACAGTTCGGTTGAATGGAAAGGGGGAAGGGGTTGAAACAAAAACAAATGGCGTCATCAAAACGAGTGTGTTTATCTAGTGTGAACACACACAAAAAAAGTGCACCCACATTTGAACTCACAAGTTTGTAATGTGCCCAGATTCAAACCAAAGACGTGAATAATTGCGCAACCGTACTTTGACATTCCCCCCCCCTCCCTCCATGTAAGCTGCATATGTTAATCCCCACTTTCATCCTCCGTTCAAACAAATCCCACCCCAAGTTCCTCTTCCTTTCCTCTTTCACACACCCACGTTCTACACTCGCGCCCGCCCCCCCCCGGACACCCATTCTCGCCCCACCCTCCCATAAGGCGCGCCTCCCTCCCTCTCTCCCCTTTCCCATGTATTCAGAAAGAACGTGCTTGCCCTTTCCAGACTTTGTTGGTTGGAGAGGTTGGGGGGGAGGGGGGCAAAGTGATGCTCACACACACACCCTTCACTCTGCCTCGCCCCACCCACTCTCTCGCTGGTCTGGCCACATATTTGTTCTACATGCCTTGTGTCAATCCGCTACGATCTTGGGGGCCGGAGGAAGGTGGGGGCGGTGGGTCTGAATTAAAGGATTAAACCAGGGACGGTGTGGTAATAAAAAAATAGGTGTGGTGGGGGGGGGGTAGGGAAAAAGATGGCCGGCGAGTGAAGGTGAAGACAATTTCAATACAAAAATATACTGGAATGCTGGGTGGAAGATGGGCTAGAATACCGGGACAAGGGAGGCTAGAATTCTGTGAGGTGGGGGGGGGGGGTCTCGGATTTCCACAAAAAAAAACGGTTATCAAGTTTTGTTGTCGTTATTATTTGGATCGTTCAGTGTGTCGCTCATTATTCACACACACACACACTATTACACCCACCCACACCCACATACACATACACCCACATACACACACCCACATACACCCACCCACACATACACCCACATACACACATACACCCACATACACATACACCCACCCACATACACCCACACATACACCCACATACACATACGCATACACCCACATACACACACATACACCCACATACACATACACCCACCCACATACACACACATACGCATACACCCACATACACATACACCCACACACACATACGCATACACCCACCCACATACACACCCACATACACAGACGGTCTTGTTATTAATGACGACAACGTGTCTTTATTATGGTCACGTGATTGGTTGTTGTTTATAAAGAGAGGGGCAGGACGCCGCACCTGGTACACGCACAGCACCGTCACATGTACTTACATTCAGACCCACGTGTGTGTGTGTACATGTCTAGAAATACACACATGTGCACACACAAAGTAGACCAGGTCGAAGTCTTCACCTCTCAGTTATACATACATTCATTAGGATGTTCATGCATACGTGTACACATGTGATGCCCAGCAACGTAGAAAGTCAGCCTGTAGTCGTTTCTATAAATAGTCGGAATGTTCTAGAAGTTTAGTCTAGTGGTCAGTCTCCATCATTCATTAGTACAGTGGAGTCATTAGTGGTCAGTCTCCATCATTAGTACAGTACAGTGGTCAGTCATTAGTGGTCAGTCTCCATCATTAGTACAGTCATTAGTGTTCAGTCTCCATCATTAGTACAATAGGTCATTAGTGGTCAGTGTCCATCATTAGTACAGTGGAGTCATTAGTGGTCAGTCTCCATCAGTCATAGTGGTCAGTATCCATCATACAGTGGAGTCATAGTGGTCAGTCTCCATCATTAATACAGTGGGTCATTAGTGGTCAGTCTCCACTATTAGCAGTGGAGTCATTAGTGGTCAGTCCTAATCATTAGTACAGTGGGTCATTAGTGGTCAGTCTCCATCATTAGTACAGTAGTGGTCAGTCAGTCAAGGTGGTCATCCATCATTAGTACAGGAGTCATAGTGGTCAGTATCCATCATTAGTACAGTGGAGTCATAGTGGTCAGTCTCCATCATTAATACAGTGGGTCATTAGTGGTCAGTCTCCATCATTAGTACAGTGGAGTCATTAGTGGTCAGTCTCCATCATTAGTACAGTGGGTCATTAGTGGTCAGTCTCCATCATTAGTACAGTGGAGTCATTAGTGGTCAGTCTCCATCATTAGTACAGTGGAGTCATTAGTGGTCAGTCTCCATCATTAGTACAGTGGAGTCATTAGTGGTCAGTCTTTATCATTAGTACAGTGGATCATTAGTGGTCAGTCTCCATCATTAGTACACCTTTATCATTAGTACAGTGGATCATTAGTGGTCAGTCTCCATCATTA